>JASKMD010000201.1:41312-152630 GCA_030144725.1 Haematococcus lacustris | reverse complement strand
CAGCAGCAGCAGCAGCAGCAGCAGCAGCAGCAGCAGCAGCAGCAGCAGCAGCAGCAGCAGCAGCAGCAGCAGCAGCAGCAGCAGCAGCAGCAGCAGCAGCAGCAGCAGCAGCAGCAGCAGCAGCAGCAGCAGCAGCAGCAGCAGCAGCAGCAGCAGCAGCAGCAGCAGCAGCAGCAGCAGCAGCAGCAGCAGCAGCAGCAGCAGCAGCAGCAGCAGCAGCAGCAGCAGCAGCAGCAGCAGCAGCAGCAGCAGCAGCAGCAGCAGCAGCAGCAGCAGCAGCAGCAGCAGCAGCAGCAGCAGCAGCAGCAGCAGCAGCAGCAGCAGCAGCAGCAGCAGCAGCAGCAGCAGCAGCAGCAGCAGCAGCAGCAGCAGCAGCAGCAGCAGCAGCAGCAGCAGCAGCAGCAGCAGCAGCAGCAGCAGCAGCAGCAGCAGCAGCAGCAGCAGCAGCAGCAGCAGCAGCAGCAGCAGCAGCAGCAGCAGCAGCAGCAGCAGCAGCAGCAGCAGCAGCAGCAGCAGCAGCAGCAGCAGCAGCAGCAGCAGCAGCAGCAGCAGCAGCAGCAGCAGCAGCAGCAGCAGCAGCAGCAGCAGCAGCAGCAGCAGCAGCAGCAGCAGCAGCAGCAGCAGCAGCAGCAGCAGCAGCAGCAGCAGCAGCAGCAGCAGCAGCAGCAGCAGCAGCAGCAGCAGCAGCAGCAGCAGCAGCAGCAGCAGCAGCAGCAGCAGCAGCAGCAGCAGCAGCAGCAGCAGCAGCAGCAGCAGCAGCAGCAGCAGCAGCAGCAGCAGCAGCAGCAGCAGCAGCAGCAGCAGCAGCAGCAGCAGCAGCAGCAGCAGCAGCAGCAGCAGCAGCAGCAGCAGCAGCAGCAGCAGCAGCAGCAGCAGCAGCAGCAGCAGCAGCAGCAGCAGCAGCAGCAGCAGCAGCAGCAGCAGCAGCAGCAGCAGCAGCAGCAGCAGCAGCAGCAGCAGCAGCAGCAGCAGCAGCAGCAGCAGCAGCAGCAGCAGCAGCAGCAGCAGCAGCAGCAGCAGCAGCAGCAGCAGCAGCAGCAGCAGCAGCAGCAGCAGCAGCAGCAGCAGCAGCAGCAGCAGCAGCAGCAGCAGCAGCAGCAGCAGCAGCAGCAGCAGCAGCAGCAGCAGCAGCAGCAGCAGCAGCAGCAGCAGCAGCAGCAGCAGCAGCAGCAGCAGCAGCAGCAGCAGCAGCAGCAGCAGCAGCAGCAGCAGCAGCAGCAGCAGCAGCAGCAGCAGCAGCAGCAGCAGCAGCAGCAGCAGCAGCAGCAGCAGCAGCAGCAGCAGCAGCAGCAGCAGCAGCAGCAGCAGCAGCAGCAGCAGCAGCAGCAGCAGCAGCAGCAGCAGCAGCAGCAGCAGCAGCAGCAGCAGCAGCAGCAGCAGCAGCAGCAGCAGCAGCAGCAGCAGCAGCAGCAGCAGCAGCAGCAGCAGCAGCAGCAGCAGCAGCAGCAGCAGCAGCAGCAGCAGCAGCAGCAGCAGCAGCAGCAGCAGCAGCAGCAGCAGCAGCAGCAGCAGCAGCAGCAGCAGCAGCAGCAGCAGCAGCAGCAGCAGCAGCAGCAGCAGCAGCAGCAGCAGCAGCAGCAGCAGCAGCAGCAGCAGCAGCAGCAGCAGCAGCAGCAGCAGCAGCAGCAGCAGCAGCAGCAGCAGCAGCAGCAGCAGCAGCAGCAGCAGCAGCAGCAGCAGCAGCAGCAGCAGCAGCAGCAGCAGCAGCAGCAGCAGCAGCAGCAGCAGCAGCAGCAGCAGCAGCAGCAGCAGCAGCAGCAGCAGCAGCAGCAGCAGCAGCAGCAGCAGCAGCAGCAGCAGCAGCAGCAGCAGCAGCAGCAGCAGCAGCAGCAGCAGCAGCAGCAGCAGCAGCAGCAGCAGCAGCAGCAGCAGCAGCAGCAGCAGCAGCAGCAGCAGCAGCAGCAGCAGCAGCAGCAGCAGCAGCAGCAGCAGCAGCAGCAGCAGCAGCAGCAGCAGCAGCAGCAGCAGCAGCAGCAGCAGCAGCAGCAGCAGCAGCAGCAGCAGCAGCAGCAGCAGCAGCAGCAGCAGCAGCAGCAGCAGCAGCAGCAGCAGCAGCAGCAGCAGCAGCAGCAGCAGCAGCAGCAGCAGCAGCAGCAGCAGCAGCAGCAGCAGCAGCAGCAGCAGCAGCAGCAGCAGCAGCAGCAGCAGCAGCAGCAGCAGCAGCAGCAGCAGCAGCAGCAGCAGCAGCAGCAGCAGCAGCAGCAGCAGCAGCAGCAGCAGCAGCAGCAGCAGCAGCAGCAGCAGCAGCAGCAGCAGCAGCAGCAGCAGCAGCAGCAGCAGCAGCAGCAGCAGCAGCAGCAGCAGCAGCAGCAGCAGCAGCAGCAGCAGCAGCAGCAGCAGCAGCAGCAGCAGCAGCAGCAGCAGCAGCAGCAGCAGCAGCAGCAGCAGCAGCAGCAGCAGCAGCAGCAGCAGCAGCAGCAGCAGCAGCAGCAGCAGCAGCAGCAGCAGCAGCAGCAGCAGCAGCAGCAGCAGCAGCAGCAGCAGCAGCAGCAGCAGCAGCAGCAGCAGCAGCAGCAGCAGCAGCAGCAGCAGCAGCAGCAGCAGCAGCAGCAGCAGCAGCAGCAGCAGCAGCAGCAGCAGCAGCAGCAGCAGCAGCAGCAGCAGCAGCAGCAGCAGCAGCAGCAGCAGCAGCAGCAGCAGCAGCAGCAGCAGCAGCAGCAGCAGCAGCAGCAGCAGCAGCAGCAGCAGCAGCAGCAGCAGCAGCAGCAGCAGCAGCAGCAGCAGCAGCAGCAGCAGCAGCAGCAGCAGCAGCAGCAGCAGCAGCAGCAGCAGCAGCAGCAGCAGCAGCAGCAGCAGCAGCAGCAGCAGCAGCAGCAGCAGCAGCAGCAGCAGCAGCAGCAGCAGCAGCAGCAGCAGCAGCAGCAGCAGCAGCAGCAGCAGCAGCAGCAGCAGCAGCAGCAGCAGCAGCAGCAGCAGCAGCAGCAGCAGCAGCAGCAGCAGCAGCAGCAGCAGCAGCAGCAGCAGCAGCAGCAGCAGCAGCAGCAGCAGCAGCAGCAGCAGCAGCAGCAGCAGCAGCAGCAGCAGCAGCAGCAGCAGCAGCAGCAGCAGCAGCAGCAGCAGCAGCAGCAGCAGCAGCAGCAGCAGCAGCAGCAGCAGCAGCAGCAGCAGCAGCAGCAGCAGCAGCAGCAGCAGCAGCAGCAGCAGCAGCAGCAGCAGCAGCAGCAGCAGCAGCAGCAGCAGCAGCAGCAGCAGCAGCAGCAGCAGCAGCAGCAGCAGCAGCAGCAGCAGCAGCAGCAGCAGCAGCAGCAGCAGCAGCAGCAGCAGCAGCAGCAGCAGCAGCAGCAGCAGCAGCAGCAGCAGCAGCAGCAGCAGCAGCAGCAGCAGCAGCAGCAGCAGCAGCAGCAGCAGCAGCAGCAGCAGCAGCAGCAGCAGCAGCAGCAGCAGCAGCAGCAGCAGCAGCAGCAGCAGCAGCAGCAGCAGCAGCAGCAGCAGCAGCAGCAGCAGCAGCAGCAGCAGCAGCAGCAGCAGCAGCAGCAGCAGCAGCAGCAGCAGCAGCAGCAGCAGCAGCAGCAGCAGCAGCAGCAGCAGCAGCAGCAGCAGCAGCAGCAGCAGCAGCAGCAGCAGCAGCAGCAGCAGCAGCAGCAGCAGCAGCAGCAGCAGCAGCAGCAGCAGCAGCAGCAGCAGCAGCAGCAGCAGCAGCAGCAGCAGCAGCAGCAGCAGCAGCAGCAGCAGCAGCAGCAGCAGCAGCAGCAGCAGCAGCAGCAGCAGCAGCAGCAGCAGCAGCAGCAGCAGCAGCAGCAGCAGCAGCAGCAGCAGCAGCAGCAGCAGCAGCAGCAGCAGCAGCAGCAGCAGCAGCAGCAGCAGCAGCAGCAGCAGCAGCAGCAGCAGCAGCAGCAGCAGCAGCAGCAGCAGCAGCAGCAGCAGCAGCAGCAGCAGCAGCAGCAGCAGCAGCAGCAGCAGCAGCAGCAGCAGCAGCAGCAGCAGCAGCAGCAGCAGCAGCAGCAGCAGCAGCAGCAGCAGCAGCAGCAGCAGCAGCAGCAGCAGCAGCAGCAGCAGCAGCAGCAGCAGCAGCAGCAGCAGCAGCAGCAGCAGCAGCAGCAGCAGCAGCAGCAGCAGCAGCAGCAGCAGCAGCAGCAGCAGCAGCAGCAGCAGCAGCAGCAGCAGCAGCAGCAGCAGCAGCAGCAGCAGCAGCAGCAGCAGCAGCAGCAGCAGCAGCAGCAGCAGCAGCAGCAGCAGCAGCAGCAGCAGCAGCAGCAGCAGCAGCAGCAGCAGCAGCAGCAGCAGCAGCAGCAGCAGCAGCAGCAGCAGCAGCAGCAGCAGCAGCAGCAGCAGCAGCAGCAGCAGCAGCAGCAGCAGCAGCAGCAGCAGCAGCAGCAGCAGCAGCAGCAGCAGCAGCAGCAGCAGCAGCAGCAGCAGCAGCAGCAGCAGCAGCAGCAGCAGCAGCAGCAGCAGCAGCAGCAGCAGCAGCAGCAGCAGCAGCAGCAGCAGCAGCAGCAGCAGCAGCAGCAGCAGCAGCAGCAGCAGCAGCAGCAGCAGCAGCAGCAGCAGCAGCAGCAGCAGCAGCAGCAGCAGCAGCAGCAGCAGCAGCAGCAGCAGCAGCAGCAGCAGCAGCAGCAGCAGCAGCAGCAGCAGCAGCAGCAGCAGCAGCAGCAGCAGCAGCAGCAGCAGCAGCAGCAGCAGCAGCAGCAGCAGCAGCAGCAGCAGCAGCAGCAGCAGCAGCAGCAGCAGCAGCAGCAGCAGCAGCAGCAGCAGCAGCAGCAGCAGCAGCAGCAGCAGCAGCAGCAGCAGCAGCAGCAGCAGCAGCAGCAGCAGCAGCAGCAGCAGCAGCAGCAGCAGCAGCAGCAGCAGCAGCAGCAGCAGCAGCAGCAGCAGCAGCAGCAGCAGCAGCAGCAGCAGCAGCAGCAGCAGCAGCAGCAGCAGCAGCAGCAGCAGCAGCAGCAGCAGCAGCAGCAGCAGCAGCAGCAGCAGCAGCAGCAGCAGCAGCAGCAGCAGCAGCAGCAGCAGCAGCAGCAGCAGCAGCAGCAGCAGCAGCAGCAGCAGCAGCAGGGAAGTGGTACTACTGACAGTTGGTGTTGGCAGTGATAGCAGCATCAGCAGTGGGAGGGAGGGGAGTAGCGCAGTTGATGTCAGCGGCAAAACAGGTTGAGCTGTTGATGGGTGTGGGTGTCTACACACAAGGGACGGGGGTGGAGCGGGAGTGGTGTGTGCTGTGTCTCACGTGGCTGTGGCGGGGTGGAGGGAGCGTCCAGGAGCTGGTCTAGGTATGCGGCCATGTTGACCCGTAGCTCGGCATCATCAGGCTGCAGGCTGCTCCACCCCAGTGCACTGCACCGCAACAGGCAGGCGGACAGAGAGTAGGGCATAGTCCACGGCTAGGCAGCAGGCAAGCGGTGGCAGCAGGCAAGCGGTGGCAGCAGGCAAGCGGTGGCAGCAGGCAAGAGGAGGCAGCAGGCAAGAGGAGACAGCAGGCAAGCAGAGGCAGTAGGCAAGAGGAGGCAGCAGGCAAGAGAAGGCAGTAGGCAAGAGGAGGCAGTAGGCAAGAGGTGGCAGCAGGCAAGAGGAGGCAGTACGCAATAGGTGGCAGCAGGCAAGAGGAGGCAGTAGGCAAGAGGTGGCAGTAGGCAAGAGGTGGCAGCAGGCAAGAGGAGGCAGTAGGCAAGAGGAGGCAGCAGGCAAGAGGTGGCAGCAGGCAAGAGGAGGCAGCAGGCAAGAGGTGGCAGCAGGCAAGAGGAGGCAGCAGGCAAGAGGAGGCAGCAGGCAAGAGGTGGCAGCAGGCAACTCCATTCGCCCTGACTCAGCCCTACATACCTGGCCCGGCCTGCCTGGCCCTTCACCTGTCATATGCACGGAGCTCCACCACCTCCCTGCTCCCCTCCCCTGCAGCCACCTGCAGCAGCTGAGGCTGGCAGGCGCTGGCCCCTGCTGCCTTGCGCCAGGCAGAAAAGCTCGCGAAGTTGGTGGCGGCGGCAGCGGCCGCGGCAGGCAGCGGCTCCAGGCTGATCACACGGCCTGAGGGGCCCACAGCCTGGGAGAGGGGAAGCCCCAGAGCAGGGTAGGGGTGATGGGCGCGTGGGTATGGTGCACTGTCTTAGAAGAGGGTTGGTGAGGGGATAGGTGATGAGGGGAGGGGGAAGAGGATTGGCATTGTCGCAGGGCCAGCACCCTCCATCCGGAGCATACAAACAAGAGCTGTAGCAGGTGACTGCAGCCTGACCCCTGGCCTGTCAACCAGAGGCCCACCACAGGGAACCCTGCACACAAGAGCCGTAGCCTGCCGTGTCCCTTTAGCCGCTGTACTGCCACAGTGCCTGTCACACTGCTGTCGTAATCCTTTAACAATGGGTGGCTCTGTGCTTGTCTGTCACCAAGAAAGCCACCTGCTCTGCTAGGCAGCTGCCCTCTAGCCCTGACATCAGTCGGGTGCGACAACACCAGCAGCAGTAGCAGCCTGTCTAGCCCTGTCATGGCCTGTAGGAGGGCAGTCAGGTAATGTGGGGACAACCACTGGCAGCAGCAGGAGGAGCAGCAGGAGTGCGGCCAGGGGTGCGGCAGCATGTCAGCCGCTAGGCGCCAGGACTGAGGCATCAGGTCCACTAACCTTTGCAGCCAGCAGGCTGGTGAAGCCCAGGTTGGCGCCCACATCCAGCACAACATCCCCTGCATGCAGTCCACATCAGCCAGCTTCACGTAGTCCAGCTCTCCTCTCTCACACTGATTACACCAGTCCAGAACAAACATCACCCTTCCCTCATGGTCCACCTTGGTCAACTCCTGGTGCTCAGCTCAGACTAGTCTCGAGGGCTGTCGTCACCCACAGCCCCAACATATCATACCTGCAGGGGCTGCTCTACTGCGCAAGATTGTGTTCTGAGCTGGCATAAGCGCGGTGGTAACCTGCTGGCATTGAAATGATAAGCGCCCGAAGTACAGCCCTCCCACGGCTGCCTGGCCTCGAAATGACTAGTGATTAGTGACTTTGACACCAACCTGGCTGCAATCGCACGCCCTCCTTCAGATAGGTGCAGCAGCCCGCCAGGATTTCATTGTGCAGGAGCGTGAGCTCCGCCTCATTGTAGTAGGCCACACGCAGCCCGGACCAAGGGCCAGGGCCCCGCAATGTGCGAAACTTCATGGCTCGGCTGGCCTGGTGCGAGCTGGCCGCCGGCATTGGCGACATTTGCTGCGAACGCTTGATGTGCTGCGACGGGGGCGCGGAGTGGGGGCGTGTGCCCTCTGCACCTCACACTCTTTCTCCCCCTCCTCCTCCTCCTCCGCAGCTTGCCCCCTCAACTTTGCCCCCTCACCGCACCCTTGCCGCTTGAACGCAGTCCCAGCAGCCCCCTTCGCTCCTGCTGCCCACCCTGCCACGGCCCTCATCCTTTTCCCTGCCTGTGCCCCCAGCACAACCATAGAGGATTAGTGTCCCATTACAACAGCTGCAGCATAGGAATGGCAGCACCTCCCTCATCCGCCCGCAAAGGAAGAAGCAGGTTCCCTCACAGGGGTGGATGGGTCTTGTCTGTATGGAGTACCTACACTGTTGCCTGACCCCTGTGACAGGTCTATAGCCATGAGCCGTCACCTTGGCCCTCAACCTAGAGCCTGATTTGCGGTGGTACACTACGTGTGGACCTCCACAAAGCGGTGTTTTCGTCTGTTTGGAGTTCCCATGCACATGGCATACACATGGGCATGGTCGCCTACCACCTACACTATTGCCTGACCCCTAAGGGCTATGATGTAGAGTTGGCATGACTGACATGCATTAACTGTAAGCTGATGACAGCATAGATGGGGGGCACACACTACTGCACCACTGCGGATTGCTGCTGCTGCTGAGCCTCGGGTGGCTTGTCTCGCACCCGTTTGTACCCCAAGCCTGGATACTCCTTGCCCTTGGCTGGCAGCTTCCCTTCCTCTGGCCAGTAGCACAGCTCCAGCGGGCGCCACCTGCTCTCCCCAATGTGCTGCATGTTCAGCGCTGCATTACAATCCATGTCTACCCACCTGCCTGGCTGTGGTGCTGGCTTGGCTTTAGCAGCCTTGCCCTGGGCCTTGCCTTTGCCCTTGGTGGGCTGGGTAGGCTCAGCTGCTGGCTCAGCCTTGATGCGCTTGCTGCGCTTGGCTGGCATGGGAGTGCTGGGCCCTGGCTCTGAGGCTGCTGGCTGTGTGGCTGCCTGGCTGCTGCATGGGGCCTGTGGGGGCTTACGGGGGGCCACTACAGGGCACCACATCAGGCCCCTCACTGGCTGGTCACGCTGCTGGCTCCAGGCTGGGCGCACCAGGCGGTGTTCCTCCTGCCCTGCTGGGGGCTTCCAGTCAGCAGGCCTGGTGGCCCTGCGTTAGTTCAGCTGGCGCTCACAGGGCTGCTGGCCATTCACTGCTGAGCTGACCAGGGTGGTGCGGTGCTCATCCACAAGCACCACCCTGCCCTGCCGCTGGTCTGTGCCCCTGGGCCTGCACACCACCTTGCAGCAAGCACGCAGCACCGCATCAGCACCCCACCCTCCCTGGGTGCCGATGCTAGCTGCACCGAAGAACACCACCAGCGGGGAGGGCAGGCCATGGACACAGGAGGAGGAGATCGGCAACATGCCATGAGTTAGCATGACATGAATGCACTGATATGGGGGGGCATCACCACAGTGCCTCCCGCTGCTGCTGCTGCTGGGCCTTGGGTGGCCAGTTTTGCAGCCACTCATTGCCCAGCTCCGGGTACTCCTTGCCCTTGGCTGGCAGCTCAAGCAGGATCAGGCTGGCCTTGGCTGACAGAGCTGGCAGGCCAGGCAACCAGCACAGCTCCAGTGGGCGCCACCTGCTCTCCCCAATGCGCTGCATGTTTGATGCTGCATTGTAGTCCCTGTCCAGCCACCTACCTGGCTGTGGTGCTGGGGCTTAGGTTTTCACCGCTGTGTCCCATGCATGCACAGCCAACAACACAGCTGTATGCCAGCCCTGCTTGACGGTGCAGCACATGGCCATGACAACGTATGGTGTCCCAATACAGCAGCTGGGTGCCCCATGACAGCATCTGCAGCCTGTACGGTTGCATAGGAAGCAGCAGCAGATCAAGTAACAGCAGCAGCAGCCGGCCATGATGTTTGCCACGCAAGCAGAGTGTCACACTGGTGTTGTGAGCATGACTGGAAGCTGTGTGGCTCATGCATGAACCCAGGCTTTAGGCCTGAATGGCCCATTGGTAGGCATATGTTGACAACGAGGTACTGGCCTGCATCAAGGCCATTCAGTGTGGCAGTGGTGGGTACCCCTTTTGTCCATAAATGAATATCCAAGCTTTATGGGACAATGGCAGATAGAAAGAAGACACTTAAAGGGATTGACCCACGGTTGCCATAGATAGTTGGCCCAATCGGGGCCGGTTGTGTTGAGCCATTGTGTTACGTAACATTTTGCCTTGACCTGCATGCACACAATATCCATGGCCGCATTTCACTAACTTCTAGTTAGGGACAGGGGTAGGGATAGGCATGACGATGTGGGTGAGCCTGCTGCCCTTCGCCATGTGCTCCATGCGTTGTGTGCGAGTGGTGTGCAGGTCGATGTGGAGCGAGCTGAGGTCAAGGTGCTGCAGGGCATTGCGGCTGTGGGGTGCCTATGCCAAGGTGCCTGGTACTGACATTGGCACTGCTACTGGCTGCTGCCTACCCACTTTCATACAGCTGTTGGCGTCTACTCTGCGCCACACTCCTATGTGCTGCTGCTGTTAGTGACATGTCAGGCTTCCATTAGGCAGGTGGCTAGGAGCTGAGTCCAGGAGCTGTGGCAGGAGGAGCAGTGACGGCATGGCTAAGGCACCGGTAGGGGCAGAACCGGGTAGGAGCAGCTGACCCTACTGTCATTGCCAGCCTGTTATGGCATCCGCCTATCAGCACCATGATTAGAGACGTGATGACCTACAGCATGGCAGCGTCAAAGAGTAGAGCAGCAGCAGGCTTCAGCAACAGGTGAGAGGAGGCAGGAGCAACGGCGGGTAGAAAGGTAGGAAGATGGTGATGTAGACTACAAACACACATAAAGAGATTGATAGCATGCTAATGCCACAGCAGTAGGAACGCATTTGCAGTGGTGGTGTTGAAAAACACCGGTTGGGGTCAAGGAGACAGGGGTCGGGCTGCAGCTCAGACGGAGGTGAACTTGGTGACGGCCTTGGTGCCCTCGGACACAGCGTGCTTGGCCAGCTCGCCGGGCAGCACCAGGCGCACGGCGGTCTGGATCTCGCGGGAGGTCACGGTGGGCTTCTTGTTGTAGCGGGCCAGGCGCGAGGCCTCGCTGGCGATCTTGTCAAAGATGTCGTTGACGAAGGAGTTCAGGATGGAGATGGCCTTGGAGCTGATGCCGGTGTCGGGGTGCACCTGCTTCAGCACCTTGTAGATGTACAGCTTGTAGCTCTCCACCTTGGCAACCTTCTTGTTGTTCTTCTTGTCGCCAGCCAGGGCCAGCTTGTTCTTGTCGCCAGTCTTGGCGGGTGCGGCCTTCTTGGCGGGGGCCTTCTCAGCTGCCTTGGGAGCCATGTCTGCGGCTTGCGGGCTGTAGGAGCTGGGTTACTGTAGGGGTAACTGAGAGCGGGTTGATGAACCGACCACAGCGCGGCATTCAAGTACCCTGGCTGCCTGACCGGCGCCTGGATCACCAGGACCTCGAGACCCGCCGATCCTGTTTTCCCGCGCACCCTGCACTTAACCCGCAGCGCTGACATGTTCAGTTACAAGCACTCATCCCGCAGCAAACACACAAGTCAGTCAAGAAGCAACACATCCTCAGTCGCAATGGCCCCCAAGACCGAGTCCGCCAAGGCAGCCCCCGCCAATGGCCGCAAGGGCAGCAGCGGCAAGAAGGCCGTGAGCCGCTCCAGCAAGGCCGGCCTGGCCTTCCCCGTGGGCCGCATTGCCCGCTACCTGAAGAAGGGCAAGTACGCGGAGCGCGTTGGTGCCGGTGCCCCTGTGTACCTGGCCGCCGTGCTGGAGTACCTGGTGGCCGAGGTGCTGGAGCTGGCCGGCAACGCTGCCCGCGACAACAAGAAGACCCGCATCGTGCCCCGCCACATCCAGCTGGCGGTGCGCAACGACGAGGAGCTGAGCAAGCTGCTGGGCCAGGTCACCATCGCCTCCGGTGGCGTGCTGCCAAACATCCAGGCCGTGCTGATGCCCAAGAAGACCAGCAAGAAGGGCGAGTCTGAGGAGGCATAGTCACCCGACCAGTCATTGCCCAACCGCCCTCTCCACTGACCCTGCATACCCAACCGGTGTTTCTCAACACCACCAACTAAAGGAAACATGCTTTGGGTCAAAGTTGTGTTAAAACTGTTTGTTACTGTCGTTAGCCGTTCATTCCATACCCATTAGCCCCCCTTCGTGGTTTGTGAGTTGTCACGTGTATTGAACAGGATGCAATGCTGCGGCTCCTCTTCCCCTGGCTGCTCCTTGGTGCTGCTGTCACTACTGGAGGTGCCCTTTGGAGGTGCGAGAGTGATGTGGCGGAGTAGGTATGAGCTGGGGTGTGGGATGTGAGATCCGGCCAGCTGGTGGCAGATCAGCTGGCCCGGTGGAAGCTGACCAAGGGCCAGGTGAAGCATGCCAGCAGCCTGAACAACTCCCGCCGCAACACTGAGCGGTGGCTAGCACCGATCAAGCCCCACCTCCAGCACCTGGCAGCAGCAAGCTCAGCCGGCACCTCCCTAGTGGCCAACCTGAAGCACATCAGCGTCACCCTGGCCTCCTGGGATGCAGTCTGGGAGGTGTACCTGGACCCCAAGTGCGCACAACAGCGGCTGCGGCTGTACGGAGCCCAGGACCGTGCGCTGGAGCAGTTTTTCAAGGTGAGAGTTGGTGGGTGGGTGGGTGAGTTATGTATTGAGATGTGGTGGATTGAGCATGAAGAGAAAGAGAGGTTAACTGTGGCATGCCTGACCTGGTGCCACCATGTCAGCCACCATATGTGTGCCTTGTGTGCATGATCGCAGCTAGAGGAGGAGATGGCTGAGTTGTCCACGGAGCGCCATGGACATGCCAAGCAGGTGGTGGTGTTCTTCGGTGCAGCTAGCATCGGCACCCGGGGAGGCTGGGGTGCTGATGCGGTGCTGGGGGCCTGCTGCAAGGTGGTGTGCAGGCCCAGGGGCACAGACCAGCGGCGGGGCAGGGTGTTGCTTGTGGATGAGCCCCGCACCAGCCGGGTCAGCTCAGCAGTGAATTGCCAGCAGCCCTGTGAGATGCAGCTGAACAAACGCAGGGCCACCAGGCCTGCGGACTGGAAGCCCCCAGCAGGGCAGGAGGAACACCGCCTGGTGCGCCCAGCCTGGAGCCAGCAGCGTGACCAGCCAGTGAGGGGCCTGATGTGGTGCCCTGTAGTGGCCCCCCGTAAGCCCCCACAGGCCCCATGCAGCAGCCACACAGCCATCAGCCTCAGGGCCAGGGCCCAGCACTCCCCTGCCAGCCCAGCGCAGCAAGCGCACCAAGGATGAGCAGGCAGCTGAGCCTACCCAGCCCATCGAGGGCAAGGCCCAGAGCAAGGATGCCAAGCCAGCACCACAGCCAAGCAGGTGGGTAGACAGGAACTGCAATGCAGCGTTAAACCATAGGGCTGATCAGAGCTGAGCTGACCCAGCTGGTCTCATCCACTCATCCATTGCCCTTTCCCGGCTGCATGTCTGTTGGCTTGCCACTGTTGAGCCTCTTCACCTCCTTGCGGTGGGCCTGTAGCACGGCATTGGGCCCCCATGCCAATGCCGGCGTTGCCAAAGAACACCACCAGCTGCCTGCGAGTCCCGCACCGCCGGCCTCCTCCTCCCGCTGCACGACACACAAGGCACACAATGCGCATGACATCTCCTGAAGGACTGGGGCTATGGCACCTAGCAGGTCACATGGCCAGGGGATGCAGCAGGAGCTTGTTGTTGTCATTGCACCGCTGAGTGTTGTGGTGGGCCTAGGCCAAACCACTCTCATGCCATAACAGGCTCCTGCTGAGCTTGCACTGGTGATATGAGTTGTTGAGCATTTCGTGACAAACGACAGTGAGACAGGCTTATACTTATCTCACATGTGTGACAGTTGCACTGAAATATGTTTGCATGTTATGAACTGGGAGTATCTGCTGTAGTGATGCTACACAAGCAGCCATTAGTATCACACAGGCCGGCTTGTGACTACTTTGGTCTAGACTACTTTGGTCTTTGGACAAGCACTGCTGCACTGCAGCAGCGGCTCCGCACTGCCGAGCATGCAGCTACGTGAACAGCTGCCCACGTTTCCAAATAATGCCATGCCTTCAGTCACCCACACAAAGGAACACTCTGGTAGCCCAGGTCTGGGTACTCCTTTCCCTTGGCTGGCAGAGCTGGCAGGCCAGGCCACCAACACAGCTCCAGTGGGCGCCACCTGCTCTCCCCAATGCGCTGCATGTTTGATGCTGCATTGTAGTCCCTGTCCAGCCACCTACCTGGCTGTGGTGCTGGGGCTTAGGTTTTCACCGCTGTGTCCCATGCATGCACAGCCAACAACACAGCTGTATGCCAGCCCTGCTTGACAACGCAGCACATGGCCATGACAACGTATGGTGTCCCAATACAGCAGCTGGGTGCCCCATGACAGCATCTGCAGCCTGTACGGTTGCATAGGAAGCAGCAACAGATGGTGGTGGTGGCTTGGCTTGAGCATCCGTGCCCTTGGCATTGCCCGTGGGCCTGCACACCGCCTTGCAGGAGGATCGCAGCACTGCATCAGCACCCCAGCCTCCCCTGGTGCCAATGCCTCAATGCTCGACATGCTTGTGGCGCTATATAGACAACTCAGCCATTAGCACCCTTAAACACTGGTCCATAGCTAATACTAGCACTACTGTGACATGTGAGAGCAACACATGTAGTGGCGGGAGATTCGTTCATGGCTGGCAAATGCCAAGAGCTTCATAATCACACGTCTAGGTTGTGCCTCCATGCTAAGTAGTGCCTCTACCACCTAAGTTGTGCCTCCACACAGCCTCCACTGCACTTTCCTCACTTTCCTCAGCTGTTAGGCTTGGCAATGTCAGGGCAAGGGTAGCCGTCCATCAGGGCTGTGGCATGGAGTTGACTTACGCAAGAGTGTGCAAGATTTCACAAGGGATGAAGGCACTCCGGATCAGCAGGACCGCCAGTGGACTCGCCAAGCCCTACTTTATGCGCTGCTTCCGTCCCAGCCTACAACGCACACTCGCCGCACACTCGTTCTTAACTCAGTTCGCAAGCCCCGCAGCAATGTCCGAGACCGCCCCCGCCCCCGCTCCCAAGCCCAAGGCCAGCAAGCCCAAGGCGGCCCCTACTCACCCCGGCTTCACCGCCATGATTGTCGAGAGCATCTCCGCCCTGAAGGAGCGCACTGGCAGCAGCCTGCCCGCTATCAAGAAGTGGATTCAGACCAAGGTTAGTGTGCCCCAGTGGCACCCATAACACCGTGTCCTCGTACGACCTCCCAACCCGCCTTCGTGCTGCCCCGTAGCTTGATATGCCATGCTACGATGCTGCTGTGCTGTTCCTGCTGCAGTATGCCAAGGACCTGCCCGCCAACTGGGAGAAGATCCTGTCAGTCCAGCTGAAGCGCATGGCTGACACCGGCGCCCTGGTCAGGGTCAAGGCCAGCTTCAAGCTGGGTGAGGCCACCAAGAAGGCCGCGACCAAGAAGGCCACCACCCCCAAGAAGCCTGCTGCACCCAAGGCTGCCAAGCCCGCTGCTGCTGCCAAGCCCAAGGCCGCAGACGTCAAGAAGCCGGCTGCCACCAAGAAGGCTGTTACAGCTGCAAGCAAGCCCAAGGCAGCAGTGGCAGCCAAGAAGGCACCAGCTGCAGCCAAGCCCAAGCCTGCAGCCACCAAGCCCAAGGCATCAGCCAAGCCTGCTGCAGCCAAGCCCAAGGCCCCCAAGGCAGCTCAGCCTGTCAAGCCAGCAGGTGTGAAGAAGGTCAAGGCGGCAGCGCCCAAGGCAGCAGCGCCCAGCAAGGCTGCTGCTCCCAAGGCCGCCAAGAAGGCAGCAGCACCCAAGGCCCCTAAGGCCTAAGGCCCCACCCAGCACCCATTCCGCTATGATGTGCCCTGCCTTGTGACCTGTCACCTATGTACAACCGGTGTTTTTCAACACCACCAAGGAATGGATCATGTTGCACAACACACATGGCTCATGCCTGGCCAATATAACGTGGATGTGAAACATATGCTTTGTTCGCTCTGATGTCACCAGCTTTGTTCTGTCGCTTGTGCAAACTGTGACTGGTCATTGATCACGAATGGCCTTCACATAATGTACATTAGGTTTTATCACCACCTCAGGTATGGTTAGCAAATCTGGCCTTGCTTTGCTGGACATGGTCATGCTTTGCTGCAACCTGGCGGGTGCAAGTGGAACCGCCGGTAGCAGGCAGGGCAGGTTCTCCACCTCAAGTTTGGTGCAGACCCCACCTGCAAGCGGTGGTCTCTCTGTGGTCTCCAACAAGATCAGTCTTAGAACATGGGCCTTCAATAATACCAGCAGCGAGTGGAGCACATCATTATGATTGCGAGCCAGAAACCCAGCTGCTGGCTGTGCAGGGAAGGCGACCTAGACAGCAGCGAACTGCAGGGTTGAGATGTTGCAGTCAGGACATCAGCTATTGGTTCAAATATACGTACTACCTTGGTTGTGCCCGGCTTGCCATGTGGCAACACAACAAAGTGTCAAACCTTGTTGGCCTGTTGCCACCCCCTTGCCCAGCTACTGCATCCCCCATGCCCTGTTGCCGCCCCACCTGCTGTTCTGAGCCAGGAGAGTTCAGGCCCTGTGGCCACCACTGTGCCTCAGACTTCACATCATCAAGACACTAGAGAGGTCATACACATCAGTCAAAGCAAACACAAGTGCAGTACGGAAGGAAGAGGCAGGATAGAGCTAGCCAGAGATGCGGTGGTGTACTTCGGTGTACTTCACATGCATGGTCCCTGACATTTCATCTCCTCATTGTCACCTGTGCCAGGCAATGCACACATGAAGGGGTCATAAGTGCCTCTGTCTGAGTGCCTGACCCGCTGCTACCACTGTCCCAGCCGCAGCCTCTCGGCCTACTGCGTATGATGTTGCTTCGCATCAGGCCAGTTGAGGGCAACTGCTGGCAGGAACAACTGCGGCGCAGTAGTGTGTGCCCCCCTTTGTTGAGCTGTCACCAGCTTACAAATAGTGCATGTCAGTCATGCCAACTCTACATCATAGCCCTCCGGGGTCAGGCAATAGTGTAGGTGGCAGGCGACCATGCCCATGTGTATGCCATGTGCATGCCATGTACATGGGAACTCCACACAGACAAAAACACCGTTTTGTAGAGGTCCACACTTAGTGTTCCACTGCAATGAAGTCTCTAGCTTGAGGGCCAAGGTGCTGGCAGGAACAAGTTTGTCACGCCTTGGTGGCAATGCCCCACACATGATTCTCCAGCAAGGCACCTAGACCGGGTACCTTGCCCTCCTCCAGCTCTAGCCCTCCCCACCCGCCTTGGCGCAAAAGCTGCCCTGTCTCGCGTGTCAAGTGACAGCCGTCCGCCACGGCCTGCTGCAGCGGGCTCAGAAGCGTCTGCTGCACTCGCACCCAGGGCTCCACGTCCCAGGACGCCGCGACGTGCTCAATCGTGAGCAGGCTGCCCCCAGGTTTAAGCACCCGCTGCACCTCCGCCACCGCTGCGGTCATGCACACAAGGCACACATATGGTGGCTGACATGGTGGCACCAGGTCAGGCATGGCAGAGTTAACCTCTCTTTCTCTTCATGCCCAATCAACCACATCTCAATACATAACTCACCCACCCACCCACCGACCTATGGCCGGCGACGGCACGCTGCATAACACTAGCGTCATCACCGCGGCGTCGAAGGACGCGTCCGCGAACGGCAGCTGCTCAGCAGATGCCACCTCAAGGCGCAACTGCTGCTGCGGGAACCCAACAGCGTCCGCGGTCTGCAATGCACACCACACCGCCCAATGCTCAGGGCCACGCGAGGCAAGGCATGTAAGTGGCACGGTGCTGGGGGCCTGCACTCCACAGCTAATCGGTGGAAACAACTGAGCTGCTGACAATTGAGAAGCTGACTGCAAGCAGCAGTCGCTACGCACGTCTGCCTATCGTTGTCTGATGCACTGGAAGCTGCATGGACCACAGCTCATCTGGAGATTGCTGTGTGGGCAACCTTTGCCTGGTTGCTGTGCGTGCAACCTTTGCGCAGTTGCTGTGAATCACACAGCCAGAACACAACCACGGCTGCTGTGCATACAGCGAAAGAAGGAGCACCCATGCAGTCATGCAGCAGCTGCAATGGCAAAATGCTGCTGCAGGGACCAGATTCACTCGTTGCATGGCAAGGGTAATGTGGGGAATGGATAGTGCTCCCCTCACCCACTACCCCCCCACCCCCCTACCCTAAACTCCTCAACCTGGCAACCTGAGTCTTTCCCCTGCGCCCCCGGCTGCCTCTGACTGCTGGTGATGACAAGGACACTGGCCTTGCCCTGTGCCCGGCTGCCCCTGCCTAGCCACCCTGTCAAACACCTGCCTTGCGTGCGTACTGCTGCATCGCAGGGTTAGGGTCCACGCCCACCAGCTCCCACTGCAATGGCGAATGGGCTGACAGACTGGCGGCCTGCATCAGGGCTGGCCTGGCCTGGGCCGGGCTGCTAGATAGCAGTGATGCCGATCTGAGCTCGTCCACATCCAGGCTGGCAGCCTGCTGTTGCTGACGGCCCTCAGAGGCTGCGAGCAAGTACCTGCCGCACAAGGAGGGGCAGGTACTCAGGTACTAAGTCAGCAGCAGGTGGAGCGGCTGACATCAGGCCGGGGATCGGGCATGGAGCGGGGCAAGGGCACAGGTAGGATTTCCAGGGCAGAAGGCGAGTCAGGCAGCAGTGCAGCAGGCAGTGCAGCAGGCAGTGCAGCAGGCAGTGCAGCAGGCAGTGCAGCAGGCAGGGCAGCAGGCATGGCAGCAGGCAGGGCAGCAGGCAGGGCAGCAGGCAGGGCATGCCCCCCACCTCAGGTTTGGTGCAGCCCCTACTCCCACTTCTAGAATGCGTATTGGACCTGGTCCCCGTCCCTCCTGCTGCGCCACAACCTTGTCAACCAGGGAGGTGAACAAGGTGGTCTTCACTGGTTCAATGGCCACCTCGTATTGCTGCATCACGCTGGCCATGGCCCAAGCAAAGTAAGAGTCATACCAGCCTCCGCGCTGACCACCAGACGCTCGGGCTGAGCAGGCGGCGCAGCCGCAGGCCAGTGATGCTGCCAGCAGCCCAGAGACACCTGGTGAACATGGAAGTGAGCAGGCAGGCAGGCAGGCACATCACAATTGCCAGAGTGTGGGACCACCAGGTCAGTCCAGCCGCAGCAAGCGCCTTTGTTGCCAGGCTACAGTGGACTAACAGGGGTATGTATGAGGGGTGCATATGGGTGGGTTACATCTGACCAGGAACAGTGGGCGTATGGTGGCAGGCAACAGCAACAGCACAGGTGGGCAGGCCACATGTACCTACTACGCCCAATCTAGGCGCCTTTGCAAGTGAGCGGCTGGGCTGGCTTGTCACTGCTCTGTCTGTCATGGCGACGCTGCTGTTGTGTGCCCCGTATTGTTGGAGCACGTGGTAGCTGGGCAGGCTGGGTGGGCCGACCAGGAACTGTGCAGCGCAGGCATCGGTGTTCGCAGGCACATGTAGGCTGCTAGTGGATGGTAGTGCCCCTTCTTGAATATTAACCCAAGTAGTGGCAGCGGGAGTGGTGTAATGGTAGTGGAGTAGTGGTTGGGACGATTCTAGAGGCATGCCGTGCTCCCATTGAGCAACCATGAAGCATAGCACAGTGGGCTTTGAAGGTGAATGTGCATGAAGTGTTATCTAGCGCAGCAATGCCGACAGCCAAATGCCACAATCTGTATGATGAGTGATGATTAGAGGCGGTGCGCTGCTAGAGGTCTGGGCGCTGCTTGACAGTGATCATGCATTACAGCAACGCTGACTGTGCCATGCCACATACTGAAGTAGTGGTGGGCGCGTGACCAACACAGCTGATTAGGGTTGACAGGCAGGCAGGGGCTCAATGGGCAGTGATGCGAGCTGTAGTAATTCTCATGTCATTGGAGGAAGCACCAGTAGCTGCTGCCGTCCTTGTGCCTGTCCCCGACTGAAACACTCTTGTTGCACCAATTGTGCAGCTGTTGTATTGCGGAAGGCATGGCTTCCCCGCATTCAGCAAACCCTAATCATGGCACAATGAGGCAATGGATGTGTGGCAGTGTGAGAGAGTCAAGCAGGCTGCCTGTCACTGCCCGCTGGGGCGCCAGCAATGCCTATGCCAGCACACATGCTCCACAATGCTTGTGCTGGCAGTCCCTAGGAGGCTACTGATGATGCATGCTACTGATGTAAGGGGATGGGCATCGCAGCCCGATAGGCGGCTATGCCTACGCATGACGCAATGCAGCCACCCATGGGTTGCCCTGCTCTAATTCTCGATACACTAGGGGTGCAGTTATCAAAAGACCGTGACAAACATGATTATGGGAGTGTGTTTGGCCGCTGTGGCTGGACCACGCCCTGAGCAAGGGGAGGGGGTCCTGAGCAAGGCTGGCTGGATGACACTGGCGGTGCACGTGCATGGAATGGTGGGCCTAGAGGGCACGGCATGGGGTTTGCAGGCATGGAGGGTGAACACCCACAGGCCATAACGGCTCAGTGCATGTGCAGTGCATCACGGTCATGCAAGCTCGCTGCGGGTGCCACGACAGGTGACAGGGTTGTGATGTGCGCTGACTAAGGAGCTGAGAAGGCTGCTGCACCCCTAGCCACCCTAACTTTGGCACAGCCCCAGGCCCGGGCTGCTGAAGGGTGTGAATGGATGCTGAAGGATGTGAATGAAAGCAGTAAAGACCGGCATTCAAGTGCTACTGGCATGCCTGGGCAGGCCTGGCGCGGCTCCACCCACCAATCAGCTGTCTGCGGCTCCTTGCCGCATCTTCGTCCGAAGTTGCGCGTGGTGTCGTAAGAGCTCGTGGGCCCGAACATCTGCCCGGAGGTAAGCGGAGGGGGGCTCGCACGGTCGGTGTGTAGCCTAAACGCATGACGCGCGTACCGGTGCTGCAATGACTTCAGCAGGGAGTGAGCACGCAAGAGTAGGGCTGCAGTGCAAGGGCAGGGGGAGCTGGTGCCATCCACGTCCAGATGCTGATTTACCGATCAAACCTATCAACGGCCTTGGCCTGCCATGTGTGTCAGCAGTAGCAAGCTGGGGAAGAAGGGGTCAGAGCGGAACCCACAGATTGTTGGGTGATGTGGAGCTTGACTCCTTCTGCTGAAGGGGCATGCAGCTGCAGCAATGCAAACGAGTTCAATGGGAGGGGTGACCACCCACACTCTGCTGCCATTGTTGGCCAGGTGTTGGGCAGTAAGGAGCAAGACCAAGCAGTGACAGCCTTGTCTGGAATGGGCACAGCACTGCCGTAGGTAAGCACAACGCGACTGCCATCATGACGACTCATTGACGAGGCACCTCGTAAGCAGGAGTACCGAAAGTATACTACCGTACTCTCCCTTTTGATTCGCGAGGCCTCGAAAACTATAATTAAATACTCTTTCCCGATCCAAAAAAAACATTTTTTACTTTTTCCCGATGCAAAAGTTGCAGCAAAACACAACTTTGACAACGTGGGTGTGCTTAAAAATAATCAAGACAGCCATTCCTTACATGACATGTCAATCCTCCGTGGACACTCTCTGCACAAGTCACCAAGTCAAGCCACCCGATCACCAAGTCACAGCCACTGTGCAAGGGCCATCTTCGTGTTGGTCAACCTGGCGTAGCAGATTTTCGGCTGCGTCGTCGGCACTGATGCCACGGACCACGAAGCGGTCCATCGCAGCACCATTCACGCAGGTCAAATAATTGTTTGACCACTTCGCGATTCGGCAAAAAACCACATTGTTTACTCGTTCGCGATTTCGCGAGGCCAAAAAAACGATTCGCGGACGCGAATCAAAAGGGAGAGTACGGTAATCTAACACTATGCTCAGCTCCTATTGGTCGGGCAAGAGCAAGGTGGTGTGGTGTACAGAGCAGCAAACCCGTATTGCATGCTCAAGAACTTGAGAACGGGGATGCATCTTGTGGTGGGCCCTGTGGGTAGTGAGGGGGTGTTCATGAGTTAACTGGGCCATAAACGAGGGTTGTAACGGTGCTGTGCCAGGAGTAGGCTGGGTACAGGAACGGGAAACAGCATGGCAGGGTGCGCTGGCTGGCATCACCGGGTGCTTCAAACAAAAGGCAGGGCTGTAAATCCTGCTGCTTACACGTGACATCCTACAGATCATGAAGGGGGGCAAATGGGTATGGAATGAACAGCTGGCGACAGTAACACACTGTGCTTGTTTCCTGTGGGATGATGGTGTTGCACACCGGTTGGGTATGCAGGGTCAGTAAGGGAGGCTTCTGGGCGGTGACTGGTCAAGTGTCTTCGAGTCAGTAGCTCGGCTACTGAGCAACCAGCTCAGCAGCGTATTGCAGGAGCCAGCAGATAATAGTGAAATGCAATGGGCTCACACTCTCCATGAGGTTGTATGTATAGCATAACCTGACACTGCCACCTCCATGCCTTGTGTAACTAGCTTGTCAACTTCTGGTGACTCAGGAGTAGGATGATCCCACAGAATGATAGTATAAAATTATAGTAGGGAGCAGGATCAGCACAAGCACGATCCTAGGGTTGGTTTCTTTTGGGTTGATGGTGTTGAAAAACACCGGTTGGGTATGCAGGGTCAGTGGGGGAGGCTGGTCAGGTGCTTAAGCCTCCTCAGATTCGCCCTTCTTGCTGGTCTTCTTGGGCATCAGCACGGCCTGGATGTTGGGCAGCACGCCACCGGAGGCGATGGTGACCTGGCCCAGCAGCTTGCTCAGCTCCTCGTCGTTGCGCACGGCCAGCTGGATGTGGCGGGGCACGATGCGGGTCTTCTTGTTGTCGCGGGCAGCGTTGCCGGCCAGCTCCAGCACCTCGGCCACCAGGTACTCCAGCACGGCGGCCAGGTACACAGGGGCACCGGCACCCACGCGCTCCGCGTACTTGCCCTTCTTCAGGTAGCGGGCGATGCGGCCCACGGGGAAGGCCAGGCCGGCCTTGCTGGAGCGGCTCACGGCCTTCTTGCCGCTGCTGCCCTTGCGGCCACTGGCGGGGGCTGCCTTGGCGGACTCGGTCTTGGGGGCCATTGCGACTGAGGATGTGTTGCTTCTTGACTGACTTGTGTGTTGCTGCGGGTCGAGTGCTTGTAGCTGCTCAGGTCAACGCTGCGGGTTAAGTGCAGGGTGCGCGGGAAAACAGGATCGGCGGGTCTCGAGGTCCTGGTGATCCAGTCGCCGGTCAGGCAGCCAGGGTACTTGAATGCCGCGCTGTGGTCAGTTCATCAACCCGCTCTCAGTTACCCCAACAGTAACCCAGCTCCTACAGCCCGCAAGCCGCAGACATGGCTCCCAAGGCAGCTGAGAAGGCCCCCGCCAAGAAGGCCGCTCCCGCCAAGACTGGCGACAAGAACAAGCTGGCCCTGGCCGGCGACAAGAAGAACAACAAGAAGGTGGCCAAGGTGGAGAGCTACAAGCTGTACATCTACAAGGTGCTGAAGCAGGTGCACCCCGACACCGGCATCAGCTCCAAGGCCATCTCCATCCTGAACTCCTTCGTCAACGACATCTTCGACAAGATCGCCAGCGAGGCCTCGCGCCTGGCCCGCTACAACAAGAAGCCCACCGTGACCTCCCGTGAGATCCAGACTGCCGTGCGCCTGGTGCTGCCCGGCGAGCTGGCCAAGCACGCTGTGTCCGAGGGCACCAAGGCCGTCACCAAGTTCACCTCCGTCTGAGCTGCAGCCCGACCCCTGCTGCCAGCTGACAATTTCCTTACCCCAACCGGTGTTTTTCAACACCACCACCATTGCAAAGGCATGTATGTGAAACTAGCAGCTGTTCCTTATCGTCATATTCCATAAGGGTCACAACTGTTCACTCGCTCTGCATGTTGACTAGTCCATAACAACAGCCAGCAGTCACGAATGTGCTCCCAGCTTCTCCCTCGTAAGTAAGGTACTGCACTAAACTCTCCAGATGATTTGCCTTGCATTGTGGCAGACATCATGTCCAGCTGTGTCTCTAGCAGGAAGGCCGGGCTGGCTACTTGCTTAGTGTGTTGTTACTTTCTACTCATGTGTTATAGACTTTTGTTACGCTGACCGTCAGTATGGTGTATAATCACCTCCAAGCCATTCCAAATTTGGCACACAGACATAGACAATTGTGCATGCATTGAGTACGCAGTTTACCCTGGAACTGCACTGTCAGCTTAGAGATGCATGTATCAAATGGTGCAATCCAATGGGGAGCAGGGGCATCTACTGTCATAGTAGATCCAGCAGCAACAACCGCCTGGAGGGAGCCTCATGTCTACCCCTCCATTAGCGGACCCCATATGGCTCAAGAGAAAAAAAACATGTATGTCTACCCTTCCACTTACAACATCAGCACCTTTGCCCTTAACCTAGGCCTTCATTTCAGTGGAACACTAAGTGTGGACCTCTACAAAACGGTGTTTTTGTCTGTGTGGAGTTCCCATGCACATGGCATACACATGGGCATGGTCGCCTACCATCTACACTATTGCCTGACCCCTAAGGGCTATGATGTAGAGTTGGCATGACAAACATGCACTGACTGTAAGCTAATGACAGCTTAAATGGGGGGCATACACAACTGCGTCACAGCGGGCTGGGTCTTGGGTGGCTTGTCTCGCAGCCGCTTGTTGCCCAGGCCATGGTACTCCTTGCCCTTGGCT
The DNA here is from genome assembly GCA_030144725.1 of Haematococcus lacustris. Lineage (NCBI taxonomy): Eukaryota > Viridiplantae > Chlorophyta > Chlorophyceae > Chlamydomonadales > Haematococcaceae > Haematococcus > Haematococcus lacustris. The sequence continues at coordinate 128,836 of JASKMD010000201.1, read as the reverse complement.
GGCACCTTCCCTTGCTCTGGCCAGTAGCACAGCTCCAGTGGGCGCCACCTGCTCTCCCCAATGCGCTGCATGTTGAGCGCTGCGTTGCAGTCCCTGTCTACCCACCTGCCTGGCTGTGGTGCTGGCTTGGCTTCAGCAGCCTTGCCCTGGGCCTTGCCCTTGGTGGGCTGGGTAGGCTCAGCTGCCGGCTCAGCCTTGATGCGCTTGCTGCGCTGGGCTGGCGGGGCGAGTGCTGGGCCCAGGCTCTGAGGCTGCTGGCTGTGTGGCTGCCTGGCTGCTGCATGGGGCCTGTGGGGGCTTGCGGGGGGGCACTACAGGGCACCACAGTAGGCCCCTCACTGGTTGGTCACGCTGCTGGCTCCAGGCTGGGCGCACCAGGCGGTGTTCCTCCTGCCCTGCTGGGGGCTTCCAGTCAGCAGGCATGAGGACCTGAGGGCACCTCCAGAGGGCAGGGCGACAGCGGGGAGGGCAAAGGGCAGGGCGACAGCGGGGAGGGCAGGCCATGGACACAGGAGGATCGGCAACATCAGCACGACCCCGGCGGTCATTCCAGCCCCATGGGGTTGAGACGAGGAGCCGGCACCTTCCAGCAACCACAACCTGAAGCACATCAGCATCACCCTGGCCACTTGGTCTGGTGGTGTTGCGAGTCTGCTGCATCGGCGGGGGGGGGGGAATGTCCGACGGTGGTGGATTGGCATGAAGTAAAAGAGTAGTTAACTGTGCCTTGCCTACACTGGTGCCACCATGTGTGCATGCCTGCAGCTGAAGCAGGACATGGCTGAGGTGCCCATGAAGCGCCACAAGCATGTCAAGCAGCTGGTGGTCTTCTTTGGCGCAGCTGGCATTGACACCATGGGAGGCTGGGGTGCTGATGGTGTTGCGAGTCTGCTGCAAGGTGATGTGCAAGCCTAGGGCACAGACCAGCGGCAGGGCATAGTGGTGCTAGTGGATGAACTTCGCACCAGCCGGGTCATGCCATTGAGAGCTGTGTGAGAGCTGGCTGCGCGAACGCCGGGATACCAGGCCTGCAGGTTGAAAGCCCCCAGCAGGGCAGGTGGACCATAGGCTGCTGCGTCCAGCATAGAGCCACCAGCATGCAAGCCAGTTTGGGGCCTGATGTGGCGCCCGATAGTGCCACTCCTCATGCTGCCCCAGCTCCCCATGCAGCCACCCACCCAGCAGCCTCGTTGTCCTGGGCCCAACACTCCAACTGCTGTATGTTGAGGGCCACATGAAGAGTACCATGCACATGCTACACAGCAGGCAGTGTGACATTATGTGCGGTGCTTGCCATCTGGGTGCATTCCTTTGAGAGGTGGTGTTGAAAAACACCGGTTTGGGTCGAGTTGCCGGGCTAGGGGGCTCTGTTGATGTGCAGTCCAGGTGCTGCCGCTGCTTAGGCTCGCTCGCCCCTGATGCGGCGGGCCAGCTGGATGTCCTTGGGCATGATGGTCACGCGCTTGGCGTGGATGGCCGCCAGGTTGGTGTCCTCGAACAGGCCCACCAGGTACGCCTCAGCCGCCTCCTGCAGCGCCAGCACGGCGCTGGACTGGAAGCGCAGGTCGGTCTTGAAGTCCTGGGCGATCTCGCGGACTAGGCGCTGGAAGGGCAGCTTGCGGATGAGCAGCTCGGTGGACTTCTGGTACTTGCGGATCTCACGCAGCGCCACAGTGCCGGGGCGGTAGCGGTGGGGCTTCTTCACGCCCCCAGTGGCGGGAGCGCTCTTGCGGGCTGCCTTGGTGGCCAGCTGCTTGCGGGGCGCCTTGCCGCCGGTGGACTTGCGAGCGGTCTGCTTGGTGCGGGCCATATTTGCAGTGTGTAGTCTGGTTCTGGAATACACTGTGGTGCGGTAAGCTGGTTGTGTGTTGTTGGTATCTGAAAGCACTGTATAAGTTCCCTGAGTAGCGAGCAAGGCGGGGGCTGTCGAGCAACATGTCAGGATCAGCAGGCTCGCGGGGGCCAGTATACATAGGCAGGCCTACCCTCAGAGCCAAAGCAGCGACAACTAACTCCCATCTTCATTCAATCAAGCACAGCAACAGCAATGTCTGGACGCGGCAAGGGCGGCAAGGGTCTTGGCAAGGGCGGGGCCAAGCGCCACCGCAAGGTGCTACGTGACAATATCCAGGGCATCACCAAGCCCGCCATCCGCCGTTTGGCTCGCCGTGGTGGCGTAAAGCGCATCAGTGGCCTCATCTACGAGGAGACCCGCGGCGTGTTGAAGGTGTTCCTTGAGAACGTGATCCGCGACGCCGTGACCTACACTGAGCACGCCCGGCGCAAGACCGTGACCGCGCTGGACGTGGTGTACGCCCTCAAGCGCCAAGGCCGCACCCTGTACGGCTTCGGCGGCTAAGCAACCCCCTCGCCCTAGTTCCCCCTGAATCCCCAACACCGGTGTTTTTCAACACCACCACATCTCTAGCAATCCATGTCTACAACATAATGGGCTATATGTTCAGGATAGACATGGATTGCCACGTCTCTGGCAATCCATTTCACAACATCATCGGCTATAGGTTTAGGATTGAACCCTTTTCCTCGTTTGTGTTCTTCTGCGTCATTTCTTTTCCGGGTTCGTTGAACACGACGGGTGTAAGAGGGCAGTGAGGCTGCTGCTCTTATCAAGGCATACTCGCACAGGACGCGCTGCGTCATGTCTCATACTGCGAGAGCCTGTCTCAAGAGTACACCAGTGTCATGTCGCAACCGAGCAGCCTGGTGGCTGTAGCGGTGTAAGCCATAATCATGTCTGTCGCTTGGCAATGGTGATAGGCCCAATGGCCGCCAGAGCGCGAAACTGTGCCATCCTCTCGTTCTCCTTTGCCTGCGAGCCAGCACCCAGCCTAAGATGAGAGCAGCTGGCTGGATGGTCGGCCTGGATGACTAGCAGGCTGCTGGTGAACATGGGCCCATGGGCCACCGCGTGACGAGCCCAGGGCTATGAAACAGTGGTGGGACGGTCAAAGGCCATGAAGTGGCGATTGAGAAGCAAGAGCTGCTGACTAGTGGCAAAGCTGATGCAAGGCGCTGACACGAGGCGGTGGTTGTATGGGTGCCTACCTGGACCTGGCTACCAGCACATCACAGGAGGAATGCAGCTGGGACTCACCAAGAGCTGTGCACAGCTTATGTCAGGCATGGCCACTCATCAGGGCTGCCATTGTCTGAGTCATCTTGCGTGGCATGTGCTTTCATCTGCCAAGATGCAGGACTAGCCTATGATGTCACACACATAGCGGCGAGCATAGCCTGGATACCAAGCCCCTGCCAGGACCTGCCCTTGCCTTGCTGGCCTCGTGCCCTGGTGTGGAGGCAGCACAACACATGCGACTGGTGTGTGACACCGGGCTGTGTCACTCCTCCCACCTGGGCTACAGCCACCCGTGCAGCCACCTCGTCCTGCCGTGCTGCCAGCCTGTTGCGCTGGGACTGGACCCGCTGAGCCTCCCTGCTCAAGACACCAGGCGTCAACACAGCTGGGTGGCAGCAGGTCGGCAGGGGCGTGGGGGCAGCAGCAGGGCAGGGGGTGGGGGCCACCAGCAGGGGAAGGGGGTGATAGCAGGCCAGGAGGGGTGTGGGTGCAGCAACACGGCATGCAAAGCAGCATTACAAAGCAGCCATTGCATGAGGTCCCTCCTTTGCCACATGGCGAGCTGACCAGCCAGGTGGTGTGTGTATGATGACCGATGTGGTGTCCACATCTCATGCTGAGGCTGAAGGGGCAGTCTTCTGCAGCGACCTGTCTCTAAGCATGTATCACACATGCCTGCATCTGCCACACTTCTTGCACACTTCCAGAGTCACCCAGCTGTGTGATGCAGCTACTCTAACAGGCGCATGCCATGGCACGAGGTTCGTGGTGTGACACTCACTCACCCCCTAACCACACATAGCTGACATGGCTGCTCATGGGGGTTTGGAGGCACAACACCGAACACAGCACCCCATAGCTGCTGGTGAACTGGACTGTGCAAACTATGTCTAGGCAACGCATGCACAGCAGTATCACGGCCTTGGCCCCCTTGACTGCCACGCCCTGCTGCTGGATCATGGTGGTAGCTCAGAGGGTGCTCCTGCTAGCCCTTGACACGCGGGGTGATGACCAGTGACAGCAGGTCTCTGACTGCAATGGAGGGGAAGCTCAGTTGTTGACAGCTGGGACACCTCCTGGAAGGAACAGAGTGCTGCCTGAACATGGAGCCTATCATGGACATAGACGCCCAACCATCCCAACCACCTGCGCTACCCCAACCGCCAGCAGCCGTGGAGCCACTGCCTGCACCTAGAACCCCTCACACCAGCCCCTCACCCACCAGGCTTTAACTGCGCGGGCTGCCAGGCCCTGGCCTACCCTGCTGCTGCTGCACTGTACACCAGCACCCAACCATCTCAACACTGGACCCCAGTGAGGGCATGCCACTGCCTGGGCCTGGAGCCATCACACCCACCAGGCCTTGGCTGCAGCGAGGGAGGTGTCCCCGCCATACACATCCCCACCGCCTGGCAGGCGAACCGTGTCAGGGCTGCCCTCGCGCGCCTTGGACTCCTCCCTGCAGAATCACACACCATACCACACATCACACATCACACATCACACCATGCCACAATGCAGCCTGCATGACCCATCTCACTCTACCTAGTGGGCATTGGGCGTGTTCAACCCAAGACCTGCATAGAGTCACTCCTCTGCTCTGCTCTGCTCTGCTCTGCTCTGCGTAAGACGTGACAGCACTGCAGCCACCAGGTCAGCCCCTGCTCCAGGCCAGGTACCATGTCGCTTTCGGCGGTGGCAGCAGCGGCGGCGGTGGCAGCAGCAGCAGCAGCAGCAGTGGCAGCAGCAGCAGCAGCAGCAGCAGCAGCAGGTACCTGCGGGCTATGCGCTTCTCGACCTGTGCCTCCCTGCCCGTGGCCCTGGGCAGCAGCTCCTCCAGCACCTCCTTCTGCTCCGCCCTCCACCTGGGCACAGGCGCGAGTCAGGGGCAGGGCGCGGCCAAGCTGACTCATTGCAGGATCGCCTGGGCCACCCTGCTGCTGCTGCACTGCCGCCCTCAGCTGCCAGGGTTGCCCCAGGTCAGAGGAAAAGATGAGAGGTTGCTCCTGCCAGCCCCTCCTGACAGCATGTCACTGCCTGACTGGCCATGCGGGGTGGTGACAAGTGACAGCGTGTCCCTGACTGCAGCCCCGCCTGGCCTGGCGTGGTGATCATTGGTCAGAGAGTGCAGCCTCAGCAAAGCTGCCAGGGGTCAGCCAGGGGTGTGCGGGGCCAGCCAGGGGACAAAGCTGCCAGGGGTCAGGGCAGACACTGAGGCCGCTGCAGCTATCAGCCAGATGATGTCCTGTTTAGGCACCATAGCTGCAGCAAACAGCACAGCCCTGACCGGGCTAATGTCTTACCCTATTCTACCCTACCCTATACCCTCACAAGGGGGTCAGGGGCAGGGGTCAGACAGGCCACCCCCTGTGTCCTGGCGTGCCCTGGCCTGTGGCTTACTGCATAGCCTGGGCTGCTAGGGCTGGGCCCCCTGCTGCTGCTGCTGCTGCCGCAAGGGCGCCCTTCCCTGCCCCAGCCTGCCCCCGCCAGCCCCTGACGCACCTCGCTTGCTCCTTCTTCTGCACAGCCCGCGAGTCGTCTTGGCTGCGGGGGCAGTGGGGCAGTGGCGGCAATGGCCACAGCCGTGGGGGCAGCAGCAGCTGCAGCAGTTCATGGCAGTAGTGGTGACAGAGCCAATGTGGCAACAGGGCGGCGGTGTCTCCCCAGCAGGGGGGGCAGCAGCACCCAGGGGGGGCGACGTGCCCCCTGATGGTCCCAGTGGGTCCTGCTGCCGCTGTACCCTGGGCTGGCGCTGCACCCGCTGCAAGCCCGGCAATGGCAGCAGCAGTGGGGGCGGCAGCAGCGGGGACCCTGTGCCGCCCCCCTGCTGCAGCCAGCAGCTTTGCGGCCTTTGGGACCTTAATGATGCGCAGCACCTAACCCTGGTGGACCCTGCAGCACCTGCTGGAGCTCTGACCCTCCCCCTGACCCTCCCCCTGCCCCTGACCCTGACTCTCTCCCTGGCCCTCCCCCTCCCTTAGCGCACATACCAATTGCGGCGTCCTCCTCATGAAGCCTGACCTGCCCATCCTGCCCTGGCCTCACCTCCCTCCACCCCTCACCTCCCTCCACCCCTCACCTCCCTCCACCCCTCACCTCCCTCCACCCCTCACCTCCCTCTAGCCCATCACAGCCATCACGCTGACCAGGGGCGCCACAGCCTCCCCCCGCCCCACTCACCCCGCGCCACCCGCCCCACCCGCCATGCCTGCCGTCTTGATGCCCCAGTTGTGAGACGTCCGCCTGCACACCCGCACCCAGCAGCATCACCACCACCACCACCACCACCACCACCAAGCAACAGCAGCAGCAGCACCCAGCTGGCATCACCAGCCTGCCAAGACCGCAGCAGCCGCAGGCAGCAACGGCAGCAGCTCCTGTACTGGGTTGCAGCAGCAGCAGCAGCAGCAGCAGCAGCAGCAGCAGCAGCAGCAGCCATACAGCCCAGGGCATGTGCTTGTGCTTGACTGCAGGCTATTGTGCTGGCTGGGCAGTTTAGGCTGAGCGCTGGCAGCTGTGGTCAGGCCTCACTTGAGGGGCGCAGCCACCGCCCCTGCGTAGTACTTGTCCGCCAGCAGCTGCGCGTTCCACAGCCCAGCAAACTCCTGGAACAGCTGGTGGCTGCGCTCTGTGGGCAGCTCTGCAAGGCAGGGGAGGGCAGGAGGGATGCGAGGCAGGGGCTGGGAAGGAGGGGGAGGGGGGAGGGGGGAGGGGGGAGGGGGGAGGGGGGAGGGGGGAGGGGGGAGGGGGGAGGGGGGAGGGGGGAGGGGGGAGGGGGGAGGGGGGAGGGGGGAGGGGGGAGGGGGGAGGGGGGAGGGGGGAGGGGGGAGGGGGGAGGGGGGAGGAGGGAGGGGGAAAGGGGTAGGGGGGGTGGGGGGGGGGGGGGGAGGGTTGCTGCTGCGGTGTTGCTCCTGGCCATGAGCTGCCCCTGGCCTGACCTGCGGAGAACATGTTGCGCTCCTCCTGCAGCCAGGCGCTGAACTCCGCGCCCTTGAGGAAGTAATGCTCCGCGTCTGAGATGCGCTGCGCCTCAGGCAGGGTGGGCGGGGGGACGGCCACAGGGCTGGGGCTGGGGCCTTGCTGGGCTCCCGGGTCAGAGGCGGCCGTGGGCCCAGTGGCAGCAGCTGAGGCCGCAAGCTGGGCTTTTAGGAACTGCTTGGCCTGCTTCACGATGTCGGCTTCGCCATCCTTGGCCTTGTCCTTGTGCTTGTTCTTCTTCTGCAGTGGGTGTGCCAATGGTAAGACCCCTGGTCCTGACTGCTCCAAAGCATGAGCTTGCTGCTGGCTGTGTCCTAATGCAGGCTGTGGACTGACGGCTTGTGGCGATGGAGCTGGCCATCAGCCAAGCAGCTAAACCAGGCTGTCAGTTGGGAGGGTGCACAGTGGACACTGTCAGCATCAAGGGTCCACACCACGTCAGGCTTGCAAGGGCTGCTAGGTAGCTGACAGCTGAAGCAGGGCAGAGGCTCCTAGAATAGCGCCCAGCAGTGCTGACGGGGTGGTGCTTGCCTTCTTCTCTTTCTTGGGTTTCTTTTCCTTCTCGCTTCGCTTTTTGTGAGCTTTGCCATCCTGGCTGTCGGACTCGGACTCTGCGAGGAGCAGGTACGCTCAGTAAGCAACGAAGTACTTCCACCACGGCGATCGGGTTGTACCGTACCATCACTGCTGCTGCGGCTGCGCTTCTTCTCCTTCTCGCGGTGCTTTCCCATGCGCTTGTTTGGCCATGATGCTCCTAACTGACAACATATCAGGGTTAGGGTTAGTTACCAATGTCATGATTCAGGTGTCATTCCAACCTTGTAAACCAATAATGGTAATGGGCACTCCAGAGAAACAAACGTACTGGAAACACACACATTTGCTACCCTCTGCCAATGTGCCATTGCTCGAGTCGTCCCAACCGGCACGTTTGTTTGGATCCAGCCTAGCCTAGCCTATCCACGGTAACCACGGCCAAGCAGGTATAGCTTGCAGGCCAGCCCTGCCTCGAGCCCTGAGCCATGTCAGCTAGCGGTCGCAGCCATCTGTGGGAGATCCTGACTCTATCCACGACTCCATTACAAAACCCCTTACTCATTCCACAGGTCCATTGCCACGGCTGAGGAGTCTAATGGCTGACGGTGGCAGCCACTGGTGGGAGAAGTCACCATAACAGCATCACATGGACCCCCACGGTTGTATAGCCCCTGCAGACCCTGCTTAACTAGCCGCACATCACTGGCCATGCAGGTGTCTCCTCGCAATCCTCTCGCAGGTCGTTTATAGCATTCGCCTTGTACCCTTTGGCCCACCCCCATCACCCACAAAGGCATCACCCAAGCCTGCTTTACTGAACATGACGCTGTCATTCACAGTCATTGCTTGCATGCTGGCATTGCGCAACGCCTACTTGTCAAGATGGGAGGGTGCAAGTGCCAGGTGGGTGCCTACAAATGCCAGGTGGGTGCCGGCTGGGACGTCGGGCCATCTATCGTGCATCACTGAGGTGCAGTGCTCATGCAGCAAGGGCCCTGCAGGCTGTTGGCCTGTGCCTTGGATCGTCTCAACCTGCAACCCCTGCCCCCTGTGTGTGAGGGCCTGGTGGCAACATGTGCGCGACTGCCTGCCTGGCTCCCCCTGCCGCCTGCCATACACCCTGCCGTGGCGTCCCTCACACCCTCATGACCAGCAGCCCCTCACACACGTCAGTGTGCCTGGCCCCCTGCCATCAGCCACCTAGGCTGCTCAGGTGCAGGGCTGACTGCCTGCTGCAGCCTCCTCCACGCTCCCTCCTCCACGCAGCCTCCTCCACGCGCCTACAGCCCACCTGCTAGGCCTTGTGGGCCTTGTGCAGCCAGGCAGTGGCGTGCCAGCGCTCAGCGCAGCTACTCTCACACGGCGTCAGGGTAAGATAGTGCCAGCACCTTGGCCCTCAACCTAGAGCCTTCATTGCAGTGGAACACTACGTGTGGACCTCAAGAAAACGGTCAGCTCAGCTTAGCTTAGCTCAGCTGCAAGGCTGCTCACCGCCGCCAGCACCTGGGGCATGGTGGGCCTGGCGTGTGGCCAGGGGTGGCAGCAGGCTGTGGCCAGATCCCGCCAGGGGGCAGGCACGCGGGGGGGCCAGGGCAGCAGCAGGCCGTGCTGCTCCAGTAGCTCTGTCACGGCCGGCAGTTCCGGACTGGACCCACCTCCTGCCACTGGCCTTGGTCTAGCTGGCGACCCCACTGCTGCTGCTGCTGGTGCTGGTGGTTCTGCTGCTGCTGGTAGTGGTGCTGCTGCTGCTGCTGCTGATCCATGGCACGGGCGTAGGGGTGGCAGAGGTAGGCCCGGGTCCCCATGGCCGCAGCTGCCCCCTGCCCCCTCACCAGCCTGCTCCGCTGAAGGGCAGGCTGCATCAGGCAGGTGGCTGGCTGCGTTCTGCCAGCCCTCACCCCCCACATCAGGCCTGCAGCTGGGCAGCGAGCAGGCTGACAGCCTGTCTGACTCGAGGCCAGTGGCAGGGCATGCGGCGCTGCAGGACGCCGGGAGCAGGGAGGCAGGGGAGGAGACAGAGGTGACGTGGCGGGCGAGGCGGGCCTTTCTGAGGAGCAGCTGGGCGGCGGGCATTCCGGCATAGGGTACCTCACCTGTGGTAGGCACCAGGATTGCATACAGGGTGGCAGGGTGACGCCAGGGCAAGGCAACGGATTGTGTCGTGCTGATAGCTGTCATGGTTACCGCTTGAAGTTCCGTGGCAGCGGCAGGGGCAGCGGCAGGGGCAGGGGCGGCAGCGGCAGTAGCAGCAGGGTGACCATGCCGCATGACCATGACCGCAGCAGGGTGACCATGCCCCCTGCACCAGGCCCCGGCTCTCACCTGACACCATCTGCCACAGCAGCACGCCCAGCGACCACACATCCGCAGCCTGTGAGGCAGCCTGCCCCGCCACCACCTCCGGTGCAGCGTGAGACAACGCACCGCCACAGCCCACGCCACCGCTCAAGACGCCTGGTGCACCAGCTCCTGCCGCCTGCGCCCAGCTGCGACAGGGCGTGGTGCGACAGTGCCGCACTCCCCCACCATGACGACGCGGCGACTGGCCCAGGTCCTGGTCGGGCCGCTCAACCCGCCAGGCATCGGCTGCTGCTGCTGCCTCCCAGTGGTCAGGGGAGAGGGAGCAGCGAAGGGGTTCAGGGCCGTGTGGGACTGGTTGCCGAAACGCCCCGTTGGTGCCGAGGGAGGGGCTGGTGCTCAGGCTGGGGGCTGCTGGGCACGAGCTGCCAAAGTCTGCAGCGCAAGGCAGGCGAAAACACAAGCAATGCAAGCAACTAGTCGCCAGACCCGCCCCCCTTGGGAGGAAGTCGCTGTGGACCTGGTGGGCCTGCCCCTGTGCCCTTAGAGGGGAAGTCTGAGGGGTGTTGCCAGACCACTGCCCCCTAGAGGGTAGGGACTAGAGGGTAGACTTCGAGTGGCACAGACTATTACAAACTACTACACATCAGTACTAGTCGTCAGACTGCTCCCCCCTTGACAAGAGGATCTCACTTTAGCGCAGCCAGAGGTCAGGTAGCTCTAGGCCGCCCTCGTTCCTGCTGTCCACCCTCCAAGGATGGAAATGCTTTTCATGTCAACTCCTTTTGCCCTCCCATAAAGAGAAGAACCTAATACTGGCTCGCCTAAACAGCCTCCCTGCGGCACCTGGACTCACTGACCCCATCAGCACCGCCACTAGGCCCCCTACTGCCATGCAGCCGTCATGGCCCTGACGACCACTTGCACCTGCGCCACCCACTACAAGCCCAACACCTGGCCATGCTATGCCACCACGACACCAGCACAACAATGCACAGCAAGACAGACCCGCAGGCAAGCAGCCCAATCCTGGCAGCGCGCAGCCCAATCCTGGCAGCGGAACCCACCTGCCAGTTTGACGATGAAGGTGAGTGGGCGATCGACTGTGGGCTTGGCGGACTGCAGCAGGCAGTTGGCGGGCTTGAGGTCCCTGCGAGCAGCAGCAGCAGCAGCAGCAGCACCAGCCGCCAGGTGAGGTGCAGCAGGCCGGCTGCAAAGGCAGCGCACTGCACTGCTCCAACTGTGGACTAGGCGTCGAAATGTTGTCCACTGATGGCTTTGCACTGTGCTGACAGGTAAGCGGCAAGGGGTAGGGCGCAGTGCTAAGCCCAATTCCTGGCCTTGCTTAGTGTTGAAGCCGGGGCAGCAGGCCCACCTACCCCAACACAACCTCTGTTGTAACAGTTTTGGCGTGGCGTGTTTGCAGGCCAGCCGCAGCCAGGTACCTATCCCATGCATGCCTACCTCATCCTAGGCTGCATGGCAGGCAGGCTGACGATGGGATGATGGCCATAACGATGGCAAGAGGAAGCGGAGGAGGGGTGCCATCCAGTCATATGCACCTAGCTGGCTCTGTGGGGCTGGGAGTGTGGCAGACTGCTGGTGTGAGGTAATGATTGCACAATGGCGTGATCAGTTGTAGGATCTGAGGTGGCTATCCTGAGGTCGTAGGTTCAAATCTAGCCAGGCACAAAACTATGCTGTGGGGCGAAGGACTGGGATCGCTGCCTCTGCCATGGCCCTGCCGTGCAAGTGCACACCATGTGTGGTGTTTCCATGTGTACTGAGCTCTGGGGCAGCTAACCAGCCTCACTGCGGCATCAAGCGTCTGAAGCTCTGTGAGCTCCAGCAGCGCGTACTGAATTTAATAGGGTTGCACAACAGCCACTGCCATGCAATGGTGCAGGCTGGGACCAAGTCCTGGCCCGGCCATGCAGGTGCCCTAAGGCTCTAATCAGCTGTCAGACTGTCCACGTTGCAGCAGCAACTGAGGGTCCCCTATCACGCACCCGTGGACCAGGCCCATGGCGTGCATGTAGGCCAGCCCGGCACACACTGCGCATGCAGCCAGCAGCACCAGCAGGCTGTATCCAGGCGACACCTATTGGCGGCCCGATTGCAGCAATTGTGATGATGATGACCATGATGATGGCAATGATGATGATGATCAGGAGGAGATGGGAGAGGAAGAGGAGGAAGAGGGGTGCCACCTGCACCTATCAGGTGTTATAGGGCTGGGGGTGGGCTCCAAAGTGTCGACCATCAGAGGGGTCTGATAAAGTGTGGTTGGCTTGGTCTAGAAAGGGACAGTGCCACAAGGGCATGCGCGCATTCAGCGTGGGCTGGGGCTAATCATCGGCTGTGTCTGTGGGTATGTGAGTGCAAGGCAGTGGCGTGTGTGGAGGTCCCATGCACATGGCATGCACATGGCATACACATGGGCATGGTCGCCTATCACCTACACTATTGCCTGACCCGTAAGGGCTATGGTGTAGAGTTGGCATGACTGACATGCATTAATTGTAAGCTGATGACAGCTTAAATGGGGGGCACACACTACTGCGCCACAGTGGACTGCTGCTGCTGCTGCTGCTGCTGGGCCCTGAGTGGCTTGTTTCGCAGCCGCTTGTAGCCCAGGCCTGGGTACTCCTTGCCCTTGGCTGGCAGCTTCCCTTCCTCTGGCCAGTAGCACAGCTCCAGTGGGCGCCACCTGCTCTCCCCACTACGCTGCATGTTCAGCGCTGCGGTGCAGTCCCTGTCTACCCACCTGCCTGGCTGTGGAGCTGGCTTGGCTTTAGCAGCCTTGCCCTGGGCCTTGCCTTTGCTCTTGGTGGGCTGGGTGGGCTCAGCTGCCTGCTCAGCCTCGTTGCGCTTGCTGCGCTTGGCTGGCAGGGGAGTGCTGGGCCCTGGCTCTGAGGCTGCTGGCTGTGTGGCTGCCTGGCTGCTGCATGTGGCCTGTGGACCTTTCAGCCTGTCACCTGCCCGCCCCGTGGGCCCCGTCCCTGCTGCTGGCCCCTCTGCCCATGACTCCTCGCCCCCTGCACCTGCTGCTGCTGCTCCCCCAGCTGCTGCCTCCTTTCCCTCTGAACTTGCCTGTGGGTGGGTGGCCCCCCCGCCCTGCTGCTGCTCCTGAGCACCTTCCTCTTGCTTGCCGCCCTGCTGCTGCTGAGGGTCCCCCCCCTGGCCCGCAGCGCCAGCCGACCATGTCCCCACACCAGCCGACCTAAGCCCAACACCCGCCGACCTAAGCCCAACACCCGCACCCGCCCCCTCCGCCCCCCCTTGGTCCACTCACCATCCCTGGCTGCCTGCGCCACCGCCAGCATGTCTAGCTCCAGCGTGCCGGCAGGGTGGGAGCTTGGCAGGAGCTGCCTGGGCTGCTGCCGCTTGAACGCGCCCTGACGCACAGCCCCCTCCAGGCTGCCCCGGTCGCAATGCTCCATGACCAGCCAGGTGTGCCAGGCCAGGCCGGGCCCTGCCCTGCAGGTGGCCGCCAGGCAGGCATAGCCATCAGGCCTAGGCCACGCCAGAAAGATGGCTGCCGGGGGGTGAGGGGTGAGGGGTGAGGGGTGAGGGGTGAGGGGTGAGGGGTGAGGGGTGAGGGGTGAGGGGTGAGGGGTGAGGGGTGAGGGGTGAGGGGTGAGGGGTGAGGGGTGAGGGGTGAGGGGTGAGGGGTGAGGGGTGAGGGGTGAGGGGTGAGGGGTGAGGGGTGAGGGGTGAGGGGTGAGGGGTGAGGGGTGAGGGGTGAGGGGTGAGGGGTGAGGGGTGAGGGGTGAGGGGTGAGGGGTGAGGGGTGAGGGGTGAGGGGTGAGGGGTGAGGGGTGAGGGGTGAGGGGTGAGGGGTGAGGGGTGAGGGGTGAGGGGTGAGGGGTGAGGGGTGAGGGGTGAGGGGTGAGGGGTGAGGGGTGAGGGGTGAGGGGTGAGGGGTGAGGGGTGAGGGGTGAGGGGTGAGGGGTGAGGGGTGAGGGGTGAGGGGTGAGGGGTGAGGGGTGAGGGGTGAGGGGTGAGGGGTGAGGGGTGAGGGGTGAGGGGTGAGGGGTGAGGGGTGAGGGGTGAGGGGTGAGGGGTGAGGGGTGAGGGGTGAGGGGTGAGGGGTGAGGGGTGAGGGGTGAGGGGTGAGGGGTGAGGGGTGAGGGGTGAGGGGTGAGGGGTGAGGGGTGAGGGGTGAGGGGTGAGGGGTGAGGGGTGAGGGGTGAGGGGTGAGGGGTGAGGGGTGAGGGGTGAGGGGTGAGGGGTGAGGGGTGAGGGGTGAGGGGTGAGGGGTGAGGGGTGAGGGGTGAGGGGTGAGGGGTGAGGGGTGAGGGGTGAGGGGTGAGGGGTGAGGGGTGAGGGGTGAGGGGTGAGGGGTGAGGGGTGAGGGGTGAGGGGTGAGGGGTGAGGGGTGAGGGGTGAGGGGTGAGGGGTGAGGGGTGAGGGGTGAGGGGTGAGGGGTGAGGGGTGAGGGGTGAGGGGTGAGGGGTGAGGGGTGAGGGGTGAGGGGTGAGGGGTGAGGGGTGAGGGGTGAGGGGTGAGGGGTGAGGGGTGAGGGGTGAGGGGTGAGGGGTGAGGGGTGAGGGGTGAGGGGTGAGGGGTGAGGGGTGAGGGGTGAGGGGTGAGGGGTGAGGGGTGAGGGGTGAGGGGTGAGGGGTGAGGGGTGAGGGGTGAGGGGTGAGGGGTGAGGGGTGAGGGGTGAGGGGTGAGGGGTGAGGGGTGAGGGGTGAGGGGTGAGGGGTGAGGGGTGAGGGGTGAGGGGTGAGGGGTGAGGGGTGAGGGGTGAGGGGTGAGGGGTGAGGGGTGAGGGGTGAGGGGTGAGGGGTGAGGGGTGAGGGGTGAGGGGTGAGGGGTGAGGGGTGAGGGGTGAGGGGTGAGGGGTGAGGGGTGAGGGGTGAGGGGTGAGGGGTGAGGGGTGAGGGGTGAGGGGTGAGGGGTGAGGGGTGAGGGGTGAGGGGTGAGGGGTGAGGGGTGAGGGGTGAGGGGTGAGGGGTGAGGGGTGAGGGGTGAGGGGTGAGGGGTGAGGGGTGAGGGGTGAGGGGTGAGGGGTGAGGGGTGAGGGGTGAGGGGTGAGGGGTGAGGGGTGAGGGGTGAGGGGTGAGGGGTGAGGGGTGAGGGGTGAGGGGTGAGGGGTGAGGGGTGAGGGGTGAGGGGTGAGGGGTGAGGGGTGAGGGGTGAGGGGTGAGGGGTGAGGGGTGAGGGGTGAGGGGTGAGGGTGAGGGGTGAGGGGTGAGGGGTGAGGGGTGAGGGGTGAGGGGTGAGGGGTGAGGGGTGAGGGGTGAGGGGTGAGGGGTGAGGGGTGAGGGGTGAGGGGTGAGGGGTGAGGGGTGAGGGGTGAGGGGTGAGGGGTGAGGGGTGAGGGGTGAGGGGTGAGGGGTGAGGGGTGAGGGGTGAGGGGTGAGGGGTGAGGGGTGAGGGGTGAGGGGTGAGGGGTGAGGGGTGAGGGGTGAGGGGTGAGGGGTGAGGGGTGAGGGGTGAGGGGTGAGGGGTGAGGGGTGAGGGGTGAGGGGTGAGGGGTGAGGGGTGAGGGGTGAGGGGTGAGGGGTGAGGGGTGAGGGGTGAGGGGTGAGGGGTGAGGGGTGAGGGGTGAGGGGTGAGGGGTGAGGGGTGAGGGGTGAGGGGTGAGGGGTGAGGGGTGAGGGGTGAGGGGTGAGGGGTGAGGGGTGAGGGGTGAGGGGTGAGGGGTGAGGGGTGAGGGGTGAGGGGTGAGGGGTGAGGGGTGAGGGGTGAGGGGTGAGGGGTGAGGGGTGAGGGGTGAGGGGTGAGGGGTGAGGGGTGAGGGTGAGGGGTGAGGGGTGAGGGGTGAGGGGTGAGGGGTGAGGGGTGAGGGGTGAGGGGTGAGGGGTGAGGGGTGAGGGGTGAGGGGTGAGGGGTGAGGGGTGAGGGGTGAGGGTGAGGGGTGAGGGGTGAGGGGTGAGGGGTGAGGGGTGAGGGGTGAGGGGTGAGGGTGAGTGAGGGGTGAGGGGTGAGGGGTGAGGGGTGAGGGGTGAGGGGTGAGGGGTGAGGGGTGAGGGGTGAGGGGTGAGGGGTGAGGGGTGAGGGGTGAGGGGTGAGGGGTGAGGGGTGAGGGGTGAGGGGTGAGGGGTGAGGGGTGAGGGGTGAGGGGTGAGGGGTGAGGGGTGAGGGGTGAGGGGTGAGGGGTGAGGGGTGAGGGGTGAGGGGTGAGGGGTGAGGGGTGAGGGGTGAGGGGTGAGGGGTGAGGGGTGAGGGGTGAGGGGTGAGGGGTGAGGGGTGAGGGGTGAGGGGTGAGGGGTGAGGGGTGAGGGGTGAGGGGTGAGGGGTGAGGGGTGAGGGGTGAGGGGTGAGGGGTGAGGGGTGAGGGGTGAGGGGTGAGGGGTGAGGGGTGAGGGGTGAGGGGTGAGGGGTGAGGGGCCTGCACAAAGGGCTGCCTGCTCCACCCGTCACAGCCAACTGGCGGAGGAGCCACAGGGCAGGAGCACTCCTCAGGGGCTTCAAGGTCTGCTGAGGGTGGGCAGCAGTGTTTTTTTCGCCTTGTATATAGCGATCGCTATAAAAAGCGACATTTCAGGGGTCCAGGGGTCCTATATAGCTTCACTACCTCGCACTGCGCTATGAAAATTGCGATTTGCACCGAAAATTTGCGTATTTTAGTGTAGTTTTCGTTAAATCTTCTACCTGAGCGATGTTTTGAAGTAAGGTCGAGCTATAAAATCAGGGGTATGAACCTATGCCATGTCATTTTGATCATGCATCCGGGCGCAACGAAAAAAAAAACCTGGTGGGCAGACCTCCTTCCGCTGCTCTACAGCTGCTGCTTTCAGGGCCGCATGCTGTGCTCCTTGTGCTGTGGCGGGAGGCTGGCTGGCCTGATGGCCCAGAGGCTGTGGCGGCAGGCTGCACTCACTGCGGAGCCCGGCAAGCCGT
The DNA here is from genome assembly GCA_030144725.1 of Haematococcus lacustris. Classification (NCBI taxonomy): domain Eukaryota; kingdom Viridiplantae; phylum Chlorophyta; class Chlorophyceae; order Chlamydomonadales; family Haematococcaceae; genus Haematococcus; species Haematococcus lacustris. The sequence goes on along the minus strand of JASKMD010000201.1, from coordinate 112,071 downwards.
GTAGGTCGCCACGAGGTTGGCGTGGCTCAGTTGGCGACCCACCCGGGCTTCCCAATCGTGTGCAGCCAGAGCCTGCCGGGCCGCCTCCACCCCACAGCTGCATGGCGGAGCTGAGGCCACACACCGCCCTCCGCTGCTCGTGTCACGCAGCTCGAGCTCGTGGTGCTGCAGAGTCTGGGGCTCCTTGTGGAGCTGCTTCCGCCTGCTGTCCTTCTGCTGGTCTTTGTGGAGGTGCGGGTGGTGGTGGTGGTGGTGGTCCAGCGTGTCATCAGGCTCACCAGAGCAGTTCATGGGGCCTGGGCGGGCAGCCGCTCCCTGGCCTCCACCCCGCAACCTGCCTGCTGGCAGCGTGGTGACCCAGCCGCCTGGTCGTGTTGGTTCCGCCTGGCGTACAAGTCCTGGCTGTTGTGGGCGGGGGCTGTGGGTTTGAGGCGCCTGGTGGTCCCCGCCTTGACAGCCAGGAGAGGGGCTGCAGCCATGACCGGACCAAGGGGCATCTGCGCAGGGATGGCTTGCCTGCAAGCAGGCGCAGTCTCTGACTCCTTGAAACACTCCATGCTAAAGCTGAGGTTCCCTCACACGCCGCACTGCCCATGTCCTGGTGGCTGGTCTATAGGGGGGCTGCTCATCAGGGACTGCCTGGCCTAACCCTGCTGCCTGACCTGCTGCTGCTTGATCACCTGCCCAAGTCTCACCCTACAGGCACCCACCTGCTCCTCCCAGCACTCCATCCTAGAGGTGGTTAGGACTTGAACCCCGTACCCAAGCCTGTGCCCCTCTCTTCCCCGATCACAACCCAGCCTCCCCACCCGTCCTTAACTATCCCCACGAGGGTGAGGATGAGGAGCTGGGGATGAGGAGCGGAGGCGCCGCCCTGCCCCTGTACCCCCTGTACCCCTCACCGGCCCCCTGTACCCCCTGTACCACTGGCCCAACCTGCTCCCTGCCCTGACCCTACAGCTGAGGGAGCGTGGCAGCAGCAGTGGGCCAAGGGGCCAGGGGCAATGGTGCTGATGCTGCCCTGTGTCAAGGCAGTGCAGGTGCAGGGTTGGTGGGGTCAGAGGAGCTGTGCTCTCAAGGCTGCAGCCCTCACCTGCAGGCTGGCTGCTGAGTGGAGTGCAGCCGGCAGGGAGGGCCCCAGGGGCAGGGAGGGGAAGCGCGCCCTCAGGCTCAGGCGGCAGGGGGAGCGGGGCGGGCAGGGCCAGCGCAGCACCTTGACGGCCAGGAGGCTGCCGCGCCACAGGGCCTGGTACACCTCACCATAGCTGCCTCGTCCTGGGCACAGCAAGGCAGCAGGCAGCAAGGCAGCAAGGCAGGTGGCAGCAGGCAGCAAGGCAGCAGGCAGCAAGGCAGCAAGGCAGGTGGCAGCAGGCAGCAAGGCAGCAGGCAGCTAGCCAGTGCCTGATAGGAGCACCATAGGGTAGGGTGCAGTGGGACAGGGTGGGGGGCCCCGGCTGGGTCGGTGAGGTCTGCGCCGGCAGAGGTGGTGACGAGGCACATCGAGCACCGCTAGCACCACAAGGAGTGAGGCATCGGCAGCAGGCAGTATGGGATGCATGCTGACCCTGCCCCGGTGCCTGCACCAGCTTCCTGCTCCTGCCCCTCTATTGCCAACACATGTTGCCACACCGCCAACATTACTTTGCATGAGCAATCCCCGCCCCTGCCCCTGCCCCTGCCCCTGCCCCTGCCCCTGCCCCTGCCCCTGCCCCTGCCCCTGCCCCTGCCCCTGCCCCTGCCCCTGCCCCTGCCCCTGCCCCTGCCCCTGCCCCTGCCCCTGCCCCTGCCCCTGCCCCTGCCCCTGCCCCTGCCCCTGCCCCTGCCCCTGCCCCTGCCCCTGCCCCTGCCCCTGCCCCTGCCCCTGCCCCTGCCCCTGCCCCTGCCCCTGCCCCTGCCCCTGCCCCTGCCCCTGCCCCTGCCCCTGCCCCTGCCCCTGCCCCTGCAGGCAGGGAGGCAGCAAGGCAGCAGGCAGTAGGTCAGCAGGCAGTGCCTGGGACCCGCAGTGTCAGGGCACATTCAACGTGACAATGTGATGTTCAATTCTGATGCATGAGTACACCATTGTCTGATCCACACGCTTCTGGGCTCTTACCGATGTACTTGATCAGTTCCAGCTCGGACACCTGGCCGGGCAGTAAGCTGGCAGCGTCAGTGGGGTTAGGCCCAGACACGGGCCCAGTGGCCTGCTTGCACTGCACCTCACTCTTCCTCAGCCTCACCCGTGTCCCTTGCCCCTAGCAGTGGCACCAGGCACCATGCACATGAGCAACCTTTGAACAGGAGGAGCTGATGCAGCAGGTGAGATGGGGTGCACATCCACAACTCGCAGCAGTGCCCATCTGGCAGGTGGTCCACAGCATGAGATGCTCCCAGCAGCAGCCCACAGATACAGATGCATACACACATACGCCAGATACAGATACAGATACAGATATGTCAGATACAGGTGTGGCAGTACTGCGCTGGCCAGCTGGTCGTCAGCAGCGTCCACAGGCTGGAACAACACCCAAGGCCCTGAGGCCGCCCCCTGGCTGGCTGGCTTCAGCTGCACGCCCACAGAGTTGTCAGGCTGGCGGCCACGTCCTGCTAGCAGCGCCCCACAGGCTGGAACCACCACGCCCGATGACACAATGGCAGCATGGTTGCAGTGCCAGCCTGAGGTGCAATGGTGCCTGCTGATGCAGCCGCCCAGGGCACCTGAGGCTCCCTCAGCCAGTGAGTCGCTAGTGGGAGTCTGGTACTGGGTGTACTGGCATCGTGATGCCTCAGGCTGTCCTACCCAGCAGGTGAGGCCATGCTGCCTGTGCTGATGATAATGCTCCCATGATGGTCATGCTGGCCGTGATGGTGAAGGCGGCAGGGGGCAGCAGGAGGGTGAGACGAGCTGTCAGAGGTGCGCGGCATGGCAGTTCAGTGCATGACGTCATGCTCACAGTATAAGGCTGTGGCAGGGGCACTCAGACTACCACTGGCAGCACACGAGTCACCTCCATGCTGTTTGTCTCCAGTACAGCCTAGCACCACAGCCGGGGCATGCTGGCGGTCAGGGGCAGAGGGAAAGGTGGCAGAGCAGCGAGAGGGTCCTTGACATGCCTGGGTGCAAAGCAAAGGTGTTGGCTGCTGTGGCAGCTGCTGGCTGCACTGCCCCACACTTGTCTCTAGCCACTTGTCATGCATAGCCAGACGGTTCGAAGTACCATGCGGAGTTCAACCAACCACGTGCAACCGCCATCCCATGTTGTGCGCACCTGGTCTTGGGATTCAGCCGTGTGGCCACGCCGGCCGTGCTCCAGAGTTATCGGAAGGGGCAGGGCAGGTGCCCAGGTCACACCAGCCCAGGTCACACCCACTTTGTCTGCTCCCCCGAGCCTTGTAGCCCCAGCCCAGCCAGGAGGCTGCAGTGGGTCCCAGCCCTGCCCCTCCACCAGGGGCCTCCCAGGTGTTGGCTGCCCCCCCAGTGGTGATGGCTGTGGGCCAGGCTCAGGCAGGCTGCATGCGGATGAGGAGCCTGCTGGTGCAACCGCCCTGGGCAGCTGCCAGGCCCCTGGGCTGCTGCCACTGTCCGGGGCTGGCCAGAGGGTTGAGCCTGCTGGCCCAGCCCCTGCAGTGCCTGACACTGGGCTGCCCTCCCCATCAGGGGCTGAGGCAAAGGCACAGCCCTCCTCCTCACCACCCTCCCCTGCTGACCTGCTGCTGCCGTCGCTGCTGTCGCTGCTGCTGCCACTGCAGCTGTGCAGGCTGCCTGCCAGTCTGTGGGACAAGGGCGCTGCCTGAGGAGGGCGCTGCCCTGACCAGCCCGGGTGCGCCTGCAGCGGCTGGCACTCAGCCTGGACACAGCTGCTGGCACCAGCCTGCCACTGCGCTGGCCCGGCCCCCTCCGCCCCACTGGGCAGAGGGGAAGGGAGGGTGGCATGGGGGCCAATGTCTGAAGTGAGGTGTGCGGGATAGGAGGGAGGGTGGGGGCACCCCTGCATGGTGGCAAGCGCATGGGCCAGGGGCAGCTTGGGCACAGCTGGACCCCCCTTGGCCCCGGCACCAAGGCAGGGGCGGGTGGGGCTGACTGCAGCGTGCCACCCCCCTTCATGGCTCTGGAGGGGGCCGGCTGGAAGCTGGGCTTGGCCTGCATCCAGGCAGTTGTGGCGGTTGAGCTGCTGTGGCTGTGATCGGCCCCTAATGGCCTTCAGGGTGCCTTGCCTGGCCCTGCTGCTGCCTGCCAGGAGGTCAGCTGGCCCCCTGGGGTGTGGGCAGGCCCCCCTACCGCTGGGGGTCTGCGGCCCCTGCTGCTCTGCCACAGCCTCACTGCTGCTGCCACGGTGCTGGCTGCGGGTGGTCCATGGCTGAGGGCTGTGAGGGGGCCAGGCAGTGTGACGGGGGGGTGAGGTGGCCCTGACGCTGTGTGTCCCCCTGCTGCTTATGCTGCTGTTGATGGCCTGGTGCCACAGCCCTGGGTCAGGGCCCGGGCTGTCAGGGCTGCTGCTGGAGCCACTCTCCAGGGCTTGCATGATGTGCTCCAGGCTGCAGGGCGGAGGGAGGGCTCTGCCGCCGCCTGTGAGCCACCCCGACCCAGCAGCTGCAGCAGGGGAGGAGGTGGGCCACCTGGCCATGCCGGGGTATTCTGCTGGGGTCAGTTGGGAGGCTGCTGGGTGCAGCTGCAGCATAGGCTGGGAGGCTGCCTGCACCTCGCCCTGCATGGCCGCACACAGCTGGTCCTGCAGCGTGATCACAGGGGAGGGTGCTGTTGCGGGTGTAGGGGCCTGCGGGTGAAGTGGTGAGGGGCCGCCATGATGAGCCACGTCAGGCCACCACTAGCACCACTAGGGGTCAGGTCTGATGGGCATGCTGCCCCTGCCCCTCCATCGCCCGTCTAGCTCTAGTCATGCCAAGGTGCAAGGGAGGTGCGGGTGCATGAGAGGCTACTTGCAAGGCTCTGGGGTACTGCTGCCAGATCCATCGGATTCAACTCTCAGCCATCAGCCAGAAGGCGCTTGCAGTGTCACTACATCACCAGCGCTAGAACCACTGCGTCACGATGTGGGGATGTGACAGGAGTGTCACTGCATCATGCAGGGCAACTACTAGTGCACTGGTATGTCATGTGGGGGTGAAAGATGCGCCATGAGTGTGTCATTGCAGAACACCAGTCAGGCCAGTGTAAAGCTGGCCTTCGGCAGCTTGAGCAGCTGCCTGCCCCATGTGCTGCATGTACACACACAGCGAAACAGCACAGACTGGCACCAGCGTTGGGCCATGTCATGCCAGCTGTCGGTGCGCCTCACCACAGGTGTGTGCAAGGGCGACGATGGTACTTCTACGGCACTGGTGCTGGCGAACGGATCATGGCCTGTCCCTCTTGTCGGGCGACGCGCGGTAATGTAACCACACCTGGCGGTTCGCCGACAGCTACGTCAGCCGACAGGTACGCTTGTGATAAGTTGCGCGCAGAATAGCAAGTGATGTTCAGGCAAGCTTCGTCACGTAAGCAGTGTCGCAATTGTTATTAAACCGCGAAATCATATATAAACTATCAAACTAATAAACCCTACAAGTTTTAATCCCTACAGCCCTCAAGCAACTCATGAGTTGTAATCAAACACAGGCTGCGAGATCGCTGTTGTAAAGGCTACTGATAGTGTGCCTAGTGCTCACTTCAGCTCAGCCTTCTGGTGTGTGTGCCTCCAGGTCTACTACTAGCAAGAGCCCTACCCTACTCTATAGCTCTTACTCACACACATCCCCTTTGTGAGGGGTTTGGTATCTTGTTTTCTTGGATTATCTTGCTCCTGCTGGCTACCGCTGCCACTTGCGCCGCCACTTGCGCAACAGGGCCTTGTCAGGCAGGTACAACCACTCTTGGCCTGGCCTGCCTCGCTTTGGCATGGCTGGGCGGCCTGCCCAGTAGCACAGCTCAGTGGGGCGTGGCCCTGGGCCAACTGCGCAGCGGCGGATGTTCAGCGCGGCTGACACGTCCCGGTCATAGAACCTGCACATGGGTGTGGGAGATGCATGACGTCAAGTCATGTGCCATGTCACGTCAAGTCATGTGTCATTTCATGTGGGATATGTTGCAGCCATGCACATGTGCAGTGTCAGGCCAGTGCTTACCTGATGTTGTGGCATGTTGAGCTCATCAAGCCCCTGACTTGGGAGCGCTTCGCCTTGCTGTACACTGGCCGCAGCCACCTGCATGGACACATGGGGCGATGCGCATTTGTAAGATTCATTCCTTACCTTCCCAATCTTGACCCTACCCAGCCGCCTTGACTCCACCACCTCCCAGCACTACCCTGACCCAACGACCATCACCCACTGACCCTCTCACCTGAAGGACTCTGGCGGCTGTCCAGGGAGGGCCTCACTGGGGCTGCTGTAGGCTGAGCTGACCCGGCTGGTGCGTAACTCCTCCACCAGCACCACACGCCCTGCCCCGAACTGCTTCACTGCCTCCTTCCGCATCTGGCTGACTGGGACACCGCTGCAGCCAATGGTGCCGCTGCCGCTGAAGCTAGCTGCCCCATAGGCCAGGGCCAGGATGCGGTCCGGCCACCGCTTCTGTGCCTGCTTCTTGACCTGCATCCACACATGGTACAGCACACAGTGGCACACATGTGTAAGGTCAGGTAGCAGCAGCAACAGAGGCAGCAACAGCAGCAGCTGGCCAGGTGAGCTGACTGTGGTTGGCTGCTGCCTAGCTCGTGGGTTAGGGTTATTGGGCCTTACCTTGGCCCACAACGAAGCCACCACGCGCTGCTTGCCACAGTACAGCCTGAACTTGGCGTTAGCCCAGCGCTTCTTTGAGACCTCGGCCCACATGGCGTCGTACGTCGCCAGGACTGTGTCGGCGAACCGCCGGTACGAGGCCAGCGAGCTGGGCTTGCTGCTGACCCGCGACAGGGCTGTGAGCTGCGGCTTCACCTTGGCCAGCCACGTCTTGGTCGCCTGGGTCTGCCGCGTAATGCCGCTATCCCGGTAGTACTGACCGGCTGTAAGCTTCCAGTGCCGCTCATTCCCCCGTTACCCTCCGAAAATTCCCCCGCATTCCACAGCGTCATCGATGTTAGATTCAACGGAACACTATCGTTAGCAAATCGTTAGTGACAACAGGGCATCTTGCCAGCCCTGAATGGCATCAGCGCGCTACACCAGAGCACTCAGGAGCAACCAGACCTTCCAGATCCACCCTCAGCACCGTGCCCCTTCCCTTCCCAATGTGCTCGTGCCACTGCGCATTGTATTGTTGGCTGATGGCAATCTTCACATGCACTTGTGCTGTTCTGTGCCCTCGGGGTTTGACCCGGTTCCTAATTGAGGCAATGCTCTTGTGGCGGCATGACAAGCACATGTGATGCTATCTGGCACAGCAGCCGCTGACAGCCCGGGTTCTCCTTCACTACTCCTTTCTTGATCCCAGGTACTCCTTCCCTTTGGTGGGCAGCAGAGGCCAGTCACGCCACAAGCAAAGCTTGACCTGGCGTCACATGCTCTCCCCCATGCACTGCATCTTCACTGCCGCAGTGAAGTCACAACCCAGCAATCTGTCTGGCTGAGGTGCGGGAGATGCATTGGTGGCCTGTGCTGGAGCAACAGGGTGGCTGCCTGGCTGGCCTGGCCTGCGCTGTGTGGCTGCACAGCCGCCTGGCTTTGCTAGGTGGAGCTCGTCAGGCCGCGTACCAGCGATGTACCTTGATGACATCTTGTTCCTACCATCATCTCCACCACCACGCTCTCCACCACCACCACCCTCCACACCTCTGCTTTGGCAGCCACCATGGCCACCATTGCTGCCACCTTCACCACGCTTCACACCACCTCACTCCACAACCGCACAGTCCGCACGCTCCACGCCGCCACCGCCACCGCCACAACCGTGCTGTGCAAGTTGCTAATGGCGCATGCTGCGTGGGGGGCCATGCTTTAGTTGCAGCAACTCACTGAGGGCTGCACATGGGTTCACCTGGTGCCCTTGCAATCCAGGGCCAAGCAACTGGCCGCGCTCCTGTCCATGACCCATGGCCTCAACCTGGGTCCAGGCCAGGGCCCAGCCACCGGCCAGGTCCAAGCCAGGTCCATTTGTTGATATCAGCACTGTACCGGAAGCTACAAGTGTTGAGGAGCACAGATGCTGCGTTACATGCACTGCTAGACAACTAGCTTAAGAGCAACAAGTCACATTGAAATCGTAGTCGAACATGTCACCATTCACAGGTCCATAGCCACTACACATAGTTGAGTTTCTGCTGGATGACTTCCCTATAACAACAAGGCAATCGGTCAACACATTGTGGTTAGTCGTGTAGGTGTTCCGATAACAATATATGCTGGAGCAACGTCTTCAAATATTCTTCAAAGTGACACTCCTCAGGCAATCAAGCATCGAACCCGCCATCAGAGCTGGAGAGGTACAACAAGGCTAGATGCCTCAAAAGCCCGTCATAAAGGGCAAGAAAATCGAGAAGAAAGCGGCGGCAAACCGGCACGGAAAAGTCGCTAAGACTACCAAAGGCAAGGCAACAGGTGGCAGCCTGACATGTGATAAGGGGATGTGTCGGGAACATGCTGACCGCGTTGGCGCAGGTCACTTTGAGAAGCCCCCAGTGAAGACCAAGCTACTAGAAGCGTACAAGGACAACAAAGTACGGGGCTTGTGATTCTCTCTGCTGCACTTCATACCTGCCGTTGAGCATCACTGAGGCCTGCACGTTGCCCATGTCCCTGCAGGAGCTTACTAAGACCATCAATGCAACCAACGAGTCCAACATCGCTGCAAAGGCAGAGAATGCAGGAGGCCGATTGAAGTCGGTGAGCGATGCGGCATTGTGAGCTGCATGGGTCTGTGTGTCATGTTGCAAGCAAGCAAGCAGGCCCTGGCCTTGCAAGCTGGACAGAGAGCCAGCCTGACCATTACCCTGGCCCTAACTTTGACCCTAAGCCTGCGGCATTGAGCTAATTTCATTGGTGCCTTGTGCAGTTGAAAGCTGGGCCCCCAGTACTTGCCCCTAAGTCAAGGAAGAAGGCAGCAGCAGCAACGGCAGCACCGGCTGTGCCAGAGAGCATGCAACAGGATGATGACTGAGACCTGTGTACATTGTGCCTCAGCCTCAGCAGGAGCCTGATCAGGGGTGTCAGCACAATTGGCACATGGCATTGTCATGCTGGGCACATGAGCTGAAGGCACGTGTAAGCTTAGGCAATGGTTTGATACTCCTTCATGGGGTGTTATGCACACCCCATAAACTTGAAGGGGCTGGTTAGCAAGTGGTGTTCAGGCAGGGTGGGGCCACACTGACAAGGGGAGTGTGTTAGTGGTCATGATGACATGGTGTTGCATAGGCGGGGGTCACATCCTTATCTTCGCTTTGCAACCTCAACATCGCTGTAGCATGACGTGACAGTGGTGATGGTGCATAGGTGCAATGGGTGCATGGTTGGCATGGGGACACTAGTCATATCATGTTTGTCAGTATATATACGGATCACTTTCTAAACTGTCTGTGTTTATGTCTGGTTGTTCTGTTTGATCGTCATCTGTTCGATCGTCCATGGGTGTACATGAGCCTGCACAGAGCTTCACATTGCACATTGGTGAAAGCTATACCGCCACCAAGGCTTGAGCCGTTCATGGTACCATTCTGCGTACCCTGGACACGCCTTGGGCATGACCGCTGTCTAGCAGTACCAATCGATGGTTGTGGTCCCCTCGCACGCCAGCCCGTGAGCAGCTGCACTGCCTGCAATGTTGTATTATTGAGAAGCAAGAAGCATACTCATGAGGTTGCTGTGGTGCATAGATGCATGTCGTACCTGTAGTTTATGGTACCCGCAGTACTGCACAACTGCTTTCATTCATTACGTCGGCAATTAAACAAAGAATTACACAAGTAAATGCAAGCGCATGTGCAAACTCATTCTCTCAGCGCACGCTATTGTATTGAATGGGCTGCCGCTCCTCCTAGTGGGCTTGCGCTCCCATTTGCAGAGAATGAGCAGGGAATGAACTTCACCCCGCGCTGACTTGCGGGGGCGCAATGCAGAATGCACTGAGTTGTTTCAATTGGAAGGTACCCCAGCTTACTCTGCTTTAGCTAGACATATCGGGATGGTGTGCGATAGCCTTCTCGATGGGCAGCGCGACCCAGCCCTCTGCCCCACGGCTGAGGATTTACGAATGGAGTTGGAGGGTCTGTTGAAGGTGGGCCATCCGTACTGAGTTTGGTGGGTGCTTCAGACTGACAGCAGGATAGCTGTTGAATGTACACTGTCACAGGCCATAAACATCATTAACCGCTTGACAGTGGAGGTGGACGTGATGGAAGCTCTAAACTCAGTCCGCCAGGTGGCGGTGGAGCTGCTGGATTGTGAGGTACAAGCTATGAACAATGCCACAGCCTTCCACACTGCATGTTGTGATAAGACAACAGCATGCATCCCTCATTCTGCCCTACAGGTAGTGACGCTGTTCCTTGTGTTTGAAAGCAGAAAAGAGCTGCGGTAGGTATGGATCAGCTAGGCAGTTATTTGTGAAGCGGCCAAACACAGTCAGCTGCTAACAGGGCCCAACCCCTCCTTTGACCTGTGACTACAGTGGCCAGCCCCATGGGGACAGCAACTACATCATCAGAGTACGCTTTGGGGAAGGCATCGCCGGTCGGGTGGCCCAGTCTGGTGTGTTCCCCTTGACTCTCCCAGCTGCCTCAGGTCTGTGAGTGCCTGGCACTGCGCTCACCTCCCACCCTCCCTGTCCCTTTTCAGGTGAGCTGATGAACATCCCTGACACCTATGCCCACCCCTTGTTTAATAGTGAGGTGGACAGGGCTACAGGTGAGCCCAGTGACTTGGTACAGGCCGCCACCGCCAGCCACACAGCAGCTTAGCATGCTCTGGACGGGGCTGCGACCCCAGAGCTCTCAAAGCAAGAACAAGGGCTGTTTGTTGTCGGACTAGATAGGGCACCCACTTTCACCCTGTGTGTGTGTTTGTGTGTGTTGTAATATTTTCTGCCAGGCTTCCGGACTCGCAACATGCTGTGCTGTGCCATCAGTGACATGACTGGGCGCAATGTGGCAGTGTTGCAGGTGAGGGCAGCTGAGTGCCTTGCAAGCTGTGCGCATGGGATCCTTGTCGTGATTGACAGCAGTGTATCAGCAATAGTAATAGGCAGTAGGGAGACATGCACTGGGCTCCAGGGGCCTGCAGCCACTGCGTCCCGCTGCGGTGACTTGCCAGCTCAGGGACACATGCGGGCGGCATCCTCGCCCCCTTGTTGCCTTAGTTGCACCCACCATTGCCATCACCTCTCTCTCACAGTAAGACATGTGTTTGCTGCTAGAGCAAAAGCTGTGGTTGCACACCAGTCATAGAGGCTGCGCGCATGCAGGCTCTGAACAAGCGACAAGGTGCCCAGTTCACCGCAGCAGATGAGCGCACCCTGCGCCTATTTGGCACGCACCTTGGCAACACCCTGGCCAAAGCCAAGCTGCATGACAAAGCGAGGTGCGGTCCGACCTGCCACCTCCCTCCCCTATACTTGCATATCGACAGATACCAGGACAGGTATGTATAACCTTACGCTAACCCTAATCCTAACCCTAACCGTTGAAGCTGACCCGGTTATGTTCTATGGTCACACGCAAGCCAGCCACCACCATCTACCAGACCACAAGCTCCTTACCTCATGGCACGATGCACCTCCCTGGCGGCATCTGACCAGCCAGAGCTCGACAGCAGCCAGTCACCTAGCAGCACCTTGCAGCGCATGCAAGCCCTCAGCCTGGCAGCACCCTCACTGACTGCTCCCTGCAGCTTGAGCACGCAGACCCCTGCCGCTCAGCTTCACTCATTATCCACACTCCCATAGTCTGTTCCTCGCACCTCAGTCGTGTGTGTGAGGGGCTGCTGCTGGGCCCTGGCCATGCAGGCGGGAGCAGGAGCGGCTGAGCGCGCTGTACCAGTGCTTTAGGGCACTCACACTGGCGGTGGGTGGTGCCAGCAGCAGGGTGCCAGCAGCAGGTGGCCAGGGTAGCCACTACTGGCTAGAAGAGGGGGCGGTCAGTGCCTGACAGCACTGCCAGGGTCAGCTGAGACGCGGCTGGGCTGTGGAGGAGGGGTGCGGCCAGTCCTACCGGCTCCCTGGCAGCGCGGCGGGAGACAGTGGCAGGGAATTGCAGGAGCAGCCCTCACCAGGCTCCCTGGCCCTTGAGGCTGCCCGCAGCAGTGTGCACAGCTCCCCAGGTGTGATGTTGCCAACAGCTGAGGCTGTGGGTGGAGCTAGAGCAGCCTGGTCTTCAAGGAGGCCAGTGCTGCTGGTTCTCTGGCAGTGTTGTGGGAGACAGTGGCAGTATCTGGCTGCGGCAATCTCACCAGGCTGCAGGCGCTGAAGGCTTGCCTGCCTGCTTGTCAGCCTCGCCCCACCCTGCCTGCCTGCCTCGCCCCACCCTGCCTGCCTGACTCGCCCCACCCTGCCTGCCTGCCTTGTCTTCTGGTCCGCATTGCTGCAGGATGACCTGGACCATGTGTTGGAGCTGGTGGCCACAGCCCTGAGGGGGGTGCTGCACGCAGAACATGCGTTTGTGTTTGTGGCGGACCTGCCACGCAACGAGCTGTGGGCACGCTTCCCAGTGCCTGGCCGCCAGGACCTGGCTATGGCGAGGTGAGCCTGCCGCCCTCTGCCTGCCTGCGTGCAACCCTCCCCTGCCTCTTTGAGCCTGGACCTGTAAGCTGCCAGGGTACCAGGCCACTGCCGCCCCCGCCACCACGGCCTGGCCACTGTCTGCTTCCTCCTCCAACTCCTCTCCCCTCTCGACACCTTCCCTCACTATCCTCTTCCTCCTGCTCCTCATCCCTCGCAGCACCCTCCCTCGAAGTTTTCTCTTCCTGCTCCCTCTTGTCCCTTCTCCTGCTTCATTCCCTGTCTGCAATCACATCCTCCTCCTCCCCCTCCTGCTCACCACCACTTCCTGGGGCCGCAGGCAGCCAGTACACGCCAGCTCCTCACTGCCCAGCTGGTTGACCCTGCACCCCATACTGCGTGTGCCTTGGCCTTTGCAGGGTGCAGCTGGGCACGGGGCTGGTGGGCCAGGCAGCGGCGCAGCGTGTGGTGCGCATCCTGAACCGGGAGGTGCTGCAGGACGGCAGCGTGGCGCCCAGCATCGCCTACTCCCGCAGCATCAGCCTGGTGCACAGGCAGGAGGACGACAGCGCTGATACCAGGCAAGGGCCAGCTGCTGCTACCCGCATGCGCTATAGTTTCTTTCCGGACTATCGTGCATCGCGCTATGAAAAGCGGCACTCAACCTGCAACTTCACGTGAATTTCGCTCGTAATTCGACCTGAGCCACGTGTCTAAGTAGGGTCGAGCTATAAACTTGAGGCCATACTGGAGGGCCATGCCAGCTTGAGCCAACCACCATGCATCTGGCCACTTGAGGAAATAGACACTGGTGTGCACCAGTGATTTTTTTTTTCAAAACAGCCAAGCTGATGCTGGTCACGAAGGGTCCAGGACCATCACATGGCTAGTTACGCAGTTGGTCCCGACTGGTAACGAAAAATAAGTATCGCAGCATTTTCTTATGCCAAAAATTGTATTTAAATCAATATTATACACAAATAGACATTTTTCGGTTACGAAGCAGCCGAGGCCAGCCAACGCAAGGGTCCGCTTGGTAACGAAATCCAGGCCTGGAAAACAAGCTTTTGGTTCCGATCGTTACGTATTACGCAAAAAAAAATCACTGGTGTGCACACCAGCACACAGCAGCACACCGCTGCCCCTCACAGTGTGCCTCTGCCGAAGCAGTTACCTCCCTGAAGGCCAGAGGCAATAGCCTGAGATGACGAGGGTGTGGTTGTGCTCAGCTCAGCCAAGCTGTGTTGGCTATGGCTGTGCCTATGCTGTAGGATATGCTGGTGATATGGCTGTGGCTATGCTGTTGGCTGTGGCTACGGCTGTGGCAATGCTGTTGGCTGTGGGTGCAGGCTAGGTGGGGAGGGGTAGAGGAGGCCAGTCAGGGAAAGGCTCTAGCAGGCGGGCTGTGCCATACATGCTCGCATGCACTCACTGTGCCTGGCAGCTTGGTGGCCGCAGTGCTGTCCACTGCTCCGCAGCACTGCTCCACCTCAACCTCAGCTGGGGCAGTATTGTTATCCAGTTGGTGGTCTGGGCAGTTCCTAGACCTGACCTGGAGGGGGCTGGTGTTGTGGTTATAACCAACCCTGACATGCTCTTGTGCAAGGCTGGTGTAGCTTAGTCAGAGCTCGGTTCCCCCTGCTGGGCCATCGGTCCTTGAGCCCACCCCCAAGAGGGCGTGACACATGCAGTGCTTGAAGCACCCTACAACGCTTTGCTCACAGCTACTGCCCCAACATGCTCGATGTAGCCCACATTTGTGGTCTTTTCAACAGCCTCACTCATGCCCCCCCCTGGGCGCACCGCCCTGTCCCATGTCCTGCTGCAGGGCACCCTGGCAGCATGATGCTGCGCCTGACTGTGCCTCCTACCCACACCATCAGTTCAGCCTGGATGCCCAGCTGCCCCAGCCCTGCAGCGATCCCAGCAGCCGCTCCAGCCTGGACGGCACCGGCACATGCGGCTGCCCCAGCCCCAAGCTGCCTCCCTCCCTCCGCTCAGAGCAGGTTTCCCTCAAGTGCCCTGACCCCGACCAGTTCATTGCTGGCAGCAACGACCGCTGCAGCCCCCTGCGCTGCCCAGCAGGCTCGGCCCTGCAGCGCCACCTGAGCAGTGGACCCCGTGCCCTCAACGCCTCACCCCAGGCGCAGCTAGTGCTGCCGGGGATGGTGGAGCATGGCAGCTGCAGCAGCCTGCTGCACCTTCCCAGCTCCCTGCTGGGCGGCAGCAGCACCCCCCCACACCGCCAGTCAGGCACAGGACAGGCTGCCCTCCCCATGTCGCAGCGCGCCCGCAGCGGCAGCCTGACCCGCAACCAAAGGGATCTGGGCGGCCTGGCCGGGGAGCGGCGCAGCATGAGTGGCATGGGAGCAGCCAGCCTCCTGGCCGCCCATGGGGCCCCTGGCCTGCCCAGCTATGAGCGCACTAGCCGCACCCAGCCCCCCGCAGCGGGAGCGCGGCGGGGCACTGTGCAGCAGGAGGCACCGCACCTGCTGGATGAGGCGCTGCTGAGGCAGCTCAAGGCGGCGCTGGGCGATGCCACAGTGCAGGTCAGCTGATGCCCCTCAGGGTGAATCATTTCTTGCGCCGCGCCATTCCCTGCAATATCCTCACTGTAGGGCTGCTAGGCGGGGAGGTAGGGGTGGCAGGGGGATGCAGGGGGAGGTGGGGGAGGTAGGGGTGGGTGAAGGGGCAGGTGGGGGAGGTAGGGGCAGGTGGGGGATGCAGGGGCAGGTAGGGGTGAAGGGGGGGGTGGGGGGGGGGCGGTGGGGTACAGGGGCAGGGGGCACGGGCTGTCGGGCAAAGCTATCGTACAAGAAGGACTGGTGCGGATGCGGGTGTTACCACTGGTGAACTGCTGCTGCTGCTGTGCTCGCTGTGGCTGCTGCAGACAGTGATGGTGCACCCGCTGCTGAACAGCGAGGACAAGGTGCGTGCAGGGCTGCGACCTAGCCTTGGCAGCGCAGCACTGTGCAGCCCATTGCCAGCAAAGGTGGCAGACCAGTCAGGAGCCTGATGTCAGTAGCCTGTCGCCCACAGTTGCTAACTTGCCATTCATTCCTTCGGCTGTGCATGCACCCTTAGCGCCTACGCTTGCCTGGCTGCCTCCCGACCTGCAGCTCATGGGGGCCATCTTGGCCATCAACAAGCGTGAGACTGAGAGTGACCGTGACATCTTCTTTGACTCCTACTACTCAGATGTGAGTTATAGCCACAGGAGCTCCACAGTGGCAGCACACCCACAGCTCAGTGTGACATGTGATGCAACACAGTCACGGCACAGCGCCCTGACACTGGGGCCGGCAGGGTGCAGTCAGCAAGCCTCAACAGCCTAACCGACCCGGGCCCCACCATGTCCCTTCCTATTGTTCCCTCTCCTTGTGACTGTGTGGTGCACTCGCAATGATCCTGGACCAAAATCATATGTGGCACTTTCAGCCGTCGCTCCCATGCACATGTGCCATGCTGTGTCATGTGTGGTGCTGTGTGTGCGGTGGCCTCAGGCGGATGCGGACGCCATGGCCCTGTTCGCACTGGAGGTGGGCAGCACCCTGAACGACCGCTCCCTGGAATGCGCCCTGGCCAGCGCCACCAGTGTGGTGGACTACTCCATCCACACAGCCACAGGTGAGCCACAGGGCCACACAGCACCCGGCAACCCCCACACAGCACTGTGGCTCCTGGGTGCCACCTTGCATTGCCCCGTGCCCCCTCGGTGCCTGACTAACTTTTGCTTACTCATGGCAGAGTTTTGCTTACTCAGGGCAGCCTCAGGGCCGCCTCGGCACCAATCCATGACAGCTGAGCCTCGTCTGAACCCACCCCTTTGCTGCCTGGCTAATGGTGGCGTACTCAGTGTCTCAGTGCCTTGTCTGAACCCACCCCTTTGCTGCCTGGCTAATGGTGGCGTACTCAGTGCCTCCGGGCCTCCTTTGAACTAAACCCAGGGAGCTGGGCACAGGGATAGCTACCTTGGGTTTGTGCTTTGGGCTTGCACTCGCCCCCAGCCCAATGGCTACCCTCACAGCTCCGGCCTCGTTGGCCTGGCTCGAGCCCTGCTCCCCCTCCCACCACCCACTGCTCCAGGAGGTCAGGGGGCAGGGGCAGGGCGGGTGGCCCAATGCGGCTTCTGGGCAGTCCTCTTGGTGCCTATCCATTACAGCTGGGCACAGGGCCGCTTGCACTCGCCTCCCGCCCAATGTGATCACTGGGCAGTGCCGCCAGCGCACTGTCGTCTTTGTTTCAGTCAGGGGCAAGGGCCCGCACCTCTGACATGGCATGGTGTGGTGTGGCAGGCTGTGTATCCTGGCTTGGCTGCAAGGCCTCTGGTGGTCTCCTTGCAGGCACAGCCAACACACCCAGCCTCAATGGCAGCATCGCCCAGGACGTGGCGTCAGACCTGAAGCTACGCTCGCAACTCCTCTCACTCTACTTCCAGGTCAGTGTCGTGGCACCAGGCTACGCCTGCCTGTCCGCCCTACACGCACCTTCCGGCACTGCCACCGTGATCAGTGCACTAGACTCACTCCCGGCGCTGAAGGCCTGTGTGTCAGCGGGCAGGGGAAGACAAGGGGCGGCTGTGGGAGGCAGCGGAAGCATCCAGAGGTCCATGTGGCTGCAACAAAGTTCAGTTTTGGTCTCCAGCCGCAAGACGCCCTGGATACAAGTTCTGAAGTCTGGATACCAGTCCCGGCCCCTATCCCTGCTCACTGTACTCGACTGGCCGCAGGCTGCACCAGAGCACCGCCGGGTTGGCAGCGAGGCCAGCCACAGCATCAGCGGCACCGCCAGCACCACCCCCAACATCCGCCGCCCGTCCATCAACCGGCTCAGCAGCTTGCAGCGCTTTGGTTCCATGCCTCATGCCCGCGCCCACAGCTTGTGCGGCCGGCCCAGCAGCCAGGCCTTCCCTGACCCCACCCCCGCCCAGCAGGCCCTCACCACCCGCGTCTCCTCCCTGGCCGCCAGGGCCTCTGGCAGCATGTCCACCCGCGATGAGCCCATTGGAGAGTGTGACGATGATGGCAGGGAGGAGGACAGTGAGGGTGAGGCAGCCGGTCAGGTCAGCTCCGCCACCGAGACACACACAGGCCCCTCTCAGCCCCAGGAGCCGTCCAGGCTCTTTCAATCGCACAGCCTCAGCACGCCAAAGGGCCGCGGCACGCCCTCACGCTTCGCCCTGCGCAACGCCAGCTACTTGGGACACTTTGCCCGGGGGCCGGGCCGGCCTGCCTG
Organism: Haematococcus lacustris; assembly: GCA_030144725.1. Taxonomy (NCBI): domain Eukaryota; kingdom Viridiplantae; phylum Chlorophyta; class Chlorophyceae; order Chlamydomonadales; family Haematococcaceae; genus Haematococcus; species Haematococcus lacustris. The sequence goes on along the minus strand of JASKMD010000201.1, from coordinate 94,214 downwards.
CGATGCGGCAGCCCCTGGGGTGGACGCGGCTGGGGAGGACTGGCTGGACACCAGCCCCACTGCCAGGCAGGTGTCCAGGAGCAGTGGCGGCCGGTTCAGCCTGGACCTGGCCCTGGACGCAATGCGGGATGACCTGTCAGACCAGCGCAACCAGCTGTCAGGCAACACATTCTCCGTCTCCAACGACCCAGCCACCCAGGGCCAAGACCCGACCTCACCCGCACCAAGGACTGGCCGTGCCCTGCCCCCTGCCCTGGTTGCTGACGCCCAGCAGGGACAACAGACAGCAGAGGTGGGCCCTGCTCCCCAGCTCAGCTCTCCTGCCAAGCAGCCTGTGCGCTCACCCCCTCGCAAGGCTCCCACCTTTGACTGTGGGCTCTCTATCACACTGCCCCCACACGCCTCCTCACAGACACCGACTCAGCCTTCCGCTCACCACGCCTCAGGCCCTGCAGGCATGGCGCAGCTTCCCACTGTGGCAGCCCAGGCCTGCGCACCCAGCCTGGCCCCAGTGCTGCTGCAGCAGACCGTGTTCTCACACTCTGGAGGTGCGTGAGTCCTGGCACCGTGTTCTCCAACACCTTGGCCCTCAACCTAGAGCCTTCATTGCAGTGAAACACTGAGAGTGGACCTCTACAAAACGGCGTTTTTGTCTGTGTGGAGTTCCCATGCACATGGCATGCACATGGCATGCACATGGCATGCACATGGCAGCTCATACCAGCTCATACCTACACAGACTTAGGCACACACACAGCGTCCTTCAGCACAGACACCACCCCAAATTCCTGTTCGCAGGCCACACCGTGTTCTTCAGCGCTGAGCAGGTCATGAGCTGGGACTTTGACTTCACAGATTGGGAGCCACAGGAGCTGGTGAGGGGCAGGGTGGAGGGGCAGGGTGGAGGGGCAGGGTGGAGGGGCAGGGTGGAGGGGCAGGGTGGAGGGGCAGGGTGGAGGGGCAGGGTGGAGGGGCAGGGTGGAGGGGCAGGGTGGAGGGGCAGGGTGGAGGGGCAGGGTGGAGGGGCAGGGTGGAGGGGCAGGGTGGAGGGGCAGGGTGGAGGGGCAGGGTGGAGGGGCAGGGGCAGGAGCTGGTGAGGGGTAGGCAGGGGGCAGGCACAGGCGCAGGGCGCAGGGATAACTGCATCCCACAGCCAAGGCAGCCAGCATGGTTGAGGGCAAGCGATGCCTGCCACTGACGATGTGATAATGGTGATGGCTGATCTTGGTAGTGGCAGCAAGGGGTCCATGAGCAGCTGGAGAGGTGGCCCTCCTCGCACCGCTCACCCCCTGCCTCCGGCCCCCTCCTTCCCTTCCTCCCCCTCCCCCCTCTTTGTTCCCCCCTCCATGTTCTCCCACCTTGCAGCGTCCTTGTCCCTGTAGCTGGCTCTCCCACCCTGTGTCCCCCGTGTGCCCACCCCCCAGGTAAAGCTGGCCTACGACATGTTCCTGCTCAGCGGCCTGGTGGCCTCGTTTGGCCTGAGCGTGCGCACCCTGCGCGCCTTCATCACGACCGTGTCGTCACACTACCACGCCATCCCCTACCACAACTTCTGCCACGTCTGCCATGTCCTCCACGCCGTGTTCCTGGTGCGTAGTACAACCCCTCTGACGTGCTGTGCAGGGCCTGCAATGCGCCCTGCCTGCTACCTGCACCGCTGTGCCCTGCCTTGCCTGTGGTGCCACTACCTCCAACCTGTGCCGTCCCTGATGCTGTCGCCACACCTGCGCACCCCTGCCGCCCCCTTGCTGCTGGTGGAGCAGCAGCAGCAGTCCTGTCCTGTCCTGCCTTCTTCTGTCATCTCACGTGGCGTCTGCCCTGGCGTGCCCTGTGTGGCCTCCTGGGCTTCTCAACTGCCCAGCATCCTCGAGCAATATCCGCATTTTGTTGTGTTTCAGCTATGAGGGCAACCTCTGCAAGCATTGTACCCGTCACGCATTATGTTGTGTATCCTGTGGTGACGCGTTGTGTTGTGACAGTCTTGCCACTGCTGCCAGTTACATCCTGCCAGCTGCAATGGCTGGTAGCATGTAAACAGCCTAGGTGTTTCTAAAGTCGTGACCATCACAGTGGGTGGAGGTCAGCTGTGCCATCCCAAAGATCCCCCCTGCTGGGGTGCCCTTGGATAACCCTTTCTTCTCCCACCCTACCCTCCTGCACAGCCTCTTGCTCCCACGCCTGCCCGGTGCAGATGCTGATGACCAGCTCGGCTGCAGTCATCCTTCCGGCTGAGGACAAGCTTGCCCTCATGATTGCCGCCCTGTGCCATGACATCGACCACGATGGCTACAGCAACAGCTTCCATGGCAAGTGCAGCCTGGGCCAGCGTTGCGGGGGCCTGCGGGGGCGACCAGGTGTCAGACTCACCAGGTGTCACATCATCAGGTGTCAGACACCACTATGGCAACCAGTGGCCTGTAACAGGTAGTGGTCACACTGACTCACACCATTGCGTGCGCACACCAGTCAGATCTGCATGGCCTCCTGCAACTGTGTGGCCATCCTCTTCCAGCATGCTCCTGCGCCTTCTGCCATTATCTAATCACCGGCTCACAAACCAACCTGGGGGTCACTAGGCCCTCCGCACATGCTGCCACGACTGGTGCGGTGCCTAAGTCGCCAGCTGCTTGACAACAACATGTAGGGCAAATGTTGAGACGACAGGCCTGCTGGTGCGCCTCGCTCACGACCCAGGACCCCATCACTCACCTCATGCTTGACCCGGACCAGGGCAGGCTGGCAGCAGTGCAACACTGACTGTTTGCTCACCTGTCCGCAGTCAACACTGGCAGCGAGCTCGCGCAGATCTACAACGACATCAGGTGAGCCGCATAGGGCTGCGGGCGTGGAGCACACCACGCAGCAGCTGGTCACAACTCAAGGGAGGTAGCTGGCAGGGCACCGAGCCTGGCCAATCAGGGTACCCGTCATGGCAGCAATTTCCCTTAGCCATGGGGTGGCGGACGTTTGTGTTCCATAGCTCTTGATGCGTCAGCCATGAGGCTGCTCACCTCTGACCATCATCAGCAGCAGCATCCGCCGCCGCCGCCGCAGCAGCAGCATTTGCCGTGATGCAGTCCAGTTTGATACCTTGGTTTGCTGGAGCCAGGAGTGAGCATGTTCTGAGAGTGTGAGGGTGTGAGGGTGGGCCTGTCTGTATCAGTCTGCACCGAAGCCATTGAGGGAGTGCTCAGCTGAGAGCCTTGTGCGGCTTGTGTGCAGCGTGTTGGAGAACCACCACTGCGCTCTGACCTTTGCCATCCTGCGCCGCAAGGAGTGTGCCCTGCTGGTGAGATGACTAGACCAAGAGCCTGCCTGGCAGCCAGGCCAGCTGCAGCCTCTGCGCGCTGCTGTCAGCAAACCAGGACAAGGCTTAGGACCTGCTGCTGCCGGGTAGGTTCTAGGGCGCGATTAACAGCTGGCCGGCAGCATCACCACCGCAGCCCAGGCCGGGGTCGCCGCCAGCCGCAACAGCAGCGCTGCATTGTCTGTCGCCATCGCTTCCGACGCTGCCGCAGTGGGTGGCAGGCTGGCAGCTGGCAGCAGGACAGCAGCCGCTGTCAGCCCTAAGCATCGCTGAGCAGCCCTGAGCAGTGCTCACTACCCACTACCCACTACTCAGCTGTGGCCTGATCATGCCACTGCTGGCTTTGCCTGCTTCTCATGGGAGTTCATAGCACTGCCTGTGGCTGCCCCTATCTGTTGCCCCTGCCTGCGGCCAGCCCCTGCCGGCTGCCAGTCCCTGCCTACTGCCTGCTGCCCTTGCCAGCTGCCCGCCCCTGCCTGCTGCCTGCAGGCTCACCTGGATGCAGAGCTGCAGCGGCGGCTGCGCAAGGTCATTGTGTCCGTGGTGCTGTGCACCGACATGACCAACCACTTTGCACTGACACAGGACTTCAAGAAGCACCCCCTACAGGTCAGCAGCACACATCACCTGCTCCGACTGCCAGGCCGCACAGCACCAGGCCGCATCCACCTAGGCTGCACTCCCCAGGCCACGTCACATCAGGCCACACAAGGCCCTACCACTCAGCACGGCATCAATGCTGCAGGGTATCAGGACTCAATGGTTGGGAGGTCGGGGCTGCTGCCCCCCCATGGCCCCTGACCCCAGTGCCACTGCCCCCGATGGCTCCTGACCCAATGCTGCTGCCTCCCTCCTGCCCTGCAGTATGAGCCCAGCAGCGAAGCAGACCGGCTGCTGCTGATGAAGGTGATGCTGCATGCTGCGGACATCGGCAACAGCGTGCGCCCCATTGCTGTGAATGATTGCTGGAGCAAGCGCGTGCACCGGGAGTTCCAGGTGCGGCTCCTGGCTCATGCCACCACGGCAGCCATCACACCAGCACTGCCACTGCCAGCACTTCAAGTATCATACAATGTTACATCTAGCAGCAGCAGGTGTCAAGCAGGTTAGTCAGTAGCACACAGTTTCAAGCACCCTTCCTAAGCTGCCACATGGATGAAAGCCATCAGCCGTTGGCCACCAGCCAGGCACTGTGCTGCCACCTCCAGCTGCCTGGCTGCCTGGCTGCGGGTGTGCAGATGCAAGCCCAGGAGGAGGAGGCGCTGGGGCTGCCTATCACCTTTGCAGTGGACTCTACAAACCCCCGCATGTGTGCCCAGGTGAGAGGCAGGGGCGGCACAGCCAGGGGGTTAACAAGGTGTTACCTGGGGTCAAACAGCCAGGTGCCGCACAGCCAATGGGAGCGAGGCTGCGTTGGGTGTTCGGAGCAAGGGGCAGTTGACAGCCCAACAGCCACTGCCTGCATGGTTGGGTGGCCGCGGCTGGCACCCTATCCTTGACAGCACCGCCACTGGCCAGGGGTGGGATGACTGGCCCAGGGCCTGCAGGGCTGCCACGCCCATGGCGCTCTATGGACAACTCAGCCATCTCCCCACTCAGCCCTGGGACCTCACTGGGCAGGCAAGGCAGTTGAGAGCCCAAGGCCACTGCATGAGCTGCCACTGCCTCAGTCAGGGGCCAGTGGCCGCCTCTCAGGCTGTGTGTCCTGGCTGGTGGCCAACACTGAGCTCTGGCGGCTTCCTGTCAGCCGTTGAGGGGCCAGCAGCCTGCGCTGGCTGCTGTGCCGCCCCTGCACCGTGCTGCTTCTGCCTGGGACAGACCCGTGAGGTACCCAGTCAGTCAGGGTTGCAGCAACAGGGAGGGTGGGGGCCCCAAATGTGCTCTGCCCCGGGCTGTAGCGTAGCTGAGGCGCAGCCGAGGAGAGACTTCAGTGGCACTGGTGTTGATGACAGCTCCTCCCGGAGCGCCCCAGCCTGCCGCACTCTGCACCCTCAGCCTGTCCCTGACCTGGTTGATGACGTCACACCGCACGGCTCCAGGCCCCCTGCCTCCTGCGGCCCCCTCCCCCTGCTCCAACCCTGCCTCATCATCAGTCGCGCTGTCGAGCTGCCTCTGGCGCAGCCTCCTGCTGTTATGGGTGAAAGTCAGGTGCCTACCCTGCCCTCGTGCCGTGCCCTCTGCCCGCCACTGCCCCTACTGCCTGCCCTCCCCCCTGATCGGCCCCCCTCCCTGACCTGCCAGGTGGAGGTGAACTTCCTGTGCTTCATCGTGGAGCCGCTGTGGGAGCGGCTGGCTGAGGTGCTGCCTGAGCTCGCGCCGCGCTACAGCCAGCTGCAGACCTGCAAGGAGTGCTACACACTGCTGGCAGCCTCCGCAGCCACCACTGCGGCTGCGGGGCCAGCAGGTGCTGAGGGGTAGGTGGCTAGCAGCTCAGCGCGCCTTAAAGCTGCTGACGCTCGTGTAGAGTCCCAGCTGTCAAGCTGCTGGCTGCATGGCAGCCAAGGGCTGCGGTTGCTGGTGGGGTGGTAGCGCAGGGCATGCAGGCTTGAGAGGCATGGCAAGCAGGCTAGGGGCTGGCCCCCTGCGTGGTGTTCCTTGAAGCATCTGTGCTGACGCTGAGCAGTTGCTGGTGTATTTGATGAATGAGTGATGCTATCCTGCCTCAATAAACAACGCCTGCCAGCTGCCCACCACACCTGCCACCTGCTGACAGTCTCCCTGCCTGCCCTGGCCCTGGCCTGAGGCCTTGATGCTCACGACCTGAGGGGCTGCACCAGACTGTCGCCCTGTTCAAACCCCTCGGGCCCAGCCTCCTGCCGTTGGCCCAGCCTCCTGATTGGCCTGTGAGTGAGAGTGTGATCGAGACCATCAGACTGAGGCACATGGAGCGCAGTAGCCCTGGTGCTGAGGTGGTGGGGCATGGCAGGGTCGGGGCTAGAAAACACATGGAGGTGATAAGTGTTGGGTGGTGCCACACATTGCTAGATCTGTCAGCTGTTAGGTGCTGAGAGTGAGTGTGTGACCATACCTGGTGGTGGGGGCTTTGCCAGTTGCAATCAGTAGGGAGGTGGGGTGGTGGAGTAGGAGGGAGCTGGTCTCATCGCAGCTGGAGGGAGAACACCTTGTCACGCACTCCAGCACCCTCTTGGGTCGCCCTACCTTCCTGGGGGTTGACTCTTTCTGCCATGCATGCCCTTACCTTGGAACAGCCGTGAATGGTGTTGGCACGGGGTCTCGGTTGTTCAGGTCATAAGTGTAGCGCCCGGCACTGCCAACAAATGCTGCGCCAGGCAGACAGTCATCACTGGGCTGGTATGGACCTTGGGACACACTGCTCGCTGGCCATTGCTACAGTGGCACCGACCCACACAAGTGCACAGGCGAAGAAGATGGCCCATGGCGCTATGTATAGGCGTAGCGCTTCCCTTGTTGCACATGGGGTATGTTGGGATGGAAAGTACGCATGTGAGCAATTGTTTTTTCATTTCATGTCGAAGAAGGCTGTAACTGCTGAAGTTGCCCGAGCATGAAGCCTCCTGATCGCGCTAGTTTCAAGGGTCATGGCAACAGACGGGACAGACACCAACGGGACGTATGTTTGTCGCCCCCTTCTCAACCCCCTCCTCCACCCCACCCCCCTTCACTCCCCACCACACACCCCTTCCCCAATCACCCTCAGCCCCTCACCCCCTACCCACCAACACCCCCTTCCACCCTCCCTCCACCCTTCTCTCTCCATACAAGTCCCCATATCTTCATTGTGAATCCACTATACGCGCCCATAGGCCACACGTACGACCTGACCAGCAGCTAGGCGACACCTGCAGCAGCAGCTGTGCGTACCTTGGCGCACCCACAGCGTGAGCCACCAGACTGCTCGACAGGGCATAGCCTGCCATCCATGGAAGCGAATAGTTTGCTAAATGCTGCGGGTTGGCCGCGCTGTCCGACAAATGGTGACCAAAGAGCTGCGCAAGAAATTGCGCCATCTTTGCCGACGCGAAGTCTTGCACCGCGGTGCCTGGCTGACACGAGTGCGGGTCCTGCCGCAAGCTGGCTGACGAGGCCTCGTCACCTTCAAAGGCACTTCACCCGACAGCCAGGCCTCACCTCAGGGTCGAGCAGCGCGCTGCGCGGGCGGAGTCATGGCCAGGCTGTCCCGAGCAGCGCTGCTGGCAGAGTGCTTTCAGGACGTGCGCGAGCTGCTGTTGGGCAGCGCCAGGGCTCGGATCTCCTTCACCACCATGCTGGCTGTCTTCGCCTTCATGCTGTATGTGCACGTGGGGAAGCCACCTCACCGCCGCCCTGCTCACGCTAGCCTCACCGCCCTGAGGTCCTCCCCCTCATCAGGGCCCTGGTCCAGCCTGCCCAGGCAGCAGGTCCAGCTGTCACCCACATACGAGGTGAGGGCCTGGGCTTGGCCCTGACAGAGGCAGCACACCCAGGTGGCAGCTCTGGTGCTGGAGTCATGGCTGGGGGAGGTCACACAAGGTCACACAAGGTCATACCGTGATCACACAAGGTCTTCCACATGTGCGGCTGTGACACTATCACTAGCTGGCATTGCAGTCCTTCAGGCCCTGCTGCCACCCCTCACAGCCTCAGTGCCCCCCCTCAAATGCCCCTTTAGCCCCCCCCCTCCCCTCCCCCCTGCTGCCTGGACCCCCCCCCCCCCTCCCCCCTGCTGCCCCCTCCCCTCCCCCCTGCTGCCTGGACCCCCCTCCCCTCCCCCCTCTTAGGTGCTGGAGGGGCTAGAGGCCGTGTGGCAGAAGCCTGAGCGCCCCCTGGGCCTCTTGCTGACAGCCCACGGCTGCAACCACGGTGGCGTGGACTTCTTCCCCGCTCACCCTCACAGCTGCCCCCTGTGCACAGGCAAGCCTGGCTCGACCTGCAGGCACAGACTCCCCCACCCCTTGCCTACAGCTGCTGCGGGGCAGACACACGAGCAGAGCAGGCAACACGGGGTAGGGGGCGGGAGAGGGCCGTGCCCAGCAAGGTGTGAGCTCCTTCCTGGATGACCTGGACCCGGGTCGTCTGGACGCATCTTCTTCAGCTGGCACAACAGGCTGGGCAAGGCGGCAGCGCCCCCCTCCATGCACGCCCCTCCTTCAGCCCCTTCTTCAGACAAAGCAGCCTGACCAGATGTGGCCTGATTAGGTAACCAAACAGGCTGGGCCGGCAGCAGCAGCAGCAGCAGGCACATGTCTGCGCCATGCCCCAGTGCGCCTGCTGCTGCTGTGCAGGTCTGCCACTGGAGCTGCAGATCACACGGCAGGCACTAGCCCGGGGCTATGCGGTGCTGGCTGTCAGCAGTGGGGCGCGCTACCCGGACCACAGGTGCTGGACAGAGCGGGACATCCCTCTGGTGGGTGGGGACCCCTCCCCCTCCCCCTCCCCCTCCCCCTCCCCCTCCCCCTCCCCCTCCCCCTCCCCCTCCCCCTCCCCCTCCCCCTCCCCCTCCCCCTCCCCCTCCCCCTCCCCCTCCCCCTCCCCCTCCCCCTCCCCCTCCCCCTCCCCCTCCCCCTCCCCCTCCCCCTCCCCCTCCCCCTCCCCCTCCCCCTCCCCCTCCCCCTCCCCCTCCCCCTCCCCCTCCCCCTCCCCCTCCCCCTCCCCCTCCCCCTCCCCCTCCCCCTCCCCCTCCCCCTCCCCCTCCCCCTCCCCCTCCCCCTCCCCCTCCCCCTCCCCTGCAGGCAATGCCTGAGCCCGGTCGCAGGTCAAGGCCCTGCTTGAGGCCTGGCGGCAGCGTGAGGGCATGCAGGCGCTGCCAGTGTTTGCTGTGGGCGCCTCCTCCGGTGCGACCTACAGCCAGCACCCTGATTAGGGGAAGGGGGAGGGGAGGGGGAGGTCTGCTGTCTCTCACGCACCTCACACTGCGGCACTGATGTGCTCAGGCTGGGCAGGAGAGCAGGAGGTCAGGGTACCGGGGAGGGGGAGCAGTCCATAACCAGCCACCACCACCCACCCTGCCAGGCACCCCCCCTTGTACCCCCCCAGCTGGCTGGCCAGCAACCAGAACAGCTCTATGCAGGCGTCTGCTGCCCCCCCTGCTCCACTGGGCTCCTGAGCCAGTTATGACAGCTGAGCAGGGCAGGGCCTCCGCTCCTCATCATGTAGCAGAAGCGGACAGCAGCCACCAGGCCGCCCCCCCACCTGCAGCCCTGGCCCCTGCTCCTGGTCCTCTCACCAGGCCGCCTCCCCCCCTCCTGCTGCTGCTGCTGCTGCTGCAGGGGGGGCCTTCGTGCTGCAGCTGGCGCTTGCGGGGGCGCCCCTGGCCGGTGTTTGCAGCCAAATCATGGCGCTGCCGCTGCACCTCCTCCGCCGCCACCTGCCACTGGCAGCAGCCAAAGGCTCCGATAGCAGCAACAGCAGCAGCAGGGGCAGGGGCGGCAGCAGCGGCCAGGGGGCAGCAGCGGGGGGGAAGGGGGGGCGGCAGGCAGTGTTTCCGCCCACCATGTTCGTCCACATGCCCCGGGTAAGTCAGCAGGGGAGGGGCAGGGGCAGGGGGCAGGGGGCAGGGGCAGGGGTTAGCAGCTGGCCTGCCCCCTGTTGTCCTGTTGCCCTGTTGTCCTCCTGCTGAATGATACGACTTTGTTTGCTGGCATGACGGAGAGTGATCACATGGGCAAGTGTGTGACTGTGTGATGAGGTGTCCACCATGCAGGACGTGGACACTGCGCAGCTGGTGGTGCAGAACATGGCGCTGCTGCAGCAGCAGGTGAGCCCAGCGGGCAACAGGGTACAGCAGGGGGGGTGCCAGGCAGGGGGAAGCTGGCAGGAAGCTGGCGGGAAGCTTGTGGGTCCCTACCGCTATGAGCAAGGATTAGAGATGGGGCGAGGCAGAGCAGGGGGAGAGAGATCAGGGTGGTGCGGTTCAGGGGGGGCAGCTGCGCTTTGTTCTCCCGCTGCTGCTGCTGCTGCTGCTGCTGCCGCGTCTGCACTGCTGCTGCTGCCCCGCCTCTGCTGCCCCCAGCCCCAGTGAGGCCCCGGCCTGGCCCCCTGCTGCTGCCAGTGCACAACAGTCAACACCCAGGCCCCCAGCACAGCTGTTGGGCAACTGGGGTGGCTGCAACCCTCCAACAATACCTCCCAGCTCCCAGCTGTGCTGCTGTGGGGTGTTGGGGGCTAGTGTGTGGGCGCTGCTGCTCCCAGCTGTGCTGCTGTGCTGCTGTGCTGCTCTCAGCTGTGTGTGGGGCGGCGCGTGGCTGGCGCTGGCTCAGGGTGTGGCTGTGCAGGAGGTGCGGGTGGCGCCGCAGCCCCTCACGCCCTGGCGGCTGCACCAGGAGGCCCCTGATGAGATCAGCCAGCAGCTGTCGCAGCGCCTGTTCACCCTGTTCCAGTGCGTGGCCCCCTCCCCCTCCCTCCCTCTCCCCCTCCCCCTCCCTCTCTCTCCCTCTCCCCCTCCCTCTCTCTCACCTCCCCTGCCTCAGGGCACCGCGCCTGACCCACCCATCCGCAGGACCCTCCCATGACATTTGGCCATTGCAGTGCCCCCATGCTGTCCTCCTATACACAGTGCAGCAGCTGCCTGCCTGCAGTGACTAGGCGCACGCTGTTCTAGCGCATCGCGCATGCTGTCCTTCATGCGGCGGTAGCCTGTGGCAGCTGCCGCCTGGGTGACTAGGGCTGCCCGGTCCTGGGTAACTAGGGCACCCCCCTCTCCCTCACCTCACCCAGGCCTCAACCAGTCGGTCATTGCCAGCTGCTGCTGCGGACCCTGAGCACACGCCTGTGGACTGAGGAACAGGCTGGGGCGACGCACCGCCTTGTTGGAAAGACTCAATGCCCTGACTGACTGACTGCCAGCCAGCCAGCAGGACCCTGAGCACCTGAGCAGGACCCAGACCACAACCTTGTTGCCTGCCTGCCTGCCTGACTGCCTGCCTGCCTGCCTGCCTGTCAGGCGCAAGGGGCTGCTCACAGCGGAGGGGCTGTTGAAGGAGGACCCCAGGCTATACCCCTGGCAGCAGCTGGTGGCAGCAGAAGTGGGTCGACCCTCTCCCCCTGCTGCTCCACCCCCTGCTGCTCCACCCCCTGCTGCTCCACCCCCTGCTGCTCCACCCCCTGCTGCTCCACCCCCTGCTGCTCCACCCCCTGCTGCTCCACCCCCTGCTGCTCCACCCCCTGCTGCTCCACCCCCTGCTGCTCCACCCCCTGCTGCTCCACCCCCTGCTGCTCCACCCCCTGCTGCTCCACCCCCTGCTGCTCCACCCCCTGCTGCTCCTCCCCTGCTGCTCCACCCCCTGCTGCTCCTCCCCCTGCTGCTCCACCCCCTGCTGCTCCTCCCCCTGCTGCTCCACCCCCTGCTGCTCCACCCCCTGCTGCTCCACCCCCTGCTGCTCCACCCCCTGCTGCTCCACCCCCTGCTGCTCCACCCCCTGCTGCTCCACCCCCTGCTGCTCCACCCCCTGCTGCTCCACCCCCTGCTGCTCCACCCCCTGCTGCTCCACCCCCTGCTGCTCCACCCCCTGCTGCTCCACCCCCTGCTGCTCCACCCCCTGCTGCTCCACCCCCTGCTGCTCCACCCCCTGCTGCTCCACCCCCTGCTGCTCCACCCCCTGCTGCTCCACCCCCTGCTGCTCCACCCCCTGCTGCTCCACCCCCTGCTGCTCCTCCCCTGCTGCTCCACCCCCTGCTGCTCCTCCCCCTGCTGCTCCACCCCCTGCTGCTCCTCCCCCTGCTGCTCCACCCCCTGCTGCTCCACCCCCTGCTGCTCCACCCCCTGCTGCTCCACCCCCTGCTGCTCCACCCCCTGCTGCTCCACCCCCTGCTGCTCCACCCCCTGCTGCTCCACCCCCTGCTGCTCCACCCCCTGCTGCTCCACCCCCTGCTGCTCCACCCCCTGCTGCTCCACCCCCTGCTGCTCCACCCCCTGCTGCTCCACCCCCTGCTGCTCCACCCCCTGCTGCTCCACCCCCTGCTGCTCCACCCCCTGCTGCTCCACCCCCTGCTGCTCCACCCCCTGCTGCTCCACCCCCTGCTGCTCCACCCCCTGCTGCTCCACCCCCTGCTGCTCCTCCCCCTGCTGCTCCTCCCCCTGCTGCTCCTCCCCCTGCTGCTCCTCCCCCACACTGCCACCTCTGGCCCTGCCACTGCGCCTGGTGCCTGACACTGGGCTCCGCCTGCACACAGGTGGAAGGTGGTGAGAAGCTGAGGTTGGAGGCAGACCTGTCAGGCCTGTCAGAGGTACTCAACCTCCTGTGAGTCAGGGCTGCCCCCCTCCCCCTCCCCCTCCCCCATTCTCCAGTGACGCTGTCCTGCGCAACCCCTCCCCCCCCTCCCCCCCAGGCTTGCCCCCCTCCCTTGCCAGTACCATGTACCAAACTGCTGTGCTGCCATTCACCCCTGAGCAGCAGCAACTGCCACAGCACCTCTGTTTGTGCACCTAGCCATGAAGTGCATTGCAGTAAGTCCCAGACCCTTTTCTTCCTAGGAGCTGACATGAGCCCCAAGCTCGGACCATGGACCAGGAGCTCAAAGTGTGCCCTGTTGGTGATACCACCAGCAACACCAGCGTATGTCTGCGCCTGTCGGGTCACGGTGCAGGTGGGCGCAGCACGAGATCGTGGCCAATGCCACTGCCGACATGCTGGCCTTCTTCGAGGCCCACACTGGCAGCGCAGTAGGCAGCATTGGACGATGATGTAGCGACCTTCTGCTTGTGATGGTGACGGTGACGATGACGGGTTAAAGTCGTAACAGTCATGGCGGTGCGGTGCGGTCTCTTGGCTCCTGCCCCACCACCCTCAGGCTAGCTGGCTGGCTATCGATGTGAGCCACCACAAAGGCCTCGAGCTTGGCCTTCAGCTATGCCGTTAATACCTCCTTGCCATGAAAGCAAATGTGCACCTGCAGTTACTAAACAGTAAGCTGTAACCTTGCCTCAGTGCTCTTGACGTCGTTTCCCGCATGGGGGTATACGGAGCATATGGTTCATAGCATGGTAGCATGTGGTGCCCAGCCGTTCTGTAGGAGCAAGGTATGCTAGATCTAGCCCTCTTGTCCCTCACTAGGGTCTCCATTTGAGCCGGATCAGTAGTACCCACTAGCAGCCACTACCGGGATTGTACTAGTGGGCAATAGTGACCCGACTCAAATGGTGTTATTGGGCTGTGTGGAGTAAACCCAGTGCACATGGCACATGAGCCGCCTACCACCTACACTCTTGCCTGACCCGAGGGCTATCGTGTAGAGTTGGCATGACCCCCCAGCGACCTGCCAGCACTGCCACACCATCCAGCCCTTGTGCCAGGTGCTGGCTTCAGTGCCACTTAGAGCCAGTACACAGCCATGCACACGATGGGAGGGAGCCCAGCCCAGCCCTGGCACCTTACCCAGCGTCTTGCCCAATGGTGGAAGCTGACCCGACCTCTTGCCCACGGCCTTCACAGAGGGGCGGAGAGGGACGGGGGAGGAGTGTGAGGGGCTGTGAAGAGGCTGTCATTGGACGAACGTGTCTCTCGCTGCACCCCTGTCTATTGTATTCTCTCTTCTCCTCAGGCGTTCCCAACTACCTGAAAACCACCCCCTGTGATACGAAGCCTGTATCTCCGCAGCCACTCGGTCAAAAATATATGTAAACAGTGCTTTGAACAGATGAGAGTCATAGCTACGAGATGGCAGACGCAGCAAAAACTATTTCGCTCTCAGCGGTGCTCAGTGCCTGCCCAAAGACCGACATTTGAATTCATGCGATTTCGCCCCATGCGAGGCGCGCCGCCCTAGCACGCTTCGCCACAATGCTGTGAGTGGCACCTGCAACGCGCAGCAGCAGTCGGAACATGTTTTGCTTTTGGCATGTGGACGCGACGACGGCAGTCGTGACAGCTGGATATCATTATTAGTTTTTGGAGCTGCTGCTGGCGCTAGTGCATTACCGGCTGCTCTACCACGCATAAAGAAGGTGCTAGGTGCAGTACATGGTGTTGTCTTACCTTGCTTTGCTGCCTACCTTGATTTGAGCCTGCACATGATGCAGGTAGTAGGTCAACATAGCACCACAGTGCAGCTGCAAATAGGTCGCAAGCTGCTGCCTCTGCTGCTCGCGCTGATCTGCTGGCACCAAGTGTTGCAGCTGGCTATGCAGACATGCCAGAATGGGCAATGTGTCCCAAGTCTCAAGACGAGCTAGCACATCCTGGGTGTGGCGGTAGAGCTCAAAAGCGTGCAGGCCGTCATCCTTGCTGGCCCACATGAGCTCGGGCACCAAGAAGCTCTCCCCAACAACTGCCACCACGCTGAGCCTGAGCAGCAGGCTGTTGTCCTGGAGCAGCTGGCTAAGGGTGACAGCCCATGGTGGAGACCGATCCTTCTGCCGCTCAAGCAGCTGTGACACGGCATCTCTCGCATGCGCTAAGACACGCAGCATGGACACCGTTGAGCGGGTGTCACACGGCACTTGGGGCTTGGCGCCCCATGCTCCCATGCCGAGCGCCCCATGCTCCCATGCCCCCATGCTCCCATGCCCCAACTGCGCCCCATGCTCCCATGCCCCAGCTGCTGCCACAGCCACTGCAGCTGCCCCAGCTGCTGCCCCAGCCCCAGCCCCAGCTCCAGCTCCAGCTCCAGCTGCTGCCCCAGCTGCTGCCCCAGCCCCTGCTGCTGCCCCAGCTGCTGCCACAGCCCCTGCTGCTGCCCCAGCTGCTGCCCCAGCCCCAGCCCCAGCCCCTGCTGCTGCCCCAGCTGCTGCCCCAGCCCCAGCCCCAGCCCCAGCCCCAGCTCCAGCTCCAGCTGCTGCCCCAGCCCCAACCCCAGCCCCAGCCCCAGCCCCAACTGCACCACCGGGCCTCTGCTCCCATCCCTCTGTCAGCCTTCCGTAGCCAGCCTCTGCACACCGCCTCAACACCTCCACTGAGACGGGGTGCTGCTCCAAAACCAGCAGCTGCTGCCTCTGCTTGAAGGTGAGTGGGGAGCGGTGGGGGCGGTGTTTGTTCCGGTAGATATGCACCTGACCCTGGAGGCGGTGTCGAGCAGCCCGTAGGGAGTGATTGGTAGCTGCCGCTCTGGATGCCACCTGCTGCAAAGCCGTGTGCTCACCCTGCAGGCGTTGGTGTGCTGCCTGCAGGTCGTCTAGGTCGCCCTGCAACCCATCCACGGTGCCCATGAGGGACTGCTCTACATCCCGCAGCCGCTGCACCTCAGCCTGCAGGTCACGGTTTGTCGTTTGTGCCCTACAAGCTGCATGTTACGTGGTAAACCAGCGAATAATAGGTTGTGTGGCTCAAGACCTCAGGGCGTAGTCAATGGAGAGATCTCCGGGAGTCGAACCCGGCTTTTGACACCGGTCACCACACTTCCTACTACCACACTGGTTATTAGAGGGTATACGAACGGCGGCCTTATTGGCATAATAGCCTGGCGCATTCCCACGTTACATTCCCCCCCACCAGGTTCATTGTTGAATCAGCTGTCCTCAGCTGGTGTGTCTAGGTGATTGCCCCGCCCCGGCTACTTGCAGTAGTGCCGGGACTCGCGCCTTTGCGCTTAGTGTCAAAAGCATTAGTCAAGAGTATGACATCTAGAGCTCTGGCAGTGCTCCATGTTGTTCAATGTAAGCTTGCATTGCCTCTTCACAGTTCAGGAGGTTCTTCTGTGGCTCCCACGTGTCATGCTCCTCAGAGTAGCCAGCCCACCGAACTAGGAACTCCAAGCCTTTCTTCGCCTCTTTGCTCTTGGGCCGGCCCTTGCCCCGGTTGCGGCCTTTGAGCTTCACGACCCTGTGAGCCAGCAGCTTCTCAACCTCATAGACAGGTTCTCCTTCTAGCCACTGCACAGGAGGCGGTGCCGCTAAGTTAGGCGTTTGGTTCCCACAGTAGGGCTTGACTAGTGACACATGGAACACGTTGTGCATGCGGTTCCAGCTAGGAGGCAGATGCAGTTGTACTGCCACCTTGCCAATCATCCGCAGCACTGTGAAGGGCCCCACATAGCGTGGTTTCAGTTTTCGCACTCCTTGCTCATTTTGGTTGTTTCTCATGTTGACAGTACTGAGCAACACCTGTGCACCCGGGTGATACGAGACTTCACGTCGCTTGCCATCGACCAAAGCTTTCATCCGCTGCTGAGCCACTCGCCAGCAATGTTTGGCTTTCCGCACAGCCTTTTCGATACCCTCCACGAACTCAGCTGCCTTAGGCACTTTGCGTGGTAGGTCCATCACAGCTGGCGTCAGCGGATGCTGGCCATAGTTCAGGAAGAATGGCGAATTGCGCACCGTCTCGTGCCATGAGTTGTTGATGGCGAACTCAACCCAAGGCAAGTGGTCTGCCCAGTCACTGTGGTTCTCATCGACATAATGTCTTAGCATTTCTTCAATGATTCTGTTAGCTCTTTCGGTCTGGCCGTCAGTCTCAGGATGGTAGGCACTGGACATACACAGCTGGGTGTGGCACAGCTCGCACACATGCCTCCAGTACTGGCTATTGAAGATGGGACCACGGTCACTCACGACCGAGGCCGGCAGGCCATGTAGCCGCACCACTTCACGATAGAACAGCCGGGCAGCGTCTGCAGCACTGATTGCCTCGTGTGTAGGGACCAGATGCACCATCTTGTTGAGTCTGTCGACATAGACCATGATGCTGTCATAGTTTTGCTTCCCACTCTTGGGCAGTTTTACAATCATGTCCATACTTATGCTTTCCCAGCGACGACCAGGTATAGACAGGGGTTGGAGCTTGCCGGCCTTGAGACGGGTGCTGGGCTTGTTGCGCTGGCAGGCATCACATTGCCGCACATAGTCCTCCACATCCTTGCGCATGCCCGGCCACGTGAAGTAGCGGTTCACACCATGCCATGTCTTGCTGATGCCCATGTGACCAGCATAGTTGGCATCATGGCATGACTCAAGCACCTGCCTCCTGACAAGGGGGCTCTTAGGCACAACCACCTTGCCACCGGACATCCATAGCCCTGCTTCACTCAACTCATAGGCTTGTGTATAGGCACAATCAGCGAACCGCTCGTCGGTGCTGTAGCCTTTGATAATTGCCTCTATGAGTGAGTCACCTGTTGTCGTGCTGTACTCGGTGCTCGCCGCAGGTGTGTGTGTGGCCGAGTCCAGCTGGTTTTCCCCCCCACCAGGCCACTCATCACATGGGGCAACAGGGTTAGGGACGACAGCCCGACCATCAGCGCATGGGCGTCTGTGGCGGCGTGTGTCAGCTGGAGGGCATGGCGCAGCCGGTGGAGGCTGACCAGTGGACTGCTGTTGCAGCAGCCCAGCTTGGCGCCGTGTCAACACCAGGGCATACACGCCAGACACACATAGGGCGGCACCAACGGAGACCATGATAGGCTCTCCGTCATCGTCATCACTGCCAGTGCTGGTCATCTGGTATGTCAGAGCAGGATTGCGACTCAGCGGATCTGCCACATTGCCCTTCCCTGGCTTGTACTCAATGTGATGGTTAAAGCGTGCCAGGAACTCCATCCATCGGGCTTGCCGCCTGGAGAGATTTGTCTGTGTCTTGAGATAGATCAATGGGTTGTGGTCAGTCACGATGGTCACATGCACAGCCCCGTCAAGGTAGCAGCGCCATTCTTGCAGTGCTCTGATGATACCCAGAAGTTCTTGCTCTCCTGTGGTGTATTTCATCTGTGCAGGGGAGAACTTGTGGCTGGTGTATGCCACCACTCTACCACCTTGCAAGAGAACACCTCCCGTGCCGACCAGTGAGGCATCAGACCACACTTCAAACGGCTGATTGGGATCAGGGAGCGCCAGCACTGGAGTGGAGCACAGAGCTTGCTTGAGAGCGTTGAAAGCTCGTAAAGCAGGCTCTCCCAGTTGTTGCCAGTTAGTACCGGCAGCCACTTTCTCACCGGTCAAGTGTGTTAGTGGGGCAGCGATGGTGCTGTAACCAGCAATGAATCGCCGGAAGAAGTTGGCCAACCCCAGGAAAGCTTGTAGCTCTTTGAGGGATGTAGGGACAGGCCACTCCTTGATGACTTGCACCTTGGCAGGGTCTACTGCAATTCCTTGCCTGCCGACGATATGCCCCAAGAACTTCAGTTCTGGTCTGTTGAAGTCACACTTGCTCAGTTTGGCATACAACTGGTTGTCTTTCATTACTTGCAGTACTTCTTTTAAATGCATAGCATGCTCTTCTGGTGAGCTGCTCATCACCAGGATGTCATCCAGATACACGAGCACAAAGCCCTCTTTGAGCTGTTTCTCGAACACACGGTTCATGACACGTTGGAATGTAGCCGGTGCATTTGTCAAACCAAAAGACAGGACTTTGTACTGGAACTGGCCTTCGGGTGTCACAAATGCCGTCTTTGGCACATCCTCAGGGGTAATACGAATCTGGTGGTAGCCGCTCTGCAGATCCAATGAGCTGAAGATTGTTTTGCCTTGTAGTTTGTCAAAGAGGTCATCAATGCGTGGAAGGGGATACCTATCCCGCACTGTGAGCTTGTTTAGTGCTCGGTAGTCGACACACATCCTCAAAGTCCCATCACGTTTTTCCACAAACAGGACTGGAGCGCCGTAAGGACTGCAGCTAGGCTCAATGAGCTTTTTAGCTAGCAGCTCGGCCACTTGCTTTTTCATTTCATTCATTTCTCTGAGGGTGTAGCGCCTAGGACGCTGATAAGGTGGAACGTGGTCGGGCGCCATGCGAATGGTATGCCCGACCCCACGGTCAGGTGGCAGCCCTGATGGCATGTCTTGGAAGACCTCGGGATACATGTCATGCACCAAGGAATCCACCTCACTCTGGGGCATGAGCCCATGCACATGTTGTTCAGTTTTCGGTTTTTTAGCACTGCTCGCAATCACAGAAGCAAGCGATCCACTGTGCCATCCTTCAGCAGCATCACCATCATCAGGTTGCACTAACACCAAGACGCTTGGGCAGCCTTTCCTGAGTGCTCGCGCTGCTTGCTGCGCGCTGCACTGTTCCACGGGCTTGTTGCTGTTTGCCATGTGGGTCAAGACTGCAATGCCAGGTTGGAATTTAAGATGTTGAGAATGAAGCTTGTGTTTTTTGCCTTGAACTTGGATGTGGCAGATGTTAGTGCTGACGTCTAGTAGCGCGTTATGCGATTTTTGCCAATCAGCACCAAGAATTAGATCAATGCCATCAAGCATCTGAGGCAGAATTTTTGCCACCACAGGTGTCAACGACTTCTGCATGCACACCATTCCATGCACCTGGCTGGTAATGGGTAGCACAGCATTGTTTGCCGCAAGCACCTTCACCTTGTGCTCCAGTGGTGCTAGAGTGACGTCTGCTGTGGGGTTGGTATTTAGCCACTTCTCTGACAGAATTGTGTACGTGGCGCCTGTGTCAATCATAGCCACACATTCTCTGCCTCCAAGCCTTGCTGTGAAGACAAAGGGGAGGGCTAGCTGCTTTGTTTTCATTGGCGTGCAGACAGCGCCAAGGATGTTTGGAGTTAGGAACGGTTGCTTAGAGACATCATTGTGTACATCTCTTACATACACCAATGTGTTAGGCAACTGGCCCTGCTCAATACCTGGTAAGTCACATCCATAACTAGTCCAGGCAAATTCCTAGCAATCAGCCTCATAAGGGCACTGGCACTCAGGGTACGGATAACCGCAACCCTCGCACAGCTCAGGCTGGTACACAGGGGCTGCTGCCACAGGCCAGGTCTCAGCTGGCTGCCAGGTGACCTGACGCGGGTATCCACGGCCCCTGCCTCGGCCCGGTGGCATCCCCCGGCCTGGCGCTGATGCTGAAGGCTGGCCACCACGCCCCCTGCCACGCCCCATGGGCGGCGGTGCTGCGTACGGGTTGTACCGGTACTGACGTGCACCCCTGACACCCCTTGCATGGTGCGGCGCTGACTCATGCTGAGGCACAGCTGCGCTGGAAGGGTGGGTTGGAGGGTGGGTTGGAGGGTGGGAGGGCTGAGCCGCTGGGACATAGCGCTGCTGCGCAGGCTGACCACCCACTTCACGCCAGCTGCCATCCACATTCTGGATGTGGCGGCCATCATCCGACACTGACATGCCCTGCGCATTGCGAGCACCAAAGGCTCTTTGAGAGAAACCGCCACGGCCACTAGACCGATCACCCCTGTTCCACTTGGGCAAAGCAGCTACAGCAGTGTGCTGTGCATCAGGTGCTACTGCCACAACAGGTTTAGTGGTGCTGGCCATGCCTGCCTCTTTGCCTGCAGCATACTGGATGCATGCATTCAGATCAGTCCATACCAGGCCGTCACTATCTCGTGCGCACTTGTGACGCAGGTCAGGTGTGAGACCTCTGACAAACATGTCACAAAGGATCGGCTGCGGCACTTCAGCAGCTTTGAGGGCCTCTAACCTGAACGCTACTGCGTATTCTAGTACGGCTTGGCCTGGTTGCTGCTTTACAAGGCCCTGCACAAGCCGATTCATGGCAGTGTGCTTCGTATCGTGTAAATGATACCCTATCAGCTCCTTCATGTATGCTATCACTTCATCAGATGTTATAGCCTTGCCCTGGCTGTGGGCTTGGCTCACCTTGACACCAACCACCTTGCGTAGGTCATCGGTAGTGTGGAGCAGGAGTGTCTCAGTGAGCTCCTGATTCAAAGCAGACGCATAGCGTCGTATGTCAGTGACAAACATATCAAAGTCCCTGCCCTCTAGCAAGTCTTTGCTGCTCCACTTTTTAATCACAGGGAGCGTGACTCTTACATTGCTTCTGGCCACTTGGGTGGGCTCTACATGCAAGGCTGCAGATTCTGCACGGCTCACCGGCTCTACAGCGTGCAGGCGCCCAGCTGCAGTCAGCAGCTGTTGGGCTGAGCTTGTGAAGGCATTTATTGCCGCTGTTTTGGCCTCTCCTGGCCCGGCCGCTGCGACCACTGTCGCTGCAGCGGCGACCTCTTGGGCCAACTGCTGTACAGGCTGAGGCTGAGGTTGGGCTTGTGGTTGGGGCTGGGGTGCACTGGGCAGTGCGGTCGGCACTGCGGTCGACAAGTGAAAGGTGTTATCAATTGCGGGTGCTGCTTCGCATTGCACACCCATTTGCGAAATTGGCATACCTGCAATGGGCGTAAAGCTAAACAGCGGAACGCTGCTGGCAGCATTTTGCTGTCCCGCGCCTATGGCCGCGTTACTGGGTTGTTGGGCTGCTACATTCTGCTGCCCCGCGCCTAAGGCCGCGAAATTCTGCTGCTCAGCTGCTTGCGCGCCATGGGCAGCAACATTTTGCTGTGGTACAGTGCTCAGGTTTGCTAACCTCTGTTGCACCTGTTGTACCTGCTGCTGGTTTGCGGCCGAATGAACAAGCTGATTCCGGGCCTCTGTATCGATGTCCTCTGTACTCTGGCCTCTGTACAAGAAGCACAACATGTCACGGAATTCCTTCTTTGTGCGACATGTCAACAGCTGTTGGTGTTGTGCACGCGACAAGCAACTCAGTGCACCGCTCATTGAACGCACCTCAGCGGCTGTAAATAGCAAGTTGGACATGTCGACTAGCAAAGGGCTGACGAACGGCTGTGAACGGCAGACGAACGGCTATTGAAGCGCTCACTTACCCATTTGATGCTTACGTCTCCACCAATCCCACAGTTGGTCGCGATATTGCTGGAGAATTAGCTCTTGACGCGGCTCCCACGGAAAACTGAGTTTACCGCGGCAGTTTGCGAGCCAATTATGATGCTCCACACGGCTGAAATACTCTGGGTATTCCGAGCAAGCGGTTTCTACGACGAACGCCTCGAAATCAATTTTTGGGACCCGGAGGCGTCAGCCTCGGTCGGAAACCATTGTTACGTGTTAAACCAGCGAATAATAGGTTGTGTGGCTCAAGACCTCAGGGCGTAGTCAATGGAGAGATCTCCGGGAGTCGAACCCGGCTTTTGACACCGGTCACCACACTTCCTACTACCACACTGGTTATTAGAGGGTATACGAACGGCGGCCTTATTGGCATAATAGCCTGGCGCATTCCCACGTTACACTGCAGCCTTGATGTTGTTAGGGCAATGCAGATAGCCAGCCCTTGGCGACTTGTTTAGTGCATGGAGATGAGCACTCTTTGCCTTGCTTATTTTCTTCTTCTTCATGGTTTGGGATCGAGAGGTGGCTGAGCGGGGCTACGGGCTTGGCTCGGTGGTCAGGGTGATGGGGGGTGATGGATACGGAGATGGGTGAAGGAGAGGTAGGGGGGAGATGGGTGAAGGAGAGGTAGGGGAGAGGTAGGAGGCGGGGAGAAGGAGAGTTAGGGGGCAGGAGGCTGATGGCAGGCTGGGAGGAGGGGCTACTGGGAGCTGGGCGGGGTAGACGAGGTTGGGAGATGGTGGGTTAGGCTGTGTTGGTGGGGGCTACGTGGCGGAGTGGTATGCCAAGCTCAGTCGGCTGCTCGTGCACCTGTAGCCATCAGCATGTGTACCTTGTAAGCGGTATATCTTGTCACATACAAACCCAATGATTGAGTTGAAAAGTGCCATGGACGCGTCAATGAGTTTGCTACAAAAGATATGTGTGAGGTCAGGCTGTTCATCAATGGTCCAAAACATGAAGCGCATTATAGCTGGAGGGGGTGGCAAAACCCTACTGTGCCGCTCACCATTACAGCGATACAGCGCTGCCACACGCAAACCCGGGTTCCTTCACATCCTCGCCAAGCGGCCTGCACCATCAGGAACCTCGCGCAGCCATGTTTGCCGGACTTCAGTGGTGTGCGCCACCGACATGTCGTGCATCGCTAACGGATAGCCAAGGACGTAGCTTACCGGTGTAGCTAACCACGGTCTGCGATTGGGACACATCCGGGGTCACATGTGGCTGCCCGCATCGAAAGACTCCGATGGCAGTTCCAGTCTTACATTAAACGCGCAATATCACATCGCAGCAGACGCAACAAACGTTACATGAAATGATGGAGTAGATGGGCCGCAGTTGCATGAAGATTACCAACCCCATGTTGGGAACGCTTGACTTCTCCCTTACATGGGAAGCTTAGTTTAGAGACAAGGGGTACGAAGAAGCGGAAGGGCACCGACAAGCAAAAGAAGGGCCCGGCAAAGAAATTGATAGGTGCGTGTCCCTAGCCTACTGCCAAAACTACCAGCATCCTCAGAGCCAGGGCCCAGCACTCCCCCTCCAGCCAAGCGCAGCAAGCGCACCAAGGCTGAGCAGGCAGCTGAGCCTACCCAGCCCACCAAGGGCAAAGGCAAGGCCCAGGGCACGGCTGCTAAAGCCAAGCCAGCTCCACAGCCAGGCAGGTGGGTAGACAGGGACTGCAAAGCAGCGCTCAACATGCAACGCATTTGGGGAGAGCAGATGGCGCCCACTGGAGCTGTGCTGGTGGCAAGAGCAGAAAGCTCTGCCAGCCAAGGGCAAGGAGTACCCTGGCCTGGGCTACAAGCGGCTGCGAGACAAGCCACCCAAGGCCCAGCAGCAGCAGCAGCCTGCTGTGGCACAGTAGTGTGTGCCCCCGTTTGTTGAGCTGTCATCAGCTTACAATCAGTTGAGCTGTCAGGCGTGCCCAGCGTAAGCCTTTCAATGTTCCACAGCTGCGAGCCATAACGGGTCAATCATAGCAGTTCAGTAACACGTAACATTGCAGGTCCCTCAATGCTTCATGCAGCCTCAGTGCTTCATGCAGCCCCATTCCACCACCCCTTCCTCTGAGCCCAGTGCGCCCACCCTCCCCAGTCCTGAACAGCCCCATGTTCCCCTTCACCTCCCCTAACACTCACACCCCTCGCACTGATTTTTCACAATGCAACAACACACCAAAGCACACTAACTGAGACGCGCTGCCTCACACTTTTCACTCACTCATCCCACTAATTGCTAGGTGTGACCTGCCCCCCCTTACATACCCTCTGCCCCTCCTACTCTAAATACCCCACCTCCCCCCAACTCCCTCACCCACGGCAGCCTATGCAATCGTGTGTCATCTTTTGCTGTGAGCCCCCTGCTGCTGCTGCTGCCCCTGCTGCCCTGCACTGGCCAGCTGGGCCCGCACAAGCTGAGCCTCAGCCGCCACCCTCGCCTCACGCTCCGCTTGTGTCAGCTGCTCCAATTGAGCCAAACGTGCCTGAACAGCAGCAGTGGGGGCTGAGCGGCAGCAGGTGCCCAGCAGCAGGAGGTGCGGAAAGGCAGGGGGAGCCCGCAGCCGGCCATGGCTGGAGTGGAATGGTGAACAGCAGGGGGTACCCAGCAGCAGGGGGGGGCACAGCAGCAGGGGGGGCACAGCAGCTGGCCATGGCTAATGGTGACCAGGGGCAGGGGCGGGGAGGGGGTGTGTGGGGCAGGGCAGGGTGCACTGGGTGCTTGTGAGAGACCTGCCCTGCTGGCAGGCAGGCAACCTGGTAGAAGGCAGCAGACCCTGACCCTGACCCTGTCAGGGGGCACTGAAGCCAGCAGGGCCTCGGGCGCCCTAGCAGCTAGCAGCCTCAACACGTAGTTGCTCCTTGGCCGGCCGGCAGGCCCCAAATGGTAAATAAGGCATCAGGCCCACTACTCAGCAGGGTCAGGCCAGCAGGGAGCCCTTGCTTGGTGGGTGGGTGCAGTTGGGGGGCTGGGTGAGCTGTTCAACAGAAATGCGCTGGGACATGAGGCTGGCTGCCTCCATGCGCTGGCATCAATCTCCACATGTGGGATCATCATGGAGCCGCAAGAAGCCCTTGCTGAGCAGGTGCTGGGGCGTGAAGCTGGCTGCCCCCAAGTGCCCCCCACGCACCCCCACTTGCATGTGATCTCAATGCAACGCCGCGGGCAGGACCACAGCGTCTCCTCCCCTGACGCCGATGATGGCACGCATGATGCCCTGGAGGCCGCCATGCAGGGGTCCCCTGCTGCCTGCCTAGAGGCCGCCATGCAGGCTAGAGTCGCCCTGCTACCGGCTTTCCTGGGTTCCACCCCATAGCCCTGGGGCCCTGCACCTGCCCCGCCCTGCTACACCCCCCTGCCCCCTTGCCTCCTCACCCCCGGCTGCTGCTGCCTGGGGCCAGCCCACTGCCCCTACTTGGGTGCTGGCTGCTGCCCCCACCTTGAGTTCCTGATGTTTCCTCCGCCTGTCGTACTCCTCCCCTGAAGCCGCCAGCCCCGCCAGCTGCTGCGCCTGGCCAGACTGCGAGGAGGCCGGTCTCAGGGCATCAAGGCGCGCTGCACACAGCCAGAGGAGGGCCGCGGGTCAGTGCCAATCCCACCATCAGTGCCTCACAGTGCCAGCCACCCTGAGGCTGCTGGGAAGGCTGCAAGAGCAGCTTCAAGGGGCGGCCTTGATGCTGCCATCACCGTCATCGTCACCATTCCCAACATAGGATGGCATTCGCCAAACATGGCATGACTAATGTGACTCGGTGCCATGCGCATGAGCGCAAGCTGCATGGGCAGCTGTGGTGCTGTGCGGCTGTGGGTGACCTGACCCTTTGCTGGCCAAGGGGTGATATTGTGGATGGAGGAGGTGCCCTGCATAACTGTTAGTGGTAGCTGCACAGGTTCCGCTGATCAGCCAGGAGTGAGGCACTCCTCAACTCACATGAGCTCCATGCACCATAAGTGAGACAAATGCAAGGTTTGATTCTGTGTGTGCCATTCCAGGCAGGCAGAACCTACGCAGGGTGCTTGTCTGTGTAGGCAGGCAGGGCAGCTTGACCATGAGGCCAAACTGGTGGCTCTGCCGGCAGGTTGCCACGGGTGAGCCAGGCAGTACTACCCAGACACCTCACACCCAGGCAGTACAAGCCTGACACCGCTGTGACCAGCAGGGGGTGCAAAGGCCAGCTAGGGTGAGGTCAAGGAGGTCAGGGAGGGTGAGGGGGTCAGCTAAGGTCAGGAGGTGAGGTGAGGTGAGGGGCACAGGGTTAGTTGAAGTGTTGAAGGGTTGAAGTGTTGAAGTGTTGAAGTGTTGAAGGGTTAGGTGAAGTAGGAGCGCCAGCAAAGGAGATGAGGGGAACCGGGCACCACTTCCGCCCAGACAACTGTACAGCCCTGACCCTTGCAATGCCCCGGCCCTGGCGCCATCACAAGGCACTGGGGTTCAGGCGGTCATACTCCTGGGGCCCCGCTGCCCATGCTCACAACCTCCCTGGCAAGCTGTGAGCCACAACTGGCCCGGATGGGCTCAGCTATACAGAGCTGCAGGCTGCACTGGCTGAGCACGCAGTACTCACCCGCATGTGCTGTGGCGTGGGTGCTGGCAGCGCTCTTGTGGGCGGCATCTATTCGTTTCTCTGAGTCCCGCAGCATGTTGGTCATGACAGAGTGCATCCCCGTGGGGCCAGGGAAGATGCGAGGGGCAGTGTCGTGGTAGGCTCCCTCCTGCACGCCACACCTGTGCCACAATCAGCGCATGTTTTTCATGCCAACTCTAGACTATAGCCCTCAAAGGTCAGGCAATAGCGTAGGTGGTAGGCACTCATGCACCATGTCCACGTGCATTGGGTATACTCCACACAGCCCAATCCAGTGTCCAGCGTCTGACTACTTGCATGCGGCCTGCTGACATGTCCGACTTACAAACCGTTCGCTAGCGTCCGTCACAAGCTTCGGCAGCTTCCCTTTCGCTACCATGGTCTGAAAGAACTCTTTCTTCGTAGCTTCCTCATAATGAGGCTTCATTTCGTCGAAGGCCGCAGCTGACACGTCTCGGTATTACGTCGAACGTATTAGGTCGAATGCGTCCTAGGTACTGTTTAAAACAAAAGCATGTGTAGTCCAGCGGTGCATGCATATGTTTTTGAAGAGTAAGCAGCATCAGTGCGCTATGTTTCAGGATGCTTGGCCTGCCAGTAATCCGCGCCAGCACCTACACTCCTCCTCCTCAAACCATTCCGTCAGGGTGCTAACCAATGTGGTCAATCTCCATCCACTGCTTAGTTGAAGCACCCTTGACAGCTACAAAAGCCATCCCTGGTGGCGAGTTTCTTCCCTGACCACTGGGCTCCCTGCCATAACTGACAGCCAAATGTTTGAACAGCTTCGCCAAGCCTGACTGATTAGCCCGGCCGTCGATGTTCGGCCTGTACTCTGCTGCGCGGCCATTCATTGACCAGCCTGAAGCCCTGCTGGTACTTGTTGCAGCTGCAACGTCGCATCCAGCCTAGCGTATAAGCCACGGTGACATTTGATGTCTTGCTTAAAGGAGTAGTGATGGCATCTTTCATGAATAAAAGCATGCCCCACACAAGGGCACCCCTGATGAGTGGCTATGGCTGACACAAGCAATGCACAACTCTTGGTGAGTACCTTCTTGGCGCCCCCTCCACATCATCACTTCCCCAACTGTAATGCGATAGTGTGCGTGTTCTTCTGGCGGAGGGGTAGGACTGGGTTGTATGTTATGGTCGCTTAGGTCCCTGGACTGCCATGGGGCTTCCTGCTGGGCCGCATGCCACAGCCTGGCTGGGCTGCCACAGACCACAGGTTGTGCACATGAGGGGGTAAATGTCATAGCCAGCACACATCACATCATACATAGTTGCAAGAAAGCCAGAGATATGGTGGTGTTGAAAAACACCGGTGTTAGGGGTTTAGTGGGAACTAGGGCGAGGGGGTTGTTTAGCCGCCGAAGCCGTACAGGGTGCGGCCCTGGCGCTTGAGGGCGTACACCACGTCCAGCGCGGTCACGGTCTTGCGCCTTGCGTGCTCAGTGTAGGTCACGGCGTCGCGAATCACGTTCTCAAGGAACACCTTCAACACGCCGCGGGTCTCCTCGTAGATGAGGCCGCTGATGCGCTTCACGCCACCACGGCGAGCCAGACGACGGATGGCGGGCTTGGTGATGCCCTGGATATTGTCACGTAGCACCTTGCGATGGCGCTTGGCCCCGCCCTTGCCAAGACCCTTGCCGCCCTTGCCGCGTCCAGACATTGCTGTTGCTGTGCTTTTGCTGAATGAAGAAGAGAGTACTGTTGTCGGTGCTGATGACGCTGTAATTGGCCAGCCCTGCCTATGTAGCCTGGCCCCGTGAGGTTCCTTCGCTACCCCAGGCAGGTCCTGCTGATCCTGCTATGTCGCTCGACAGCCCCCGCCTTGCTCGCTACTCACGGAACTTATGCAGTGCTTTCAGATACCAACAACACACAGCCAGCTTACCGCATTCCCCAACCAGACCACCCACTGCAACTATGGCCCGCACCAAGCAGACCGCTCGCAAGTCCACCGGTGGCAAGGCGCCCCGCAAGCAGCTGGCCACCAAGGCAGCCCGCAAGAGCGCTCCCGCCACTGGAGGCGTGAAGAAGCCCCACCGCTACCGCCCCGGCACTGTGGCGCTGCGGGAGATCCGCAAGTACCAGAAGTCCACCGAGCTGCTCATCCGCAAGCTGCCCTTCCAGCGCCTGGTCCGCGAGATCGCACAGGACTTCAAGACTGACCTGCGCTTCCAGTCCAGCGCCGTGCTGGCGCTGCAGGAGGCGGCCGAGGCGTACCTGGTGGGCCTGTTCGAGGACACCAACCTGGCGGCCATCCACGCCAAGCGCGTGACCATCATGCCCAAGGACATCCAGCTGGCCCGCCGCATCAGGGGCGAGCGCGCCTAAGCAGCGGCAGCAGCTAGACTGCACACCCAAAGAGCCCCCTAGCCCGGCAACTTGACCAAACCGGTGTTTTTCAACACCACCTCTCAAAGGAGCCCAGATGGCAAGCACCGCACATAATGTCACATTGCTTGTTGTCTTCTGTGTAGCATATGCCTTGTATTCTGCATGTGCCACTTTATACCTAGCAACCGCCTGTTAGCACATAGACATGTGTGCTGTGCTTCATGCGGTCACATCATGGTTTAATGACACACTGCGAACCGCTTGGCATCAAGGTTAATAGCCTGCACTGTGCCACAAGAAGCTGTGCTTGCAAGGTAGTTATGCACAGCAGCAGTGAGTTAGCCATAGCTGGTACAGGCACAGAGAAGCCTCAGGTTGGCAGGGAAATGCTGGGCCCAGGTCTATGAGGTTGCTGACTATGTGGCTTACTTGCTGCATAGGGGCTGTTGCAGGATGCAGTCTGTGCCTGTACACCAGTCAGTTCCCGGTGGCTGCAGGCCGTAAGCCTACAGGCAGTGAGGCCAGGTGGTGGCCGGTAAACCGTATTGTCATGAAGTGTGATAGGGCCCCTGCATGGGCCGATAAATCATGGCGTCACCACAGATACTCTGACTGCTGCCTCACATCTGCCATGTGGCCACTACAGGCACGCCGTGTGCATGCAGCTGATGTTAAGTGGTGTGGAGGGTGAATGTCATCCTCAGACAACGGACTTAGATGGGCAGCATTGATGAGCCTGGGGCCATTTTACTGAACTGTATCACACTGCCCCACTCCTGCCACCCTTGCCTTGCCACCTAGCTGAGTAGCCAGCGGGTGGTAGGGAGCATGAACAGCGTGTCAGGCACTGCAGTGTGCAGCTGGAGCAAGTGCCACTACAGGCACTGAACCATAGGGCCAGCTTAAGGGCAGGCCTGAGGTGAATAGTTTGCAACTTACAAGCCGGTGGCACCATCTGCTGCTGCCATACCTGCAGGGTCAGGAGCAGCAGCAGAGGAGTGCCTGGACTTGCCTGGAGTCAGCAGTGGCCCCAGACTGGCCTGATGAGCAGCAGCACCCTACGCAGCAGGCCGAGTGGAACTGGAACACGAGTCAGGCACTCAGGCGGTGCAGCTGCCTGGGAGGGGCTGCCCTGCCATAGCCATAGCTGGGCCGGTGCCACCAAGGCAGACAAGACAGGCAGTAGAGATGGCGTTAATGACGCTGTCATGTGTGCATGACCTGGCACGGGTGACAATGAGGAGATGCAGGGCAGGGCCGGGCCTACAAGACTGTACATTGGCTGCAACTCATCCTGGCAGGTCAAGGGACCATGCATGGAGTACAGACTGATGTTATCCATTGGATGGTGGTGTTGAAAAACACCGGTTGTACATAGGTGACAGGTCACAAGGCAGGGCACATCATAGCGGAATGGGAGCTGGGACGAGCCTTAGGCCTTAGGGGCCTTGGGTGCTGCTGCCTTCTTGGCGGCCTTGGGAGCAGCAGCCTTGCTGGGCGCTGCTGCCTTGGGTGCTGCCGCCTTGACCTTCTTCACACCTGCTGGCTTGACAGGCTGAGCTGCCCTTGGGACCTTGGGCTTGGCTGCAGCAGGCTTGGCTGCTGCCTTGGGCTTGGTGGCTGCAGGCTTGGGCTTGGCTGCAGCTGGTGCCTTCTTGGCTGCCGCTGCTGCCTTGGGCTTGCTGGCAGGGGTGACAGCCTTCTTGGTGGCAGCCGGCTTCTTGACGTCTGCGGCCTTGGGCTTGGCAGTAGCAGCGGGCTTGGCAGCCTTGGGTGCAGCAGGCTTCTTGGGGGTGGTGGCCTTCTTGGTCGCGGCCTTCTTGGTGGCCTCACCCAGCTTGAAGCTGGCCTTGACCCTGACCAGGGCGCCGGTGTCAGCCATGCGCTTCAGCTGGACTGACAGGATCTTCTCCCAGTTGGCGGGCAGGTCCTTGGCATACTGCAGCAGGAACAGCACAGCAGCATTGTGGCATGGCATGTTAAGCTATCAAGGACAGCACGAAGGCGGGTTGGGAGGTCGTACGAGGACACGGTTGTGTGGGTGTCAGTTGGCCACGCTAACCTTGGTCTGAATCCACTTCTTGATAGCGGGCAGGCTGCTGCCAGTGCGCTCCTTCAGGGCGGAGATGCTCTCGACAATCATGGCGGTGAAGCCGGGGTGAGTAGGGGCCGCCTTGGGCTTGCTGACCTTGGGCTTGGGCGCGGGAGCTGGGGCGAGGGCAGTCTCGGACATTGCTGCGGGTTTCACGAACTGCGGGCTGTGAATACGAGTGTACGGAGAGTGTGTTGTGCAGTGTAAGACGCCAATAGCAGGTAAAGTAGGGCTTGGCGAGTCCTCTGGTGGGTCCTGCTGATCCGAACACATGTCCTCACATCATTTTTCAAGTCCTGGCCCTGTACCACCATTGGGAGATCCTGGCTGCTCTTCCAGGTTACATGGATGCCAGAGGGGCCAGTTGCAAGAGAACAGCTCATTCACACAGCCAAGGCACGACCGGCTGCACCACCCCCACACCCACCGCCCCCACCACCCCCACACCCACCGCTACCGGCTGCACCACCCCCACACCCACCGCTACCGGCTGCACCACCCCCACACCCACCGCCCCCACCACCCCCACACCCACCGCTACCGGCTGCACCACCCCCACACCCACCGCCCCCACCACCCCCACACCCACCGCTACCGGCTGCACCACCCCCACACCCACCGCCCCCACACCCACCGCCCCCACCACCCCCACACCCACCGCTACCGGCTGCACCACCCCCACACCCACCGCCCCCACCACCCCCACACCCACCGCTACCGGCTGCACCACCCCCACACCCACCGCCCCCACACCCACCGCCCCCACCACCCCCACACCCACCGCTACCGGCTGCACCACCCCCACACCCACCGCCCCCACCACCCCCACACCCACCGCTACTGGCTGCACCACCCCCACACCCACCGCCCCCACACCCACCGCCTCCACCACCCCCACACCCACCGCTGCCGGCTGCACCACGCCCACACCCACCGCCCCCACACCCACCGCCCCCACCACCCCCACACCCACCGCTACCGGCTGCACCACCCCCACACCCACCGCCCCCACACCCACCGCCCCCACCACCCCCACACCCACCGCTACCGGCTGCACCACCCCCACACCCACCGCCCCCACACCCACCGCCCCCACCACCCCCACACCCACCGCTGCCGGCTGCACCACGCCCACACCCACCGCCCCCACACCCACCGCCCCCACCACCCCCACAACCACCACCCCCACACCCACCGCTACCGGCTGCACCACCCCCACACCCACCGCCCCCACCACCCCCACACTCACCGCCACCGCCCCCACCACCCCCACACCCACCGCTACTGGCTGCACCACCCCCACACCCACCGCCCCCACACCCACCGCCTCCACCACCCCCACACCCACCGCTACCGGCTGCACCACCCCCACCCCCACCGCCCCCACCACCCCCACACCCACCGCCCCCACCACCCCCACAACCACCGCCCCCACACCCACCGCTACCGGCTGCACCACCCCCACACCCACCGCTACCGGCTGCACCACCCCCACACCCACCGCCCCCACACCCACCGCCCCCACCACCCCCACACCCACCGCTACCGGCTGCACCACCCCCACACCCACCGCTACCGACTGCACCACCCCCACACCACCGCCCCCACCACCCCCACACCCACCGCCCCCACCACCCCCACAACCACCGCCCCCACACCCACCGCTACCGGCTGCACCACCCCCACACCCACCGCTACCGGCTGCACCACCCCCACACCCACCGCCCCCACCACCCCCACACCCACCGCTGCCGGCTGCGCCACGCCCACACCCACCGCCCCCACACCCACCGCCCCCACCACCCCCACACTCACCGCCACCGCCCCCACCACCCCCACACCCACCGCTACCGGCTGCACCACCCCCACACCCACCGCTACCGACTGCACCACCCCCACACCCACCGCCCCCACCACCCCCACACCCACCGCTGCCGGCTGCACCACCCCCACACCCACCGCTACCGGCTGCACCACCCCCACACCCACCGCCCCCACCACCCCCACACCCACCGCTACCGGCTGCACCACCCCCACACCCACCGCTACCGGCTGCACCACCCCCACACCCACCGCTACCGACCGCACCACCCCCACACCCACCGCCCCCACCACCCCCACACCCACCGCTACCGGCTGCACCACCCCCACACCCACCGCCCCCACCACCCCCACACCCACCGCTACCGGCTGCACCACCCCCACACCCACCGCCCCCACCACCCCCACACCCACCGCTACCGGCTGCACCACCCCCACACCCACCGCCCCCACACCCACCGCTACCGGCTGCACCACCCCCACACACACCGCCCCCACCACCCCCACACCCACCGCTACCGGCTGCACCACCCCCACACCCACCGCCCCCACCACCCCCACACCCACCGCTACCGGCTGCACCACCCCCACACCCACCGCTACCGGCTGCACCACCCCCACACCCACCGCCCCCACACCCACCGCTACCGGCTGCACCACCCCCACCCCCACCGCCCCCACCACCCCCACACCCACCGCTACCGGCTGCACCACCCCCACACCCACCGCCCCCACCACCCCCACACCCACCGCTACCGGCTGCACCACCCCCACACCCACCGCCCCCACACCCACCGCTACCGGCTGCACCACCCCCACCCCCACCGCCCCCACCACCCCCACACCCACCGCTACCGGCTGCACCACCCCCACACCCACCGCCCCCACCGCCCCCACACCCACCGCTACCGGCTGCACCACCCCCACACCCACCGCCCCCACCACCCCCACACCCACCGCTACCGGCTGCACCACCCCCACACCCACCGCCCCCACCACCCCCACACCCACCGCTACCGGCTGCACCACCCCCACACCCACCGCCCCCACCACCCCCACACCCACCGCTACCGGCTGCACCACCCCCACACCCACCGCCCCCACCACCCCCACACCCACCGCTACCGGCTGCACCACCCCCACACCCACCGCCCCCACCACCCCCACACCCACCGCTACCGGCTGCACCACCCCCACACCCACCGCCCCCACCACCCCCACACCCACCGCTACCGGCTGCACCACCCCCACACCCACCGCCCCCACCGCCCCCACACCCACCGCTACCGGCTGCACCACCCCCACACCCACCGCCCCCACCACCCCCACACCCACCGCTACCGGCTGCACCACCCCCACACCCACCGCCCCCACCGCCCCCACACCCACCGCTACCGGCTGCACCACCCCCACACCCACCGCCCCCACCGCCCCCACACCCACCGCTACCGGCTGCACCACCCCCACACCCACCGCCCCCACCACCCCCACACCCACCGCTACCGGCTGCACCACCCCCACACCCACCGCCCCCACACCCACCGCTACCGGCTGCACCACCCCCACACCCACCGCCCCCACCACCCCCACACCCACCGCTACCGGCTGCACCACCCCCACACCCACCGCCCCCACCACCCCCACACCCACCGCTACCGGCTGCACCACCCCCACACCCACCGCCCCCACACCCACCGCTACCGGCTGCACCACCCCCACACCCACCGCCCCCACCACCCCCACACCCACCGCTACCGGCTGCACCACCCCCACACCCACCGCCCCCACCGCCCCCACACCCACCGCTACCGGCTGCACCACCCCCACACCCACCGCCCCCACCACCCCCACACCCACCGCTACCGGCTGCACCACCCCCACACCCACCGCCCCCACCACCCCCACACCCACCGCTACCGGCTGCACCACCCCCACACCCACCGCCCCCACCACCCCCACACCCACCGCTACCGGCTGCACCACCCCCACACCCACCGCCCCCACCACCCCCACACCCACCGCTACCGGCTGCACCACCCCCACACCCACCGCCCCCACCACCCCCACACCCACCGCTACCGGCTGCACCACCCCCACACCCACCGCCCCCACCACCCCCACACCCACCGCTACCGGCTGCACCACCCCCACACCCACCGCCCCCACCGCCCCCACACCCACCGCTACCGGCTGCACCACCCCCACACCCACCGCCCCCACCACCCCCACACCCACCGCTACCGGCTGCACCACCCCCACACCCACCGCCCCCACCGCCCCCACACCCACCGCTACCGGCTGCACCACCCCCACACCCACCGCCCCCACCACCCCCACACCCACCGCTACCGGCTGCACCACCCCCACACCCACCGCCCCCACCGCCCCCACACCCACCGCTACCGGCTGCACCACCCCCACACCCACCGCCCCCACCACCCCCACACCCACCGCTACCGGCTGCACCACCCCCACACCCACCGCCCCCACCGCCCCCACACCCACCGCTACCGGCTGCACCACCCCCACACCCACCGCCCCCACCGCCCCCACACCCACCGCTACCGGCTGCACCACCCCCACACCCACCGCCCCCACCACCCCCACACCCACCGCTACCGGCTGCACCACCCCCACACCCACCGCCCCCACCGCCCCCACACCCACCGCTACCGGCTGCACCACCCCCACACCCACCGCCCCCACCACCCCCACACCCACCGCTACCGGCTGCACCACCCCCACACCCACCGCCCCCACCGCCCCCACACCCACCGCTACCGGCTGCACCACCCCCACACCCACCGCCCCCACCGCCCCCACACCCACCGCTACCGGCTGCACCACCCCCACACCCACCGCCCCCACCACCCCCACACCCACCGCTACCGGCTGCACCACCCCCACACCCACCGCCCCCACCGCCCCCACACCCACCGCTACCGGCTGCACCACCCCCACACCCACCGCCCCCACCGCCCCCACACCCACCGCTACCGGCTGCACCACCCCCACACCCACCGCCCCCACCACCCCCACACCCACCGCTACCGGCTGCACCACCCCCACACCCACCGCCCCCACCGCCCCCACACCCACCGCTACCGGCTGCACCACCCCCACTACTGCTCTGTGCACGCTTCAAGGCAGTGCTGGCACTTGACGGATTTCAAGATGGTTGGACAAGGGTACCGACTGCATGAGCTTTGCGGGGGAGGGAGGATGTAGACATGGCCCCTGGGTGCGCCCGGTAGCCTGGCAACCCTCCCCCCCCACCCCCCCACAACAAGTCTCTGGTGGGAGGGTAGCAAGGGCATGCCACGAGGCTTCTCTCCTCCCTTAATGCACGCCGGACGGTGAGGGCCTAGTCTTTCTTTCTTTCAAGATGCTGCATCGAGGTAGGTGCCATGCAAAGCTAAAACAAAGCAAAACTCAGCCATGACTCACGCCACCATAGCAACCCTGTACTGACAAACAACCCTGCCATATGCAGATTGCAGCGGCACATGTCTAATGAAGCAGCAAGGGATGACCTGTTTTCAGCAGGTATGAACCATAGCCAGAACCCTACCCTACCCGGAGCTGGATGTGCTTATGTCATCAACATTTCACTGTAGCTTGCTGCCCTCCTCATGCATGGTGTACCCGCTGCTGCTCGCTCTAGGAAAAGATCGCACTATGTGTGTCACCAAAGGTTGTTTTTTTTCCAGGTGGCTGGCTTCCTTTATCATTATCATTCCAACGCATCAACTTATAAATCACATATGAAAATTCTCATGTGTCATCCAGTATTTTCATCCCACCCCCATACATACCCCGAGAAAGTGCTGTGTACCAAGTTTCATGACACAACATACAACTTTGGTTGCAATCTTTTCGACGAGTGCTGCCCTCATATCAATGAACTTGCGCGGCAACTTGGCTAGGCTAGGGTGAGATGACATGAGCGACAAAGGGTGCAGACAGCACGTAACCAAGATCATGGCTTGTTCCCTTTGGGTTAGTGGTGTTGAGAAACACCGGTTGGGTATGCAGGGTCGATGAAGGGGGCTGCTGGGCAGTGGCTGGTCGGGTGCTTACGCCTCCTCAGACTCGCCCTTCTTGCTGGTCTTCTTGGGCATCAGCACGGCCTGGATGTTGGGCAGCACGCCACCGGAGGCGATGGTGACCTGGCCCAGCAGCTTGCTCAGCTCCTCGTCGTTGCGCACGGCCAGCTGGATGTGGCGGGGCACGATGCGGGTCTTCTTGTTGTCGCGGGCAGCGTTGCCGGCCAGCTCCAGCACCTCGGCCACCAGGTACTCCAGCACGGCGGCCAGGTAAACAGGGGCACCGGCACCCACGCGCTCCGCGTACTTGCCCTTCTTCAGGTAGCGGGCGATGCGGCCCACGGGGAAGGCCAGGCCGGCCTTGCTGGAGCGGCTCACCGCCTTCTTGCCACTGCTGCCCTTGCGGCCACTGGCGGGGGCTGCCTTGGCGGACTCAGTCTTGGGGGCCATTGCGACTGAGGATGTGTTGCTTCTCGACTGACTTGTGTGTTGCTGCGGGATGAGTGCTTGTAGCTGAAAAGGTCAACGCTGCGGGTTAAGCGCAGGGTGCGCGGGAAAACAGGATCGGCGGGTCTCGAGGTCCTGGTGATCCAGTCGCGGGTCAGACAGCCAGGGTACTTGACTGCCGCGCTGTGGTCAGTTCATCAACCCGCTCTCAGTCATCCCATCAGTAACCAAGTACTTACAACTCGCAAACCGCTGATATGGCCCCCAAGGCAGCTGAGAAGGCTCCCGCGAAGAAGGCCGCTCCCGCCAAGACTGGCGACAAGAACAAGCTGGCCCTGGCTGGCGACAAGAAGAACAACAAGAAGGTGGCCAAGGTGGAGAGCTACAAGCTGTACATCTACAAGGTGCTGAAGCAGCGTCGGACATTTTCCCCCCCATCGATCCCGCCTCGATTGCGGACCGAATAGGGGGATCGACGCCGACTGATATCGGCCCAGTCTTTCGATGGGGTAAGCTGTCGATTCGATGGGGGTATCGATTTTTGTGATTTCGAGGCATGTTCGAGGCATGTTTAATGCATGTTTGAGGCATGTTCGGGGCATGTTTCGAGTCGGCTCCATCCATCGATTCGATGGGGGATCGATGCAGGAAACTCATCGATGTTACACTGGCTCACGGCCAGAGCACAAGACCTTCTGCCAAAGCACAAGGCCTACCACCAAAGCACCAAGCCTGCATACAGAGCACTAGGCTTGCTGCCAGGGCACAAAGTATGCTAGGCATGCCACGCAGAGTGGCACTAGTGCCCTCGTACTTATCAGGTGCGCCCTGTGGGTTCAGCTATATTCCGCTGTTGGCTGGGCTTCATCTGTGCCAATGCTGAAGGGGTGGGTTGTTACCCAGACAAGAACAAGGAGGTGACCTGCAAGAAACAAACATGCCATGCCATGCAGTCAGCCATGCCGCATGTCTTGCACCCATACAAAGCACTACAGCCATGGTATTGCAACAATTTCTAATCAATGTTGTAGTGTACGTCTGTGACCTGGGTGGGTAGTGTATGTTACTAGTATGGAGGAGGCGGGTGAGTGGGAGAGGCGGGTGGGGTGACTGACTTGGCATGGCTAGTGATGGCTGTGTTGGCTGCTACTACTAGCGCAGGCTCCAGGCTGCCCGCTCCAGGCTGCCCACTGGGGAGGGGGGAAACGGGGTTGCGGACTTGGAGGTGGTGGTGGTGGGACAGGAGAGGGACGGAGGAAGAGGCCAAGGGGCAGGAGGCCAGCTGGGCTGGGCTGGGCGTCAGCTACTTACTGGCAGGTGGATAGCCACTTCTTAGAGGGGGTAGGGAGAAGAGGGAGAAGGGGGAGAGAGAGGGCAGGCAGGAGAGGGAGAAGAGGAATGAGATTGGGCGGGGAGAAGAGGGACAAGAGGGGGCTTCCTCCTGGCTGCTGGGTAGGGTAGGGTAGGGCTTCGATGTCGGGGGAAAGTGAGGGGGAGGGGGGTAGTGGGGGTGTAGGAGACTGGGGGAGTGTGGGGGTAGGAGAGTGGGGGTGTTGGTGATGGGATAGGGTAGGGTTAGGGTAAAGGGGCCAAGGGGTTGGAATGTAACTGTTAGACCTGCAGCAAGCAAGGGGCATGCTTGTGATTAACAAACCAGGACATGCATGACTAGAGGTGGGCAGGCTGGCCAAACACCTTAACAACATTTGCACTCACCTTAACTCTTGGCTGCTAACGTCCTCCTGACTGTTTGCGCCCTTCCACAACTGCCACACACCTGCCGGGGAGGGGAGGGGAGGGGAGGGGAGGGGAGGGGAGGGGAGGGGAGGGGAGGGGAGGGGAGGGGAGGGGAGGGGAGGGGAGGGGAGGGGAGGGGAGGGGAGGGGAGGGGAGGGGAGGGGAGGGGAGGGGAGGGGAGGGGAGGGGAGGGGAGGGGAGGGGAGGGGAGGGGAGGGGAGGGGAGGGGGAGGGGGAGGGGAGGGGAGGGGAGGGGGAGGGGAGGGGAGGGGAGGGGAGGGGAGGGTGGTAGTAGAGGGAAAGGGGGATGGGTGTGACCATCAGAACCTGCAGAAAACAAGGGCATGACAGCGGTCAGACTAGGTAAAAAAAGCCACAAAGTTGCAAAGGCTAGCCACTCACCATTCACTCACATCCTAGGTCGAGTGTGTGAGGGGGGAATGGGGTTGGGTGTGGGACGAGGGGGGTGGGTGCTGCTCATCGCTGCCGCTCATTGCTGCCGCTCATCGCTGCCGCTCATCGATGCCCCTTCCAACTGCTCCTGGCTGCTCTTGGCTGCTTTGACAAGCTGCTTCCCTTGGCTGCACTTCATGGCTTCCAGCTTACGACTGGTCCTGCGCTCCAGGCTCCTTCAATTCACCTCCAATTTAGTTCACCAGCAAGCAACCGCACCTTTCCCGTGCTACTTGGCATAAGTTGTGGAAGCAGGCCGCGCTCCAGGCGGACGCTCTGCCGGAGAAATCTTCTTACTTCTCTTCTATCTGACTGCGTTTCTTCATCACCTACAAGGCACTCCACGTGTGCCACAAAATCGATGAGCGCCACCTCGCACCTTTCCCTGGCTTCCCTGGCTTCCCATTCTTTCTCCTCGCTGCTCCTTTCGCTCGACCTGGTCGCATGCCTTCTATCGCTGGTGGCGTGTTTGGTCCGGGCTGCTGCTGGCTGCTCCTGGCTGCTAGCTCATCCTGGCTGCTAGCTCATCCTGGCTACTGTGTGCTGTCCTTCGCGATTCCTTCGCTTCCTTCGCGCTTCCCTTGCGAAACCTGCATGCAACCTGAAGGTACATAAATCCGTGTTCTATAGATGGCCTGCTGGGTTCGCACCACCTCTAGTGTGTTCAATACGTTGCCTCAATAAGTGCCAGTGGCACTGTGGTTATGATGGCTGGGATAAGAGTGATGCCTGTTGCCGGTCTCGCCCGTCTCAGCCCATCGGTCGGCAGCTTTCAACCAGCTTCGACCGCAATCGACCCTATTTCGATGACCCCAACGATTTTGCGACAATCGACAGGTTTCGATGACCCGGGGGGAGTCTCTGGCGGCCACCCATCGGTCGCTAGACATAACTCGATCAGCTTCGACCGCCTTCGATCGCAATCGATCGTATTTCGATGACCCCATCGATTTTGCAAAAATCGACAGGTTTCGATGACCCGGGGGAAAATGTCCGACGAGGTGCACCCCGACACCGGCATCAGCTCCAAGGCCATCTCCATCCTGAACTCCTTCGTCAACGACATTTTCGACAAGATCGCCAGCGAGGCATCGCGCCTGGCCCGCTACAACAAGAAGCCCACCGTGACTTCCCGCGAGATCCAGACCGCCGTGCGCCTGGTGCTGCCCGGCGAGCTGGCCAAGCACGCTGTGTCCGAGGGCACCAAGGCCGTCACCAAGTTCACTTCCGTCTGAGCTGCAGCCCGACCCCTGTCTCCTTGACCCCAACCGGTGTTTTTCAACACCACAACTGAAAACGGCATTCCTACTGGCTGTGGCATTAGCATGCTATTAATCTCTTTATGTGTGTTTGTAGTCTACATCACCGCTAATACACCATATTTCTACCTGCCGTTGTCCCTTTAACCTGGTGTACCATCGCTGCTCCCTGCCGCCGCCTGCTGCTGCTCTACTCTTTGACGTTGCCATGCTGTAGGTCATCACGGTCATCATGCTATCAATCTCTACATCATCACCGCTGATACACCATCTTTCTACCTGCCGTTGCTCCTGCCTCCCTTTCCCCTGGCCCGATGTGGTAGCCTGGAGCCTGCCCCATACATCCCCAGGGGGTGGATGCAGGTGGCTAGGAGCTGAGTCCAGGAGCTGCGGCAGGATGAGCAGTGATGGCATGGCTGCATCCCCGCACCTCCCCCCTCCACCTCCAGCCCTCCACCTCCCACCTGCCTGTTGCTCCACCCCCTGGCCCAGTGTGGTAGCCTGGAGCCGCCTGCTGCTGCTCCACTCTTTGACGCTGCCATGCTGCAGGTCATCACGTCTCTAATCATGGTGCTGATAGGCGGATGCCATATCAGGCTGGCAGTATCAGTAGGGTCAGCTGCCCCTACCCGGCTCTGACCCCCTGCCTTAGCCATGCCATCACTGCTCCTCCTGCCACAGCTCCTGGACTCAGCTCCTAGCCACCTGCCTAATGGAAGCCTGACGTGTCACTAACAGCAGCAGCACATAGGAGTGTGGCGCAGAGTAGACGCCAACAGCTGTATCAAAGTGGGTAGGCAGCAGCAGCCACCGCAGCAGCAGCAGCCGCGTCGGCCGCCGCAGCAGCAGCCGCGTCGGCCGCCGCAGCAGCAGCCGGTAGCAATGCCAATGTCAGTACCAGGCACCTTGGCATGGGCACCCCACAGCCGTACCGTGGCGCCCACCTGAGGATGCTCCAATGCTGCGGCTCAATGCCCTGCAGCACCTTGACCTCAGCTCGCTCCACATCGACCTGCACACCACACGCACATAACGCATGGAGCACATGGCAAAGGGCAGCAGGCTCACCCACGTCGTCCTGTCTATCCCTGTCCCTGACTGGAAGCTAGTGAAATGCAGCCATGAGTATTGTGTGCATGCAGGTCAAGGCCAAAGGTTAGGTCACACAATGGCTCAACACAACCGGCCCCGACCTGGGAACGGGTCTACTCTCATGAGAGTCATTCACATCGCTTGGGCCAACTATCTATGGCACCCTTGCGGGGGTCAATCCCTTTAAGTATCATCTTTGTACCTGCCTTTGTCCCATATAGCTTGGAGATTCAATTTATTCACTGCAGGTTGTGAAGAGGGTTGAGTTGGTGTCCACTATGGCCGGGTGAGGGGGATGGCAGTATTCCTGAGGTGAGTGAGGACATCTGCAAGGTGGCTGGAGCAGCCTGTCAGGATCCGCACCACTCGTGTCAACTCAACTGTGCATGCAACTGGACCAGCCTATGCCAGCAGGCTGGGTGTCATTAGGGCAGGGCAGTTGATGCCGCGGTTGCTGCTCCCAGCAGCGCAGCAATCGTGTAGGTGGCTGGTGAGGTGCCACCTCACTCCTGCCGAGGCCCCACCTCAGGGCCACCTCCCAGGGCCTCGCCCAGCCCCCGCCTGCTGCACCTGGCCTGGTGCGGGAGGCTGGACCGGGACACTCACCCGGCCTTTACTTGCAACGCATTGGGTACAGTGCGCAGTGCTCCTTGGAGATATGCAGCTGGAAGGGCCTTGGGGCTCTGCCTATCCTTGGCAAGGAGTACCCAGCAGAGGTACAAGCTGGTCAACGACTGGCTGTCCAGGGGCAGGCAGAGGTTGCTGTGGGCTGCAGAGTATCGGCAGAGGAAGAATGGCTATGTCCTCCACCACAGCAAGTATACGCATCAAGCTGTTGGTTTTGATGAGACGCCCGGTGGTCTTATGGGAGGGAAGTGCCATCAGGGATGAGGGTTGCAGTCATCAAGGATACACTGATGGAGCTTAGTTAGGTAAAGCTGTAGTGGATTGAGATTACCCACAGCCAACACCTTGCCTCCATGTCGATCAAGGGAGCTGTTTCTGTGTTGCAAGTGCCAGAATGTAACATTGCCAGCATGCATCGCCACAATGAATCGCGATCATTGAGTCGCAGCATGTGCACGAGCCATAGGCAGGTTAGACATCTCCCTATGGCGCCAGCCACGACGTCGTAGGGGCCTACCCGCGCAGCCCAGCCGCAGTGGCCAGCAATGCCTCCAGTCGTGGCCAGCAACTGTGCGAGTAGCAAGCAAGCAGGGCCCCTCCCACCCCCCCTCTGTAGCACAGTACAGCATGCAGCCTCAAACAGCTGTATGGGTGCAGCAAGGTCACCTAGCAGACGGGGTTTGGAGGCCGGCTGGCAGCCTGGCAACAGGTCAGCAGGTGGCCCATGTAGCTGTACTATGTTTGCACTTTGCCACAGCCACCGCTGTGGTGCTGCAAGACCATGGTCTCACCACAGCTGCAGCAGCAAGAGGCCTGCCCTGCCACCTTCCGCCCACCAACCGTGCCAACACCCACCCCACCCTGCTGCAGCCTGCCTATCAGCACCTGCCATGCCACCGCCGGCCCCCCTGACGCTGCCCGCCCGCACCTTCACCTGCCCTGTCATCCTACTACCGCAGCAGCACCAACAGCTAAGCTACCCACGATCATCAGCAGGTGGCTAGAGCAAGGGCTACAGCAGCAGGGGTGATGATGCCAGCAGCCATGGCAGCGGTAGGTACATGATGCTGAGCAAGGGCGCTGTGGCCGTTTGGAGGTGCTCTTTGCAGCAGCCAGGCAGCCACACAGCCAGCAGCCTCAGAGCCAGGGCCCAGCAGGACCATGCCTATGTGTATGCCATGTGCATGGGAACTCCACACAGACAAAAACACCGCTTTGTTGAGGTCCACACTTAGTGTTCCACTGCAATGAAGGCTCTAGGTTGAGGGCCAAGGTGCTGGGTCATGGGCTCCCTACCAACAGCAGTGGCTGGCCTGGTGCTAGCAGCAGATCTGGATGTGTGCGCCTCCATCTAACTTTGCCATCTCTCACACTCCTACTTAGTTCCTGCTATGGTTGTTCATGAACATAAGCATGAGAGCAGGCAACAACCCACCTTTCCATGTGTATGTTGGGAGACACTGTCTGTACTTGCTGGGGATCCGTGTACTAGGTCACCCCCGCTATGGGCCGCACCCCCATGGCTCAAGAGATAACTCTCTGAC
Organism: Haematococcus lacustris; assembly: GCA_030144725.1. Lineage (NCBI taxonomy): Eukaryota > Viridiplantae > Chlorophyta > Chlorophyceae > Chlamydomonadales > Haematococcaceae > Haematococcus > Haematococcus lacustris. Next base: position 50,325 of record JASKMD010000201.1, on the reverse strand, counting down.
TTATTTCTGCACGGATGAAACCGCCGATTGGTGCGATGGACTCGTTGTGGCCTGGCGAGTGAACATCCAGCCTTTGCTATTTGCCGGGTGGCTGGCCCCCAACCCGTAATGTGTCCTGTTGTAAGCAGCCTGGACCCTCTGCTTGCCTCAATCAGCTCCAGTCTAACTAAACCAGTCCAGTCCAGCTATAATGCGACAGTGTAAATGATCTTCTGGCGGAGGGGTAGCACTGGGTTGTATGTTATGGTGGGTCAGGTCCCTGGACTGCCATGGGGCTTCTTGCTGGGCCGCATGCTCCAGCCTGGCTCGCTGGCTGCCCACAGACCACAGGTTGTGCACATGAGGGGGTAGATGTCCAGGGCTAGATGTGTAACCCTAACCCAGCACACATCCCATAGTACAAAGTTGCAAGAAAGCCAGAGGTGTGGTGGTGTTGAAAAACACCGGTGTTGGGGGTTTTGAGGGAACTAGGGCGGAGGGTTGTTTAGCCGCCGAAGCCGTACAGGGTGCGGCCCTGGCGCTTGAGGGCGTACACCACGTCCAGCGCGGTCACGGTCTTGCGCCTTGCGTGCTCAGTGTAGGTCACGGCGTCTCGGATCACGTTCTCCAGGAACACCTTCAACACGCCGCGGGTCTCCTCGTAGATGAGACCGCTAATGCGCTTCACGCCACCACGGCGAGCCAGACGACGGATGGCGGGCTTGGTGATGCCCTGGATATTGTCACGTAGCACCTTGCGGTGGCGCTTGGCCCCGCCCTTGCCAAGACCCTTGCCGCCCTTGCCGCGTCCAGACATTGCTGTTGCTGTGCTGAGATAAACGAAATGAGAGGCGCAGTTGTCGCTGCTGTTGACGCTGAGAGAGGGCGGCCCTGCCTATGTAGGCGGGCCCAGCAAGACTGCTGCGCTTCTCAGCCTGGTCCTGCTGATCCTGACATGTTGCTCGACAGCCCCAGCTCTGCGGCTACCACAGCGAACGGTGCTACCACATTCCCATACCACGCTAGCAGCTTACTTCAAACCAATCTACTCGCAGCAAGCAAGAACACTCACTGCAACTATGGCCCGCACCAAGCAGACCGCTCGCAAGTCCACCGGCGGCAAGGCGCCCCGCAAGCAGCTGGCCACCAAGGCAGCCCGCAAGAGCGCTCCCGCCACTGGAGGCGTGAAGAAGCCCCACCGCTACCGCCCCGGCACTGTGGCGCTGCGCGAGATCCGCAAGTACCAGAAGTCCACCGAGCTGCTCATCCGCAAGCTGCCCTTCCAGCGCCTGGTCCGCGAGATCGCACAGGACTTCAAGACTGACCTGCGCTTCCAGTCCAGCGCCGTGCTGGCGCTGCAGGATGCGGCTGAAGCGTACCTGGTGGGCCTGTTCGAGGACACAAACCTGGCGGCCATACACGCCAAGCGCGTGACCATCATGCCCAAGGACATCCAGCTGGCCCGCCGCATCAGGGGCGAGCGCGCCTAAGCAGCTGCATTACACGTTGCTGGGCTAACAACAGAGCGATCCAAACCGGTGTTTTTTAACACCACCTTTTAATTTTTACTTACGCCGTGTAAGACTGCGTGTAAGACGCCGTGTAAGACTTGGCTTGCAATTACATTCTTCTCGAAATTACGTACTATTGCATGTAAATCTGCATCACTGATTATAAGTATCTATTATGCTTGACCTACCACCTATTGTTGCCAGACCCCTGTGACATGGCTGCAGCCTTGAGTTGGCATGACAAACGTGTGCAGATGTCATCTAATGATGAGCGTAACACAAGGTAGCCTCCAATGCACTGCATGTTTGCTGCTGTATTCCAGTCCCTGTTCCAGCAACCTGGCTGGCTGTGTTGCTGGCTCGTCATGATCTTCCGTGCTCTTGGTTTTGCCTATGTCGTTGGTGGCCGGGCAGGCTCAGCTGTCTGCTCAGCCTTGCTGCGCTTGCCTCACGTTCAGCGGACTCGACAATTTCCGCTTTTCCTTTGCACAACCGTTCGAATGATTGCGTACAACTATTTTTACCGGTTGCAACACACGACCAGTTAAGAAGTGACTGCGTGTGCGCACTACAATCCCAGGATGGCAACTTGCTGCTCGAAGCTTTGAACGCAGCCTGGCGGCTGAAGTTTGAATTTCGTGAAGGCTTCATTTTTATCAACACATTTATACCTGATTTACCCACATCCGCTAAGCAGTGGGTGAACCGCTTCTTACAGAGAAGTGACTGCATGAGAAGAGATGCAACAGCATTCGTGCTTGCAAAGCTCGCACAGCCACGCCCTGCCCCTCACTCCACAGCACAACCTCTTGTCCTGCTGTCGGCGCACAACAGAAGCAGCTCAGGCTGCGTATTCACTCCCTCTCATCTCACACACACTCATCGCTGACGAACAGCACCACTCGGCCTTTTGCAGGTAGCTGCACTACTGCCCACACGCTATGCTGAGGCATAACAATTAATTTACAAAACGCAACGACACGCAGCAATGCAGTGCCCACAACACTACCTGGAAGTCACGGTAGTTCCATGTGATTGCAGCAGGGCAGTAGCTAGGCGGGCACCCGACACCCCTACAAGATTCCAGACAACCCACTAACCGCGGCCACTCCCCAGCCAGTCTGGCCTATGCCTGGGACCCCCTACACCCGGGCAGCAGCAGGCGCTGTGGAGAGACCCCTGGAAGGGCTTCAGTGCGGGCAACACACCCGCCATGCACCGCCCTCACCCAAATTGACCTGGCTGGATGTCTCGAGGCCACAGACTGCTCCAGACCTTACCCAGCTGCTGTGGGCAGGCTGCCAGGCAGGGGGCACTGAGGCTGCTCAGGACAGGCCACCACCCTCAGCTTTGAGCAGGCTGTGCCCCCTGGGCCGGGCCGGGCTGGGCTTGGGGTCAGGTGCACCACCTGGCCGCCACCCATCCTCCTGCCCCTGCCGCAGCAGAGCCTGACCAGCGCAGCAGCTGGCTCTCAACCCCTGAGCTTACACTCAGGCGCGCCTGCCTAAGCAATGCCTGCTGGTGTGGCATCGATGGCGGTGCGCATCTTCTTATCGCCAGCCAGCACTGCAATGCTGCCGTCGGGGTCCACGTCCATGATCACCACGTCACCATCCTGCACACAGCCAGTGCAGCCAGCTGACTTGTTGCCACCAGCCACTGCTCAAGCTTCTTGGTCGAGCCAAATGCCACCAGCCAATGTGAGCCAGCAAGGCATACACACCACCACCCACACCTGTACTCCCCACCCTAACCCACTGCACCACTGTAAGGGTGGGGTACAGCCCCTTACTGCCCCACTAACTCCCCACCCTTACACCTGTACACCCCACCCCTACCCACTATGCCACTGCCCCGCCCTGACCTTGATGTCGCCTGTGAGGATGCGTTCGGCCAGGCAGTCCTCAATCAGGCGCATGATGGCGCGGCGCAGGGGGCGGGCACCATAGGTGGGGTTGAACCCCTCATCCACCAGCCGGTCCTTGAACTTGTCGGTCACCTCAATCTTAATGCCCTTCTCCTGGGCGCGCTTGAACACGTCCTGCAGCCAAGACGGGCCAGTCAGGTCCAACCAGGGCAGGTCACACACCAGACTAGTCAGATGAGGCCATGCAAATCTAGACTAAACACAATGCAGGTACCAAGAGATTGTTTGCTGGTGAAAAAGTGCAGTGACTCAGGTTGGAGCCAGACCTGTCAGCCCAGCCCACACCACCAACCTACCTACACCCTCATGTGCCTCCCCCTCAGGTATGAAGAAATGGCTCCTCACTGGCACCTCATTGTTCTCATGCTGCAGCCCTGCACCACCGCCTGGCCCCTGGCCCTTGGCCCCACCTTGAGGAAGATGTCAGCGATCTGCTTGACCTCCTTCTTGGTGAGCTGCCTGAACACGATGATCTCGTCCAGCCGGTTGAGGAACTCGGGCCTGAAGTAGCTCTTGAGCTCCTCACCTACCAGGCTCTTGATGCGCCCGTAGCTCATGTCCTGCCGCCACACAGCAGCGCAGGGCAGCACCTCAGGCACTACAGTGCCTAGCACCGCAGAGTAGCACCAGCCTCCTCAGCTCAGCAGGGCAGGGGCAGCACCGCAGGCATCACCGCAGGCATCGCAGAGCAGCACATCAGAGAAGCACATCAGGCAACACCTCAGGCATGGGTGGGTCTCAGCCTGGTTGACAGACTGACGGCACCTTTGACGCTGACAGCACAGCAGCCAGCCACTACACTGCTGGCAAAGATGTGGAGGTGCAACACAGCAGCAACACAGGCCTATCTGTCTCATAGCGTAGAAACTGCCTGGGGGCAGCAGCTGTGCGCCCGGTCAAGGTCAGGGTGCAGGAGGTGACCTGCTGGCTGCACACTGATCCTACCTCCCATTCTCTATATCCTATTCCCCATTCTTTCCACCCCCTGATGTGCACACCCTGATGTCCCCTTCACTTGCCATCATCCCTCCTTCCCCCATACCCTCACCCCCTCCTTCTCCACCCCGCTCACATCCTCAGCCTCCTCGTCGTCAGGGCGCAGGAAGAAGCCAAAGTTGCGGCCGCCCTTCTCAATGACGGAGGAGCCGACGTTGGAGGTCATGATGATGAGCGTGTTCTTGAAGTCCACAGTGCGCCCCTTGCTGTCAGTCAGCCGCCCGTCCTCAAGGATCTGCACCCAAGCGCAGCAGGCAGCTGCTGGAGCAGGCCAGGTGGCAAGCCAGATGGCAGACACAGCAGACAGAGGAGGTGCCCTCAAAGATCTGCACCCAAGCCAGCCAGCAGCAACAGCAAGCAGCTGCTAGAGCCACAGCCAGTTGCCTCCAGGACAGCTGTGCTGGAGCACTAGCCAGGAGCCACATGTAACATCCAACAGTGCCGGCGGCGACTGCCAGGCAGGACGTCGGTGCCTCCTGGCTACGCATGAGAGACACATGTCTCGGTCATATCAGCAGCGGGCAGCAGGCAAGACAGGGCAGGGCAGGGCCAGCAGCCAAGTACTGGGGTCTGACCTGGAGCATCATGTTGAACACGTCGGGGTGCGCCTTCTCAATCTCATCAAACAGCACCACGGTGTAGGGCCGCCGCCGCACCGCCTCCGTCAGCTGCCCGCCCTCTGAGTAGCCCACATAGCCGGGGGGTGAGCCAATGAGCTTGCTGACAGTGTGACGCTCCATAAACTCACTCATGTCCAGACGCACCTGATCAGGCCAGGCAGGCAGGCAGACAGCGGCAGGCAGCAGTCAGACTGCTGGAGGATGGAGTGCTGGGCCAGGCCAGGCAGGTCAGGTTAGGTCGGGCCAGCAGTGGGCCGTGAGGAGAGAGCTAGTCACCTAGCCGCAGCTGTGTGCACCATGGAGCAGCAAAAGCAGTCGATAGATAATAATCAGCAGCAAAAGCCAATCAGCAAGTGATGCAGGGCAGGGGGCGCAGCAGCAGCAAAAACAGCAGCAGCAGCAGCAGGTAGAGAACAGGCACACAACCTGTGGGCAGAACCCACCATCGCCTCCTCACTGCCGAAGTAGTAGTTAGCCAGAGTCTTGGCCAGCTCTGACTTGCCCACACCTGGCAGGGGGGGAGAAGAACAGCGGCAGCAGCAGCAGCAAGGGGTCAACAATAAGTACGAGAAGGGTGAGGGGAGGGGAGGAGCATCACCACAAAGACCAGGGAAGATGGTTGTGGTGACATTGGCAAGGGGAGAGGGTGGCTGGGAGCCCAAGTAAGACAGCAGGGGGTATGGAGGGAGTCGAGGGGAAGGGGGGAGGGGAGGGGGTACTAGGTCTGCCTGTTCTGGTAGCGCTAGCCAGGGGAGGCATGGAAGGGGAGAGGGTGACTTGACATGGCCAAGAGCGTAAAACACCCCTACTTACTCCCCCCCTACCCACTCGCCCCCATCACCATGACTCACCCGTGGGTCCAGCGAAGATGAATGAGGCGATTGGGCGCGAGGGGCTCTTGAGTCCCACCCTGGCTCGCCTGATGGCCCGGCTGATGGCGCTCACTGCCTCCTCCTGCCCGATCACACGCCCTGCACACACATCCACACAGGGCAACAGGCTGCAGGTCAACCCCTGGTCAACTCAGAGCAGCCCAGAACTGCACCACAGCAGGCCACCATCCCACACAGCCTCCAGGCCTCAGCTTAGGTCTTCAGAGCAGAGGTGCAGGCACACACTGCCCCGCCAGCCCACACTGCCCGAGCCTCCATCACCAGCCCACCACCACCAGCCCACCTGAACTTGGCTGGGGCTGCATCACCACCACCTCACAGCCCAGCACCTGCCTGGCCTGGAGTTGAGCCAGAGTGGGCTGTGCAGTACAACCTGGTGCACCCTTGATACCCAGGCCTGGCGGTGGGCCACCACTGCAACACATACCTGCTGGCCAAGCAACCCACTGCCCACCATGATATGCATGCAGAGGCCTGCCACTCCTCACTGCAGCCTCAGGTCACACCCTGGAGGTCTGGATCACCCTGACGCAGTGCCCAGGCAGACCCCCACACTGCAACCCCCTCATGTGGCCCGCTGCGCCCTGGCTGCCCCACTTACCGTGCAGCACCTCCTCCATCTTGATGAGCCGCTCCGTCTCGTCACTGCTGACCTTCTCCACCGGGATGCCGGTCCACTGGGCCACGATGTTGGCAATGTCCTGCTCCGTCACCTGCGGGCCGGAGGGACAAGCACGGGCTGGCCACGCCATGCAAACATAGGGAACAGGGGGAGAAGGGGCTCTGTCACCTGCAGGCCGACACAGCGTACCACCAGGCAGCGGGGGGGGGAGGGACAGGCAGACAGGCTGGCTGGCCACACGGCGCAATCAGGGGGGAGACAGGGGGACAGGGGGAGAAGAGGGAGGGGGGCCAGGTCGGTAGAAAACGCTGTTCAAAGCCCGACCTGGACTTGGCCACATCCTTCCCACTTCAGTCATTCCAGCTCTGCCTCACCCCTGCCCTACCCACACCAGGCAGGCTGCCGCCCCCCTGCCCCGCACCGTGGGGTCCGGCGCCCTCCACACTCTCAGCCTCGGCCTTGCTCTGCTCCTTGGCCCCTGCCAGGATGGCCTGGATCTTGGCCTTCAGCTCCATCTCACGGTCACGCAGCTGGCCTGCCTTCTCAAAGTCCTGCAACAGCCAGCACAAGCACCACATGGCAGACTGCATCACATGGCGCCAGCACAACAACCACCACCCTCACATAGCAGACTGCATCATCAGATACTGACCCCTGACCCTGACTGGACGCTAACCTCACCCTAACCCCAACCCTATTTCCCCTGACCCTAACCCTGACCATGACCCTAATTCTGCCGGCACAAGCACCACCACCCTTCACATGGATGACTGCATCATCAGATACTGACCCTGACCCTGACCCTGACCCTCGCCCTCATCGCCCAGCCCCTCCCTCCACCCCTGCACTTCACCTGCCTGACTGACTCAGCCCCCCCCCACACACACACCCTCCCCCTGCTGACCTGGCCCCGCACAGCCGCGTCCTTGTCCTTGGTGACCTGCTTCAGCTCCTTGTCCAGGTCACGCGCCTCCTCAGGCAGCTGCACCAAGCACCAGCCAACACCACACCTCAGCTCGCCACACACCGGCCACTGCCACACCACCACCACCACCACCACCACCACTGCTACTGCTGCCAGTCTTACAGGCGGGCGAGGCTTATAGGGGTGGGCTCACACAGGGCCCACAGGCTGTCCGGGCTAGCAACCCCCTGCACCCCCCCCTTGCACCCCCCCCTGCACCCCCCCTGACCCCCCCCCCCCCAGACCCCCCCCCCCAGACCCCCCCCCTGCACCCCCCCGGACCCCCCCCCCCCCAGACCCCCCCCCCCAGACCCCCCCCCAGACCCCCCCCCGTGACCCCCCCCCGTGACCCCCCCCCGTGACCCCCCCCCGTGACCCCCCCCCTGACCCCCCCCCCTGACCCCCCCCCTGACCCCCCCCCTGACCCCCCCCCTGACCCCCCCCCTGACCCCCCCTGACCCCCCCCCCTGACCCAGCAGCGCTGCACCCACCCCACCACAAGAGCCCCAGGCAGGCAGGCAGGCAGGCATGGGTTGTTAGCGGGCATTCGACATTAACGATAGGGGGTGAGGGGCAGGGAGGGTGGCATGTTGGCAGGCAGGCAGTGGAGAGTGTCACCTGGATGTGTCGCAGCCTGACGCGTGACCCCGGCCTCGTCAATGAGGTCGATGGCCTTGTCGGGGCAGGAAGCGGTCGCTGATGTACTGGCTGCTGAACTTGGCGGCGGCCATGAGGGACTCGTCGGTGTAGCGCAGCTTGTGGTGTGCCTCATAGCGCTCCCTCAGGCCCTGGCAGGGGGGAGGGGGGGGAGGGGGGAGGGAGGGACAGGGGGGAGGGGGTGAGGAAGAGGACACAAGGAGGGGCAGGAGCAGGGGGGAGAGCAAGGAGGGGCAGGAGCAGGGGTGAGGGGGAAGGGGGTGAGGGGAGGGAGGGGCAGGGGGAAGGGGAGAGGGCTGAAACTTGGCAAGGGGAGAAACTGGCATAGATAGGGGAAGGGGTAGGGGTTGAGTGAAAGGAGAACTGAACCAGGGCCAAACAGGCCAACAAGGCCCACAAGGAGGGTTCAGACCGAGGCAAGGAGCTGGGTAAGAGGCAGGTGTCAAGTGGAGTGAGGACAACACGCTTTGGGCCTGGCTATGCAAGTGAGGGTTCCACACAGCGCAGTGGGCGGGGTGAGGGGAGGGCACTAGCGCAGGGCAGGAGGGCAGGGGGGAACGTGGAGGGGTGGCATCAGGGGGGTGGAGTGGCATCAGGGGGGCGGGTGGCAGACCCTCACCTGCAGGATCTCAAACGTCTCGTCAATGCTGGGCTCTGGAACCACCACTGGCTGGAAGCGGCTGCGGGGGCAGGCAGGTCAGCGGCAAGGCACGCATGGCGTGAGCGGCGGTGGCAGGGGGCAGCACCAGGAGGGATGGGAACCCGTGAAGGCGATGAGGGGCAGCATGCGCCCTGGCCTGGCTCCAGCAGGGTGGCAGCGGGAGGATGCTTGCAGGGGGGCCAG
>JASKMD010000201.1:0-40812 GCA_030144725.1 Haematococcus lacustris | reverse complement strand
TCTCCTGGCTCTCCCCCACCATGCGGATCACCTGCGCCTCAACACAACACAGGGTGCAGGCCGTGGTGCATCAAGGGTGGAGCATGTCATGCGACTGCAGCAGCCACAGCTGTGAGCTGCGAGTGCAGGCACTACACAGGGTGCGGTGGCAGGGCGGGATGGCAGTGTGCAGTGGCAGTGTGCAGGCACTACGACAGCCCAGCTGCTCAGCGTTGCGGGACGCAGGGATGGACGCGATGCAGCAGCTTGCGGCGTGAAGCACTGGGGCGCGGGTCTCGCCTGGGTGCGGATTTTGGCCGGGTCGGCGCTGAGCGTCTCCAGCACCCGGGCCGCGACGCCCTCGCCCTCGCGCAGCAGACCCAACAGGATGTGCTCCGTGCCGATGTAGTTGTGGCCTGCAGGATACAAGCGCACACACGGCCTGTCGGTTGTGACACTGAGACTGAAGCCGGACCAAAGACGCGGGGTGACGAGTGCGCTACTCGCAGGTCAAGGAGCTGCAAGCGCCCAAGCCAGGCAGGGCGGAACCCACCCAGCTGCCGCGCCTCCTCCAACGACATCTCCAGGACACGCTTTGCCCGTGGCGTAAAAGGGATCTCTACTGCCACGAAGCCGCTGCCTCGCCCAATGATCTTCTCCACCTCCACACGGGCGTCCTTTAGGTTCACGCCCATGCTCTTCAATACCTTGGCTGCAATGCCCGTCGACTCGCCAATGAGCCCCAGCAGCAGCTGCTCTGTCCCCACGAAGTTGTGCCCCAGCCTGCGAGCCTCCTCCTGGGCTAGCATGACGACCTTGATGGCCTTCTCAGTAAAGCGCTCAAACCTGTGGTTGGACAAGCACAAGGCTGCTTGTAAGGCAACGCTGGGCACTCTGGCGCGGGCCCTGCTCGACATCCGCTGCCAGGCTAGAGCAGCGCCATCTGGTGGCGTTTACTGACATGCTTTTAACAACCAGCCGCGCTGAGCGCCCAGCTGATCGCCTGGCTGGCATCGTCACACGGGGGGCAGCGCCGCTGAGCCTCTGGCCCGCGAAGGACGACGCAGTCAGAGCTGCTTGGCACTTCAGAGCACGCCGAACCCTGCCCGATGCGTGCTTGGGGGCCAAACATGCTACGCGGGTGGCTGGCCGCTGGCCCAGCCCCTGTGAAGATTGCATTGAAAACATAATTAATGGCAAACTACGAGCAGGAGACAGGCCGCACTACTGGGCCACGCAGTGATCCATAAAGGCAGAAACAGTCGGTTGTGCCGGTTACGACTCGTCTCATCCTGTCGTCCTCGTCTCATCATATCGACGCTGTCAACGTTACGTTGCGAGTTACAACGTGGCGACACGCAGGTAGAAACGTTGGTCCTAGCATACGAAAGTCCTGACTTGCCGGAGGCAAGCAAAGCAGCAAGCAAGCTTGCAGTAAGCAAAGACAGCCGTAACAAATATGCACTAATCCTTTAGCTCTTGGGCAAGCTTGCTGAGCTGGGCCAACCTCATTCTGCAGGTTGAGGCTGGGCTAGGCCGGCCTGGGCTGGGTTGGATTGGGCTGAAAGGTCTGTAAAGCCATTTTTGCACTTTACTACAGAAAGCTACTGGGGGTCACTGCAGCGACATTCCAGCCGAGTGCGACAGCAGTGAGCCTCCAGCTGTGCTTGAGGCGGGTGCTACGCATCCTCCATGGCAGGACACCGGCAGAAAAGTCACATGGAGCAGGCTGTCACTGGCCCCCAGGAAAGCCCCAGGACAGCTCCAGCACCAAGGCATTGGCGACAGCAGCAGCTGGTGCCGCGGGGTGGGGTGGGGTGGGGTACTGACACCCCCCCCCCCTGCCCCTCAGCGTCATGAGCCTGCAGGCAGCCCCTGGGCCAGGTGCAGGCGAGTGGCCAGGCCCTCCAGCAGCCTGTACTGCGCCCACCGGCTGTCAAACGCCATGTCGTACCTGCACCACAGCCAGGCAGGCACGGCAGCCCACACCCTTACCAACCACCAACCAACCAGCAACCAACTAACCTGCCCCTCCTTAACTCCACCACATCGTATGGCCTCATGCTCAGCTAGGGGGCTGCTGCCGTGCGCTGCGCTGCCTGGCCTGCCCTCGTGGCACCAAGGGTTGCATCCCTCACCCCCCTTGCTCCCCCCCCCCTGACCCCCCCCTGACCCCCCTGACCCCCCCTGACCCCCCCCTGACCCCCCCTGACCCCCCTGACCCCCCCTGACCCCCCTGACCCACCCCCTGAATCCCCTGACCCCCCCTTACCCCCCCCTGACCCCCCTGACCCCCTGACCCCCCTGACCCCCCTGACCCCCCTTACCCTTCCTGACCCCCCTGAGCCCATGACTTGCCTGCTGACAGCCCCTTATGCTCATCACCCACCAGAAGTTGACAGCCATCACCACATCGTCATCATCATCACCATCATCATCCTCGCCATCGTCGTCCTGTGCGGCGCTGGCCTCCCCCCTGCCCTCCCCCGGCCCAGCTTTCCCCCCACACCCTCCCCCCTGCCCGCCCCCCCCTGGCCGGCCCCCCGGTCCTGCTGGCAGCTGGCTGACCTGGTGGTACCACAGGGCAGGCAGGTACAGCAGCTCGCCTGGGCCCACACGCGCCACCAGCGGCCCGCTGAGCCCCGGGCGCTGCAGCAGGCTGCGGGGGGGGGGCAGCGGCACACGGCTCTGCAGGGGGGGCAGACGGGGCAGACGGGGGGGGCAGGCGGGCAGGGCGGCTGGGCAGGGGAGGGGCGGGCAGAGGGGCAGGCAGGTAGGTGGGTGGGGGGACAAGGGGGAGGGCAGGGGGGCGAGCCGGGCAGGCAGGGGGGCAGGAGGAGGGGGCGGGGAGGCAGGTCATGCAGGCTGCCTGCCTGCACGGGTACCCCCAGCCCGCGTGTGACCTGTAGTATGACCTGTTGGTGTGTGGTGTGTGGGGGGCAGCGCCAGGTCCACCGGGCTCCACACCACCTGCTGGGCAGGGCGGCGCAGCACCGGCACCAGACGGCAGCGCCCCACCAGGGGGGGATGGCTGCCAAGGCTGCCGCCCCCCTCGGCCCCCTGGCCCCCTGGCTGCTGCTGCTGCTGCTGCTGCTGCGATGGCTGGGTATGGCTGACGCCGCTCACTGCTGTTGATGACGGCTGCAGCTCGTACTGCGCAGCTGGGTACGGCCTGGGTGCAGGGGCGGGTCAGGGCAGGTGGGGCCAGGGCGGCGTGGAGCAGGGCAGGGTGCGGCAAGGGGCGGGAGGCAGGGCGGGGGAGGGCAGGGTGGAGCGGGACAAGGCAGGTTGAGGCAGGGCAGGGCAGGTGAGGTGAGGTGTCCTGTGGGTCAGGGGGCGGGGCAGGGTGGGGCAGATCAGGGGGCTGGGGTCAGGGGTTGGGGGGAGTGGGGGGGGGCAGGGCGGGGGGCGGGTCAGTGCAGGTGCGTTGTCCTGCCTGAGGTGCAGGCGGAAGAGGTCTGATGGCGGCAGCAGGTGGAACACCTTGGTGCCCCGCACCACTGCGTACATGTTCTCATAGTGGTCTGCAGGGGCAGGGGCAGGGGCAGGGGCAGGGTGTTTTGTGTGTTTGGTGTGGCAGCGGCGAGCAGCCCAGCCGGCGCCCAGCCATGTCACACCTTTGTGGCAGGAGGTCACACTGCGCTCGTCCCCAATCCACAGGTTGGTGGCGTCAGGGGGGCCGCCAAACACCTGGTAGGCCCAGGACCCCCCAGGCAGCAGGCAGCAGGTGGGTCAGCAGGGGGGTCAGCAGGGGGGGTCAGCAGGGGGGTCAGCAGGGGGGGTCAGGCAGGGGGGGTCAGCAGGGGGGGTCAGCAGGGGGGGGGTCAGCAGGGGGGTCAGCAGGGGGGGTCAGCAGGGGGGGTCAGCAGGGGGGTCAGCAGGGGGGGTCAGCAGGGGGGGTCAGCAGGGGGGGTCAGCAGGGGGGGTCAGCAGGGGGGGTCAGCAGGGGGGGTCAGCAGGGGGGGTCAGCAGGGGGGGTCAGCAGGGGGGTCAGCAGGGGGGGTCAGCAGGGGGGGTCAGCAGGGGTCTCTGTCAGCTTGCAGGGCACGAGCCTGCAGGAGTGTCGGGGGGGGTGAGGGGGGGGGCTGTGGGCGTGAGGAGGTGATGACCAGTCAAGGTGGTGGTAGTGGTGGTTGTGGTGGTTGCATGCAGGCAGGTGAGTGAGTGGCGTGAGAGGTGGTGCGCACCTGGTCCGCCCAGCTGAGGTGAGGCTGGATGTCACGGTCCAGGAACGCCCACTCCTGGCTCAGGCTGCTGTTCTGGTGCTGCACACACCGCCAGCAGCAGCCAGGGCCAGGGCAGCAGGGCAGCGGGGCGGTAGGGTAGGGGTGGTGGCTGCTGCTGGCAGGGACCGGGCGGCAGGACAGCAGGGGCCAGGGGGTGACAGGGACTAATAGGGCTCACCCCCTCCCCCCCTCCCCCCCTCCCAGCCTCCCCCCCCTCCCCCCTCCCCCCCTCCCAGCCTCCCCCCCTCCCCCCTCCCCCCCTCCCAGCCTCCCCCCTCCCAGCCTTCCCCCTTCCCCCTCCCCCCTCCCAGCCTCCGCCTTCGCGCCGTGCTTGCCTCGCCCCTTCCCCCTCGCCCTGCCCGCCCTCCCCCCTGCCCCCACCTGCACATAGGGCACCAGGCGTGTGGGCCCCCGCTGAGCAGCGGCTGTCCCGCAGCAGGGCAAAGAACTGGCGGCAGGTCATGCGCCACTCTGCGGGCGTCACAAACCACTGCTGGCTGGGGCTGTGGGGGGGCGTGCCACTGCGCGCTGCCGCCTGCTGCCCTCCAAGCCGTGGCTCCCCAGCCTGCTGCTCGGCCCCATCTTCCTGCTGCTCCTGCTGCTGCTCCTGCTGCCGATGCGGCTGCTGCTGCTCCTGCTGCGGCGGCGGCTGTTCCTGCTGCTCCTGCCGCTGCGGCTGCTGCATGTGGGGCGCTAGCTGTTGCGGTGCGGTCACCGCTGCCACTGCGTCGCCGCGGCCACTAGGGGTCAGGTCCACCGTCACTAGGGCAGCCCCGGCCTGCACCACACGGGGTCACACACTCACTCACACTCACAGGGGGGGGAGGGGGGAGGGGAGAAAGGGGGCGGGGGGTCACACTCACAGGGTGCCAGGGTGCCAGGTCCCCCCACCCCTTCTTTGCCCTGCCCCCACTCCTCTCCCCCCCTCTTCCCCCCTGCCCATTGCAGCAGCAGCTGCCAGCAGCGTGGCGTGAGTCCAGGGTGGCGGGGTGTCCGCCAGCCCTGCAGTCCGGCCTGACCTTGCGGCAGAGGTAGGCGCTGCTCCAGCGCTTCAGGGCCGGCCACTGCTCCAGAGCGCCTGCAGGGGGACACGCCTCACTGCCACCACGGTCACCAGACAGGCCACTGGACCCCGCCGGCTGCAGCTGCGGCGGCGGCTGCGGCGGCGGTGGCGGAGGGGGGGTGCGGGGGGCTTGGGGCGTGAGTCAGCAGGTCAGGTGGGGGGCGCTGCCTGTGGACCTGCGGGCCTCCTCCCCAACTAACAAACAGAAGTCTGTAGTTCAAAGCAGCAACTGACAAGCAGCTGCTGCCACCTCACAGCCTGGCCAGCACCTAGCAGGGCAGACCCCCCCTGACCCTGACCCTGCTCCTGCACCCCACCCCCACAGCACCCTGCCCCTGACTCCCTCAACGTCTAAGGCAGCATCTCAGCCCTTCTGCCCTCGCTCTCCCCTGACCCTACCCCTGCCCCTGCCCCCGCCTTGCGCCCTCTGCCCCCTCACCCATGATGATGACAGGTTTATTGCGCGCCACGTACTGTGTGGCAAACCTGCCTCAGAGGACAGCAACAGCAGCAAGATCGCATCACTACCCCCGCAACCCGCCCCCGCCCCCGCCCCCGCGCCCCGCCCCCGCCCCCGCCCCCGCCCCCGCCCCCCGCCCCCCGCCCCCCGCCCCCGCCCCCCGCCCCCGCCCCCCGCCCCCGCCCCCCGCCCCCGCCCCCGCCCCCGCCCCCGCCCCCGCCCCCGCCCCCCGCCCCCGCCCCCGCCCCCGCCCCCGCCCCCGCGCCCCCGCCCCCGCCCCCCGCCCCCCGCCCCCGCCCCCGCCCCCGCCCCCGCCCCCCGCCCCCGCCCCCGCCCCCGCCCCCGCCCCCGCCCCCGCCCCCGCCCCCGCCCCCGCCCCCGCCCCCCGCCCCCGCCCCCGCAACCCGCCCCTTGCACATGCAGCAGCGGCAGCAGAGCACCTCAGTGGTGGCAAGTCCTTGACGTGAACACGGTCCACAGCGGAGCCCACATCCACCTCTGCAGCCAGCCGCCACCACACACCTCACCTCAGCCACCTCAGCCACCTCAGCCACCACACCCTCCAGCACATCACACCTAGGCAGCCAGCCCGAGCCCACAGCCGCCTCACAGCCGCCACCGTGGTGTGAGGGTGAGGGGACAGAGGGCAGCTGGAAGCACATATGTCGGCTGGCACCAGCCCAGCTCTTTAAGACCCCCATGGCCGGCTCAGCCCTTGCCCCTCCTGCCTGGCGGCTGCCCCAGCTGCCCCGCAGGAGAAGAGCAGGAAGCCGGGCGCAGGAGATGTGGTGAGGTAGGCAAGGAGGCCGCACTGCAGGGGGCAGGGGGCCTGGTGCCCGCCCGCACCTCCTGGCCAGCCAGCGCCATACGCCAAGGTGGCAGGGAGAAGGCAGCGCTTGGGGCATGGCCCGCTCCCACCCCCTGCCCCCTACACCCCACCCACCCCCCGCCCTGCCCTGTGGACGGGCAGGCTCGGGCCAGTCAGCTGGGCAGGTGTGGTGTGGTCAACCATGTTTAGCATCTTGTAAAACGGTGGACATGATTTCCTTGGGTGGCTCACAGGAGTGTACCTGCCTCACCCCCCTACCCTCTGCCCCCTGCCCCCTGCCCCCTGCCTCTTTCCCTGCGCACGCCTATCTTTCTGCACCTTGCAAAGCAGCTGAATTGATCTGTCCTCCCTGCCACAGTCCCCTACCCTCTGCCCCCTGCCCCTGTTCCCTCAGCATGGCCCCTCCCCCTCACTCCCAGACTCTGCCCCTCACCCTCACTCCCATCATCCGAGTCTCCCTCACTGCCGCAGCCCTGATGGCTCGCACCTCGCAACTCAATGGACGCATCCACCAGCAGCTGCAGACCCGCCTCGGCGTCCATGGCTCTAACTTCCTACGCGGCACGTAGTGCAACATGCGGCGTTACTCACTCCGCTCACTCAATCGCAGGAGCCCCCGCTGTGAGACTCCTGCTTGTAGACGGTGCCTCAGGCCGATTGTCAGCATACCTGCTGCTCAGCCTACCTGCTCATCAGGGTTGAGCGCAGGCCTAGTTGGTTGCAGTTACGCGATTTGAGGCACCGCGATCATCTTATCGACTTATCGCAACTTACTTTGCCACGTTTGCCCGTCTTCGTTGTAGGCATCCCCATGAGAATGTCTGGTCTGGTGGTGTTTTTGGTTGCTGCTGGTCACCCCCGCCATTGGCCCCGCAATTCACTTTTTGGCACCGTCTTTGACCCGCTGCATGTAATTCTTCCACCATTGGGCTCTACATCTCACAACGGTGTCGCTAGCAGGTTAGGCCCTCTTTCGTCGATTGTACTGCATTGTCTCGACGACTTGATTAGCTTCGCAATGTCATTCTCCATCTGTTTATATGCGTGTCGCAACAGGAGAGGTGGATTGGTGGCCGGAGGCATTTCCGTGCCGAGCAGCCTTTGCTGCCGTTGGACAAGGCAACTCGCGAATACATCTCAGGTAAGCACGGGGTGCTGTTTCTTAGTGCGTTTTGCATACAATGTCAACACATGCAACCAAACCTGCTGACCTCCACAGGTACTTGGCTGTTGTGAGGATCAGCATCAAACCCACAGCAGCCCAAGGCTCTTCCAAACAGGAGTGCAGCAAGGGAAGCAACTCTTGAAAACAGTGAGCAAGAGGTGAGTAAGGTTGTAATTCACCTCACTCAGTCCGGGTCAGTTTGATGTTCACGCGCACACTTGCGCAATGCATGACAGGCATGAACTGGTGAGGGTAGCACACAACAGTCACCTGCCCGACTTTCATCTCTTATTATTTCTTATGAACGACGCTACGCCTCAATATGTTGAGCAAACATGTTTATGTGTTTCTATGCGCAGGATGCCGTCGACCCCCAGAGCCCCACCCCCCAGAGCCCCACCCCCAGCCCCAGCCCCACCCCCAGCCCCAGCCCCACCCCCAGCCCCACCCCCAGCCCCAGCAAAAGTGATGAGGAGGGAGTGCTTGGTGTTGGATGAGGGGTTGGTGAAGGAGTGCTACAAGCAAGATGAGGATGCTGACAGCTTCAAGGGTACAGTACAAGGGTCTCGTGCACAACACAGCATGTATTTTCCTGCTGATACTGAGGGTCAGCTCATGTGGTCAATGACGGCATGTGCTTGTGGTGCACGCATGAGCAACCCCCCTCAGCCGTGTGGTGCACAATGCCGTGGTTCGATGCCTCTTGAGCCAATGCCCATGCTGCTAGACAAGGAAGCTGCTAGGCAAGCTGCTTTAAATGCAGAGTGCATTAGGCTCATTCTCTTGGACACCCCTGGTATGCCTCAATTTAATACACTGAACAAGGACCTATTGAGCATGGTGCAAACACAATACATCAGAGGGGTTTCAAGTAAATCAAAGAATAAGTTGCGTGACATGTGCCTGCTGAAGCTGAGGAAGAAGGTTGAGGCACCACGGCCCATGTAACACTGAAAGCCAGAGCCATCCCGAGCCATCCCGACAACATATTGCCAAGTGATGATGTAGCGCTGTCATGATGCAGCTTGTATTTGCATAGAGTCATGCCGCGACGTAAATGAGGTAAGGGGTGCCAGCTGGCTGACTTGTGCGCATAGTCACAAATTATATGCTCCATGCACTGACATGCAAGCAGGCGTACTGCACTTGTGCCGTTGGCTTACGGCGTGCGTAGAAGGATTGCCAGCATCGCCTTATGGCGTGCGTGAGTCTTTTAGGAGCGGAAGGCACAGGTCAGGTTTGGGCGGGCGCCGATCTGAGCTAGTGTTTTGCGGCTGCTGGGTGCCGCAAACGCCTGTTACACCCGACTGCGTCAAAACTTTGTCACGAGCTCCACGGAGATTCGCGCCCCAGACCGTCTCACATTTGCGGGGCCAATGGCGGGGGTGACCTGCTGTCTTCAGTCCGAGTGCTCGTAGTGTTGTGTGTAGTGTGTGTGGCGGCGCAAGTTGCAGCAGAATACGAAACCCCTTACAAGGAGATGTGTGTGGGTTGGAGCTACTAGGGGAACTCTAGCTACAAGCACACAGAATGGCTGAGCTGGGGTGGGCGTTAGGCCCTCTAGCAGTGGCCTTTACAACAGCGATCTCGCAGCCTATGTTTGATAACAACTCATGCTCTATTTGGTGTAGCATGACGGCTGTAGGAATCACAACTTGGGTATGGATCCTAACTATTATTAACCTAACTAGTAATTAAAACTTGGATATGGAGCGGCAGCGCAACATCAATAAAATGGAGGGCGTCCGATTAGGAAAAGCCTCTTTGCTGCTTTCTGCCACCCGTCAAAGGTCCAATCACTGTACTGTCTTATGCGATTCTTGGAGATATCCTTGTAGCAGCTGGGTTTCCAATGCGCGGGCGCAATTGCTAAAGCATGCTGGTGGCCCCTGGTTCATGGAGCTGGTCCCTGTGCACATGCGAGAAAGACATCAATGATTCATAACGGTTGTGGATGTTTATGATTTTGTGCAACGTATGTGTCAGCTGCGTGCTGGTCAAAGGCGGACCTCCTGCCATCTTGTGACTACGCGCCTCGTCTGTCTAACGCAACATTCGTAACAATGTTTAACCGAGTGGCTGCGGAGATACGCGCCATCCATCACAGGGGAGTAATCTTCAGGCATCCAGGAACGCCCGGAAGGCACAACGACATTTGACCTTTGTTCGATAATGTCATTTTGTACTTGGTGTACGAAGCGTATGCAAAACCTGCAGTCGGACGGCCTGTGAAACGCAGCAAGAATGTGGAGGACGGCTGACAGGATTCACAGCAAGGGTGATGGTATGCACACATTGAATAAGCTGCTCGAGGCAGCAACGAGTCGGAGGCCAACCGGTGCGCTTCTCAGCGGGGGCCGGCGGCCTGGACGCGGCCGAAAGTCGCAGCTACGCTTCGGCATAAGCTCTGCATTGTATCTGGCACCTCCGGCAAGCGAACTGGGCGGCATTGCCTAAAGCAGGGGCCACCGAGGGCAGGAGCGGGTGTAGTGACGGGACGTCATGCTCACGCGACGAGCTCCTTGTCGAAGAGGAACACGCCCAGGCCGCGGCCCACGCGGCGCAGCTGGCTGACGTGCTCAGCGGCCTTCTTCACGCTTTCTACTTGTTCCACCAGCAAATCACCCTCTGCGGCCAGTAGCGACACCATGGCAGAAGTGTCTGTGATGGTCCATCGACAACATGCGGTGGCCCATCAACGACATTGGCAGGGCACGAGCAACAGCGTCATCAACATGCAGGCAGCAGGAGTAGCAGGTGCAGTGTTGGCGACAATAAGCACCGGGCGCGCCTGGATCAGGGTTAGGGTTAAGGTTATGCCCAACCCCATGGCACCTGCAGGGGCTGCGGAAGAGGGAGGGACTGACACTGAACGAAGGTGTAGACTGGAAGGCACAGCCCCAGCAGGCAGGTAACACAGACACAGCTACCCCTTGCAGCAGCTGCACAGCCAGCAGTGCCGGGTGTGTTCCCGGAGAAGCCCCTCTGACCACAAACGCACCGACGAAATCAGCAAGGCTGGCATCCCCGTGCTTGTCAGCCACCTCGTGCAGCTCACGCAACTTTTGAAAATTGAGCTGCAGGCAGGCAGGCAGGCAGGGCATGTCAGTTACAGCAGCTATGACAGCTACAACAGCTACACTACACACCATGCGCCCACAGCGATGCCCTACCCACGCCTCACACATTGCTAGTCACATTGGGCCCAGTGGGCGTCCTTGAGGTCACACCAGGGCCATGCCCCTCTCAGCACCCCTCAGCTACTCGCCACATCACCCTATGCTGTACCCACCCACCCACTCACCCACCCATCCACTGGTCTCGTACCTCATGCCCGGCCACCCCTCACCTTCTCCAGGGCCAGCGCCAGCTCCATGGCGTGAAGCGCCTCGCCCTTCTCAGAATGGCAAAAGTCCATCTCTGGCATTGCCAGGCCGGCCAGCTTGACTCGGCCCCCGCGCTTGTTCTGCGACACCAGGGTCACCACAGGCTGTACCGCTGGGGTCAGGGGCGCTGTGCTAGGGGGGTGCTGGCTGCCGCCTGCTGGCTGTTGGGTGCTGTGGGAGGGCAGTCGCTGCTGCTGCCGCTGCCTTGGAGCTGGGCAGGGGTCAGGGGGAGGCAGGCCATGCGGCAGGCCGCCAACGCAGCAGCCGGGAGGGGTCGGGCGCTGAAACTCTCAGCTCACGCGCCCTTGCAGCCCAGTCCACAGCGAGAGCACAGCTACTCCCTGCCTGCCCTTGTGCCCATGAGCCTGCCTGCCGCCCTGTCCAGCCCTGCAGGCCCTGAGCCTGCTGCTGCTGCCACCCACCCACCTGATACTGCATCAGCAGCTCAGCATGCTCCCGCTCCTCATCGCTAGCCTCCTGCGCAGAACATGTCAGGTACGTGCAGCAGGGTAGGGCAGGCTGTGCGCTGGGTTGAACTGGCACTCTTGTCCTGGGCTTCGGCTACACAGGGCGGCTGGCGGTGGCTGGTACCCAGGTGCCTGCATTGTGCATTTCTTGCTGTTTTGAGCAGTGCCTTGGCATGGCTTTGCTGGTGTTGGGCCCTGAGCTGCGTGCTACCAGGGGGCAGCCCCGCACCTGACCTCACCTTGAAGTACTTTGCAAAGCCACGGAGGGCCACGTTGTCCCGATCGAAATATGAGTACAGGGCGTGATACACATAGCTGACAGCGTACTCAATGCTGCACACATGTTGCAAAACACCACCACCATCACACCGTGTCACTCTGTGCTACAGCCACAAGGTAAGCGCTACTGTGCTAACCCATGCGCTTGCTCAAATGCCTTTGCTAGCACTTCGTGACTTGACGCCTCACTTGATTTGCTCATTGACGGCTGCTTCACATTCTGGGTGGAAGTTCACACGAGCGAATGAATCAGTCACTGCGTCAGCCTTCTCAACGGTGGCGAGCTCTGCCTTTACCTGCAAGGTGCATGGTGAGAGGCTGATAAGATTGGGAACCAGCAAAAGAAGGTACGGAGCTGGACACTTGAAAAGGCATAATCAGGGGATCCTGGCACTTGTCTCGCCGCCATGTTGAAACTGCCTTGTGGGTGCTGACATGTGCGACGGGATCAACAAGCAAGTACAATGCATAGTATGCAGTTCTTGTGTTGGAGCAGGTTTGGAAAACGAGCCGCCGAAACCCAACAGCCACAACGACAGGAGAGCTTACTGCAGTGAAGGGCTCGAAGACCACGCCCGTTATAGCCTCCTTCACGTCGAGCACGCGCGCGGACACGCAGCGCTGAGGTCTACGAGCGCGGCTTGTCGTGATTAGAAGCATCGCAACACATACACCCTAGCGAGGCTTCCCACCTTGTGCTTCTTGCAAGCAGGCAAGGACAGCTGCTCAAAGGTGAACGGGTGCAGCAGGGCGCAGACCTCAATTGCATTTTAATCGCCCGGCAGCTACGAATTGATGGCAAGTCCACTGCAAAATGTGTCGCAGCGCCAATTGTGCCGCTGTGCGACACTTGTCACACTTAATGTGAACAAAAAATAACTAAATTAATGTGAACATCTTCCTGCGTGAATGTGTCGCATATGGTACCACCGGCGTCAACTTAGGAAGCAACCTAGCCTCCATGAGTCCTTTCGCAATGCGCGCGTTCTTTCTGGCTTTCCTCATTCTTGAGAATGGTGAGAGGAGGACATCAGCTGTATCAACAGAGCCCCAGGAGGGGCTGGTCGTCTTGCCAGGGCTCAGCTTCCAGCCTTCTAGCCAGGTTGCTGGCAGGAGAGGACAGCTGGCGGGTAGGCAATGGAGGCACTGGCCCATTTGGGTAGCCCGTTTTTCAAACTTTCGTGTGTGGTCATGTGTGGACATGTGTGTAGACATGCGTGTGGGGGCACCAGCCAATCTTCAGACTTGTGAGCGCAGCACTGTAACAGCTGGGTGCCAGGAGCTGCTTGGTGACTTCCAGCCTGACTGCAGCCACTACTGAGGTTGAGTGAAGGACAGGACAGCAGCGGTGCCACTGAACCACAAGGGCCGCTGCCGCTGCCGCTGCCGCTGCCGCTGCCGTTGCCGTTGCCGCCGCCGCTGCCGCTGCAGCCGCCGCCGCCGCTGCCGCCGCCGCTGCCACTGCCGCTGCCGCTTTCGCTGCTGCTGCCGCTGCCGCTGCCGCCGCTGCTAATGCTGCCGCTGCCGCTGCTGCTGCCGCTTGCTGCCTTTGCCCAGTCGTCTGGGTTCACAATTAATGTCTGCTGCCTCAACCCTTGGATTGAGCCGTCGACGCTGCCTGCCTCTACCGCTGCCTACATGCCAGGGTGTGTTGACGATGGTGATAGTGATGATGGTAGTAGTTGTTACA
The DNA here is from genome assembly GCA_030144725.1 of Haematococcus lacustris. NCBI lineage: Eukaryota > Viridiplantae > Chlorophyta > Chlorophyceae > Chlamydomonadales > Haematococcaceae > Haematococcus > Haematococcus lacustris. The sequence goes on along the minus strand of JASKMD010000201.1, from coordinate 27,268 downwards.
CTAAGGAGGTAGGGCTCGGGTGGATACAAGCCAACCTCCAAAGGTAAAAGACTAAGGAGAGAACAGAGAAAAAGGGAAAGAGAAGGGGAACTACCTAGGAGAGAAAGAACTCAGGAAGGGAAGGGGAAGGGAGCTTAAGGGAGCGGGGGAGAGACCTCGAGAAGCGGAGAAGCCAGAGAAGCGGAGGAGCTAGGGTCGCAAAAGGTTGGAGGGCTAGAAAGGACGCCAAAGCTAGGAGGGCCAGAGAGGAGAGGGGAGTGAAACACGTTATGAGGCAGAGGGACTAGGAGGAGTAACCGGGAAAGAGACACTAAGGGATCCGTCTTGAGTAGAGATGAAGGGATGGGGATGGGGGAGGTTCCAGCCAGGAGGGTTGGGATGGGCTAGGGTGAAGTCTTGTAGGTGAAGCCAAAAGGTAGAGATAGCAAGCTGGCTGGCTGTAGAAATGGGGGAAAGGGTGGTAGGAGCGGTCGCTTGAGTGGTGGGGTGATGGGTGAGAGCCCAGAGACGGCGACGGCCAAAGTCCATCGCATCAAGGGCAGCCATGCAAACCAGGCTCCAGAGGGGAGGAGGGAAGGTAGGGGTGGGGGGGATGAGGCACCAGAGGGAGGATTGGTGAACTTGGGTGCCGAGGCTGAGGGAGAGCTGTTGTCTAATGGTAATGGCGATGGGGCAACTCCAGAAGCTATGTTGGCGGCTGTGACGGGGATGGTGGGAGGGGTCGCAAGGGCAAGACCAGGGAGTGATGCGGCTTCCAGGGATGGCATTGATGCTCAAGCGCCAAAGGGTCTCTTTAAGGAGGTTGGAACAAGGAACCTTCCAGGCTTTGTTAAGGTTGGTAGTGAAAGCTTGAAGGGCTAGCGCTCGAGTGGTGGGTGGGTGAGGTGTGGATAGTGCTTGGGTGATGTAAGAGAGGTGGGCCTGCTTGCGGGCGGAGGTGATGTGGGGTGTGAGCATGGAGGTGAAGACCCTCACAGGGGTCCCTATGAGGGTGGGGAAGACCCGAGGGGTAGAGGTGGTGGGTGAGGACCAAGAGAGGGAGGTAAGGTGTTGGAGGGGGACTGGTGTAACTGGGAGGGGTTGGTTGGGAGAGGTAGCGGGAAGGGATAAAGGGCCGAGGGCTTGGAGGGCTTGGCATATGAGGGTAATGATGCCTTGGGGGAGGAGGTGGGGTTGGTGGAGTGAAGGGAGCCCTATGATGCCTCGAGTAATGTCAGGGACGGTGGCTTGGGTAGAGAGAAGGAGGGTATGAGCAGGGTGGAGAGAGGGACAGGCGTGGGTGAGGAGGGTGGCTGCTAGGGGGATCCATGAAGGGGATGATGGAGAGGGAGTTGGGGGTGTTGGTGAAGGGGGGAGGGTGGAAGGCTGGGTAGGGTGGGAGGGGCTGTCCCGGGAGGGGCCAGGTGGTCGGCTGGAGGAGAGAAGGGGGGTGAGAAAGCCGGAGAAGAGGGATTGAAGGGTGTGGTAGAGTTGGGAAAGGAAGGTAAGGATAAAAGAGAGGAAGGGGCGGGTAGGTGTAGGGCGGGTAATGGGGGGGAGGTGAAGGGTGGGATTGGCTGGTGGGGGGGACGGGGAGGGAAGGGTGGAGTAGGTGTGGTCATTGATGAGGTGGTGTAGAAGCCGTGTAGCCATGGCGGCGTGCCGAGCCTGGATGTGTTCTCTTAGTGGTAGGAGGCCAAAACCTCCGTCAGCAGGACGGCCCATGGCTAGGGGGTAAGGGAGGTGCTTGGCCACAATGCGGTAGAGAGAATGGGTGAAGGTAGGGAGAGTAGGTGGTAGGCCTGAGAATTCGGCGTGGTAGAGGAAGGTGCTAAGGGCATAGGTGGAGGAGGCGATGCCCTTGCCCATGGTAGAGAGGGGGAGGCCGTTGAGACGGTGGAGGTGTTTGGTGGCTTGCCTCAGGCGCTCCTCCCAGGCTGAGGAGGTAGCTGGGTCGGGGTGAGGGGAGAAGGTGTTTGGAGGTCTTAGAGAGGCTCGGGTGGCTCTGGTGTGGCGAGGGGTGGTGGAAGAGAGGGTAGGGTTGGCCTGTTGGATGCCAAGGGAAGTGGCGGAGTGATGGACAGGGATGCCAGCCAGATGGGTGGGGGGAGAGGGGAGGGGGACGCCAATGAGGACAGCAGAGGATTTGTCTGTATTTACCCGTTGCCCCGAAGCGTCTCCAAAGGTAGTGAGGGCAAGGGAGAGGGTGGAGAGGGCAGGGTCTGTGAGGTCGCCTTGGTGAATCTGGGTATCGTCAGCGTAGAAAGTGCAGACCAGCCGAGAGCCTCCGATCCGCACGCCTAGCTGTGGGTGGGAGATGAGCCAGGAGGCGAACCCTTGAGCCACGAAGAGGTAAAGGAGGGGTGAGAGGGGGCAGCCTTGTCGGACGCCCGCGGACCAGGTGAAAAGGGGTGAGTCTGTGCCGTTGACGTGGGTAACAGCCTGGGTGTTGTGAAGGAGGATCCGAGCCCAGTTAACCATCCCGTCCGAGGCTCCCAAGGTGTGCATGATGGTGGACATGACAATCAAGGCGGTGGTGGTGGTTTACTCACGGTGATGTTGGTAACTGTTATGGTAGTTAGGAGGATGAGTTGGAGGATGAGGAGGAGAGGGTGCCGTGTCAGACCAGCTAATCCTGTGTGCGGCAGTGATTTGCATGAAGGGGGTTGTCTAGTGCCATTCACTGTACTGCCACTGTACACATGTCCAGCAGTATAGGCTCCATGGCCGCCATGGTGATGGTGGAGGTAGATCGTGAGGAGCGGCACGAAGTAAAGGGGAAATAGTGACAGAGGCAAGGGGGTTGCGGGGAGGAGGACTGGGGGCGGACATCCATGCAGGCAGGGCGTTGAGGAGGCTAGGCTGTGAGTCCTGGGCAGGGGGCGGGGAGCGAGTGGCCTGGCAGGCGGCTGAGCAAGCATCACTTGCTCACCCTGGCATTGGGGAGGTTAAGCTGGGATGACAACCCCTTGTAATGCATTCAGTCCGTCAAGTCCATGCTGCTCATTGCGCTGACCAGGCAGCAAGTGGCTGACGCTGTAGTCAGCCAGAAAGCCACAGCCGTTGGCCGCAGCCCGCCAGGCAGCAGCAGATGACTTGAGCTTGTTGAGGGCCTTATCAAATCCGCTAGTCAATTGTAGAGTGGTACAGTAAGCACCCAGTCCGTGGTTGTGGCACAGTAAGCACCCAGTCCATGGTTCGTATGTGGCTGTCCCACAACACCCCCGCTCCATCATGACCTGCTCGACACAGCTTGACATATGGCACTGGCATGGCATGTCTAGCACTCTCGACTACTGAATAAGTGGTGAGCAGATGCAACAGAAATGACCGGGCAACAAAAGGCGTGTGTGACTGCCGGCAGCCAACATGCCGGTTATGGCCATTGATCGCAGCGCTCTTCGTCTGCAGTCAAGATGCCTCAGCTTTCTTATGCTAGCCCGGATTAGGGCGACCGTCTAGCTTCCATATTTACGCACACACTCCCCTTCGACGCGAGCAGTGCGAATTGACGACAAAAAGCAGCTGTGGTTTCTGTATCAGCAGCGTTTGCAATGTCGCTCGAATTGCCGTCCCAGGTGCGACACACAAAAGTCAAGCAGTGTGTCAAAGAACTCGCTAAGCAAGCTCTACCCGTGTGTCTGAGGTGCTTGTCCCTGCACGTGCAGAATCCAAACTACCTGCAAGCCTCCCAGCCCTGGCAGGGTTGGCAAAGCCAATTGGACTTCCTGCGCGACAGCGAAGAGCTTGCCATGGATGAGCAGTCTCAACCCGGGTGAGCAAGCACGCCACCCGCTTGTACGCCGCTCCTGTCGCTTCTGGTTACCACGCTCGTGCGCCCCGCTGCACCCTCCTGCGTGCAGATGGCAGCTGCAGCAAGTTGTGGGCCAGCACCTAGAAGCAACCGGTGCTGAGCCCTCTGGCTGGACCTTGGACGGAGTGCAGACTAGTGGCGCAGTGCAGGGTTCAGATGTCCCAGGTGGCTGCACCCCCCCTTGTTGCTCACTTGATCCTGGGAACAGCAAGTGGAGTGGTGATACCTGAGGACAGGGCCAAAGGCCAGACACAGCCAAGTGGCAGCATGGGACCAGTCAGACTGGGCGCAGCATAAGGGCACGTGGAGACGTGAAGGGCCCGCACTCTCTGCAGCGCACTGCTGTGTGTAGCCAGTGGTGACAGAGGGACCAGGGCAGCACAGCACAGCCAGCAGTAGTCCACCTGCCGCAGTCGAGCACCAGACTCACGGTTTCAGCGGTGTGAACCCACCATCACCCTCTGCAGCGTCCGCACCTTCACCTTCACCCTGAACTTGATCCTGCCAGGCATCATGTGACCATGGCGTGTAGGGAGGGTCGTGTGAGGGAGGGTCATGTGAGGAAGGATAAGCAGGGAGGGGTGGGGCAGGGAGGGGAGGGGTGGAGCCAGGCCACAGGTGGGGTAACAGGTCAGGCGAAGGTGGGGAGCAGCAGGTGCATGAGGATTGGCGTGTGGGATATGAGACTGTTAGTCGGCTGCTGCCTCCAGGGCTGAGCAGGCAGGAGGCTGGAGGGAGGGCTGGCCTGTCCCATCATGTTGTGTGCGGGCCAACAGACTGCAGTGGGGTGACAGCCTGGTGGCTGGTGGGAGGTTGCCACCTACAGCAGGAGGGGAAGGGGCCGAGGGCTCCCCACAGAGTGAGGCTGAGCACCAGGCTCACTGGCTAGCTGGGAAAGAGCTGGTCCACATGGCGCCTTGCAGGGCGGTGGGGCAGTGCCAGTGGGCTGGCGCACAGCAGTGTGGCACATCAGTCGCTAGCTGCTGGGGGTAACCCATGCATCTCCTGGCTGGCCCCTCTCCCCTGCTGCCACAGCCACTGGCTGGTGTGCCTGCTGCCTACCTGCCTGCCCCTGCCTGCAGGCAGCCCTCAGCCGGCTGCCCGGCCTGGGCCCTGGCGCTTAGGCAGTGGCCCCTCTGCCCCGCCGCCCACCTTCATGTCGCCCACCACGCCTCAGAGCCCTTGGCACCAGCAGCAGCAACAGCTGGAGAGGGGTGGCGGCCCTTCCTCCCCTTCTGCCTCCCACACTTTGCTTGAGCAGCAGCAGCGGCAGCATGAAGACCAGCTGCAGGCTGAGTTTTACGCCATGGGGCTGGAACAGCCTCCACAGCAGCAGTACCTGCAGCAACACCTGCAGCAGCAGCTGTATCAGAGGGAGCAGCAGCAGCAGTGGGAGCAGGCACAGGAGCAGCAGCAGCAATGGGAGCAGCAGATGTTATGGGAGGAGCAAAGGCAGGAAGAACAGGAGCAGGGGCAAGTGCAGCAGCAGTGGGAGCAAACACAGCAACAGCTCTGGGAGCAGCAGGAGGGGGGAGAGCAGCAGCAGCAGCAGTTGACTCTGCCGGACCACCCTCACCACCTGGACCTGCACCAACAGCCACATCCAGAGCACCTGGAACCGTTGCCCTCAACACAGGGCCTACTGCTCTCCCAGCCCCATCACTCGTTCCCCTCCCACCCGCCCAAGAGTCGTGAGCAGTACCAGGACAGCGTGGGCAGCGGCTACCTGACCGACACCAGCCGTTCGGTGTCCCGCAGCAGCCCGCCTCGCAGGCAGGGCGACAGGGCATCGGAGCTGCTTTCTTCTCACACGGCCCATAATTCTCCGGCCAACTCCCCAGCGCGGACGGCTGCCAGGCCCTCGTCACGCAGCGGTCCCAGCAGCAGCAAGTTAATCCGGTTGTCCAGCGTCGACGCCGGTTCATCAGCCGCTGCTCCGACGCACCCCACGACAGAGCAAACCATGCGTCACGCGCGCTCGTCGCCGGAAGGATCGGTCTCGACTGTACCCGACGGTCTTGGCGCACGGACTCGGTCTCGGGCCCGAAGCCAGCTCAGCAGTGGCAGCGTCGGCAACATGGCCGCGGCTGTGGGGCTGTCGGGACTGCTCACACACCTGCCGGAGGAGCCCTACGAGGCAACAGCAAGCCATTTGCAGCAGCAGACGGCATCATCCCCCGTAGAGCATGAGCCGGCTCAGCGCGAGCCCGTCCTGCGAGCAGTTTCTACCAAAGCGCGACTCACCTCGGACTGCACAAGTGTTGGGCGACGAACAGCATCCATGGGCGGTTCGCACATGCCTGACGAGCCATCAAACGACGCCGCCAGCGGCACAGACCCCGCGCTGCTGCGCCAAGGTGAGCTGCAGCTGCAGGGAACGCCCGCGACGCGCTGTGGTGTAGGCATCACCAATGCTTGTCGCCTCGCTGGTTGCAGGCGCGCTCGAGGAGGACTTGGCGGCGGTGATGAAGCGCTTGCCCGCCAGCAGCCGGTATGGCGCCCGGGATGGCGCGACCGGGCTTGTCACCGCCGGCCTGGTGCAACAACTTTACTCCCGCATCTCCCGGCTCCAAGTAAGGCTCCCCACTTGCACGCCTTGGGCCGAGTGTCGTGCTGCCAGGAGCTATGATACCTCATGCATGTTTGCGATTGCTGCTGCGTCGACCCACCCGAATGGCCTGCTTGCAAGTGCAGGGGTTACTGAAGCAGCGCGAGGAGGACGTCAGCACAGTGAGCGCGCACGTCCAAGATGTGGAGGCGGAGCTGGCGCGAGTGAGGGACGAGTCCGAAAAGCAGGTGGCGCAGCTGACGGTGAGGGAGCCGCCAAGACCGGTGTTGCACTAGCAGCTGTGGGTACAGGGTCCGCTGTGGTGCGGCCTAACCAGCCTGCCGCCACACTGCCTGGCTGATGCAGCAACGCGTAGCAAGCTGGGCGCATTGGTAGGCAGGGCCAGCCATGGCTATGCTACTGCCCAGCAGACCCCAGGTCCCAGCCATGAATCCAGCTGCGTGTGCAACAGGTGACCCCACCTCCAGGGCCTGAGGCTCACCCTGCAGCCTGCAGCCCCTCGCCCTTGCAGCCCCTTCCCCATAGCTCCCCTGCCCACCGCCCACTGCTCCCCACCCGGCGCATCCCACGCACCCGCCCCTGGCGCTGCTGGCGGTTCACCCATTGCCCTGGTGGCTGCTGCAGGTCGCCAAGGCTGAGGTGGACGCACAGCTGCAGGTGGCTACGCGCCAGCTGGCTGAGCAGCCGCAGCAGCTGCAGCGCTTGGCCCCAGCCATGTCGCTGGGAGGAGGCCAGGAAGGGGAGGGGAGGGACCCAGGTGGGGAGGCAGGCGGGGGGGCACCAGGGCAGCCGGGGCCCTGTCTGGGATGCAGCACAGCCAGGAGTGACCCTGTAGACCGGCAGGTGGAGGTGTCAGCGCACGCCTCAGGCTGCGGGACAGCCGGGATCAGCTGGGAGGCGGGCCAGGCTGCCTGGCGCTCTAGGGCTGCATGGCCAAGGGGCTAGCCCAGCTAGGGCAAGGGGCTAGGGGCCAGGGAGGGCAGAGGTGGGGCCGGGGGCCAGCCCAGCACACCGCACCACCCACGCTAGGGTTAGGCCAGTACGGCTCGGGCTGTTGCCTCTGAAGCTCGGGCTGTTGCCGCCTAGCCCTGCCAGCCCAGGGCCTAGCCCAGAGGGGCCAGGGAGGGCAGAGAAGGGGGCAGAGGCCAGCCCAGCACACCGCACCCCCGACGCCCCCAGCTGCAGTAGCAGACAGGCCCAGACAGCTTGGGCTGTTGCCGCCTAGTTGTCAAGCTCGCTGCCTGGCTCCTCACCCCTAGGCTGCCAGCTACTCCCGCAGTCTGTTGGCTGGCCTGCTGCACCTGGCTGCAGGCAGTGTGGCGCACGAGGGGGAGGAGCAGCAGCTGCGTGGGGCGCTGCAGCAGGCCCTGGCTGACCTGGCCGCCCGGGAGCAGCAGCTGGTGGCGGCGCAGGCCCTGCTGGCAGGTCAGCTGCTGGCCCTGTCCCTCCACAGCTGAGGACCCAGCAGGTCCAGGGGCAGCCATCAGGGCAGAGCTTGGCAGGAGGCTGTGAGGCACAGCGCCAGGACCTGCCCTGAGGACCTGCAGCCAGTCACTGACTGTGAACTCCCAACCCTAACCTTCCCCTTATCTAACTTACCTAACTCACTAAATGACCCTAACCCTAACTCTAACCCAGGTCAACCCCCCTCACTGGCATACCCTGGCCTCATACACCCCGGCTGCTCCCCCTAACCCTGCCATCACCCAGGCCTCCGCCCTGCCTACCTCCTCACCCCTCTTACCAAATCCACTTCCCAGTAGCTTTGAGACCAGGCCTAACAGCCATATCAGGCCTGTGACTACCTTATGGTGTATGCCCTCCTCACCACTGCCCGCCCCCTTCTCCCCTGCGCTCACGCCCTGGCTGCAGAGCGCAATGCTGAGGTGGATGCCGCGGCCCTGGTGCTGCAGCGCTCTGAGGCAGAGCTGGCGGAGCGGTTGGGGGCGGGGGCTCTGGCCGCCTCCCGCTCTGCAGCTAGCCAGGACGCGGCTCGTGATGCAGCAGAGGGGGCCTTGGCAGCGCGCATCAGGTAGGTGGGGGGGAGCAGGGCCGGGCATGACACAGAGGCAGGGCATTTGGAACATCCCATCTGCCCAACTGTGCCGCCCCTCACCGCCCTGCACTGCCCCTCACTGCCCCTCACTGCCCCTCACTGCCCCTCACTGCCCCTCACTGCCCCTCACTGCCCTGCACTACCCCTCACTGCCCTGCACTGCCCCTCACTGCCCCTCACTGCCCCTCACTGCCCCTCACTGCCCCTCACTGCCCTGCACTGCCCCTCACTGCCCTGCACTTCCCCTCACTGCCCCTCACTGCCCTGCACTACCCCTCACTGCCCTGCACTGCCCCTCACTGCCCCTCACTGCCCTGCACTACCCCTCACTGCCCCTCACTGCCCCTCACTGCCCCTCACTGCCCCTCACTGCCCTGCACTACCCCTCACTGCCCCTCACTGCCCCTCACTGCCCCTCACTGCCCCTCACTGCCCCTCACTGCCCCTCACTGCCCTGCACTACCCCTCACTGCCCTGCACTGCCCCTCACTGCCCCTCACTGCCCCTCACTGCCCCTCACTGCCCTGCACTACCCCTCACTGCCCTGCACTGCCCCTCACTGCCCCTCACTGCCCTGCACTACCCCTCACTGCCCCTCACTGCCCCTCACTGCCCTGCACTGCCCCTCACTGCCCCTCACTGCCCCTCACTGCCCCTCACTGCCCCTCACTGCCCCTCACTGCCCCTCACTGCCCCTCACTGCCCCTCACTGCCCTGCACTACCCCTCACTGCCCTGCACTGCCCCTCACTGCCCCTCACTGCCCTGCACTACCCCTCACTGCCCTGCACTGCCCCTCACTGCCCCTCACTGCCCTGCACTACCCCTCACTGCCCCTCACTGCCCCTCACTGCCCCTCACTGCCCCTCACTGCCCTGCACTACCCCTCACTGCCCTGCACTGCCCCTCACTGCCCCTCACTGCCCTGCACTGCCCCTCACTGCCCTGCACTTCCCCTCACTGCCCTGCACTGCCCCTCACTGCCCCTCACTGCCCTGCACTACCCCTCACTGCCCTGCACTGCCCCTCACTGCCCCTCACTGCCCTGCACTGCCCCTCACTGCCCCTCACTGCCCCTCACTGCCCCTCACTGCCCCTCACTGCCCCTCACTGCCCCTCACTGCCCCTCACTGCCCTGCACTTCCCCTCACTGCCCTGCACTACCCCTCACTACCCCTCACTGCCCTGCACTGCCCCTCACCGCCCTGCACTGCCCCTCACTGCCCCTCACTGCCCCTCACTGCCCCTCACTGCCCCTCACTGCCCCTCACTGCCCCTCACTGCCCTGCACTACCCCTCACTGCCCTGCACTGCCCCTCACTGCCCCTCACTGCCCCTCACTGCCCCTCACTGCCCCTCACTGCCCTGCACTGCCCCTCACTGCCCTGCACTTCCCCTCACTGCCCCTCACTGCCCTGCACTACCCCTCACTGCCCTGCACTGCCCCTCACTGCCCCTCACTGCCCTGCACTACCCCTCACTGCCCCTCACTGCCCCTCACTGCCCCTCACTGCCCCTCACTGCCCTGCACTACCCCTCACTGCCCTGCACTGCCCCTCACTGCCCCTCACTGCCCCTCACTGCCCCTCACTGCCCCTCACTGCCCTGCACTACCCCTCACTGCCCTGCACTGCCCCTCACTGCCCCTCACTGCCCCTCACTGCCCCTCACTGCCCTGCACTACCCCTCACTGCCCTGCACTGCCCCTCACTGCCCCTCACTGCCCTGCACTACCCCTCACTGCCCCTCACTGCCCCTCACTGCCCTGCACTGCCCCTCACTGCCCCTCACTGCCCCTCACTGCCCCTCACTGCCCCTCACTGCCCCTCACTGCCCCTCACTGCCCCTCACTGCCCTGCACTACCCCTCACTGCCCTGCACTGCCCCTCACTGCCCCTCACTGCCCTGCACTACCCCTCACTGCCCTGCACTGCCCCTCACTGCCCCTCACTGCCCTGCACTGCCCCTCACTGCCCCTCACTGCCCCTCACTGCCCCTCACTGCCCTGCACTGCCCCTCACTGCCCTGCACTGCCCCTCACTGCCCCTCACTGCCCTGCACTACCCCTCACTGCCCCTCACTGCCCCTCACTGCCCCTCACTGCCCCTCACTGCCCTGCACTGCCCCTCACTGCCCCTCACTGCCCTGCACTGCCCCTCACTGCCCTGCACTGCCCCTCACTGCCCCTCACTGCCCTGCACTACCCCTCACTGCCCCTCACTGCCCTGCACTACCCCTCACTGCCCCTCACTGCCCCTCACTGCCCTGCACTACCCCTCACTGCCCCTCACTGCCCCTCACTGCCCCTCACTGCCCCTCACTGCCCCTCACTGCCCCTCACTGCCCTGCACTGCCCCTCACTGCCCCTCACTGCCCCTCACTACCCCTCACTGCCCTGCACTGCCCCTCACTGCCCCTCACTGCCCTGCACTGCCCCTCACTGCCCCTCACTGCCCTGCACTGCCCCTCACTGCCCCTCACTGCCCCTCACTGCCCCTCACTGCCCCTCACTGCCCTGCACTGCCCCTCACTGCCCTGCACTACCCCTCACTGCCCTGCACTACCCCTCACTGCCCCTCACTGCCCCTCACTGCCCCTCACTGCCCTGCACTGCCCCTCACTGCCCCTCACTGCCCCTCACTGCCCTGCACTGCCCCTCACTGCCCCTCACTGCCCTGCACTGCCCCTCACTGCCCCTCACTGCCCCTCACTGCCCCTCACTGCCCCTCACTGCCCCTCACTGCCCCTCACTGCCCCTCACTGCCCCTCACTGCCCTGCACTACCCCTCACTGCCCTGCACTACCCCTCACTGCCCCTCACTGCCCCTCACTGCCCTGCACTGCCCCTCACTGCCCTGCACTACCCCTCACTACCCCTCACTGCCCTGCACTGCCCCTCACTGCCCTGCACTGCCCCTCACTGCCCCTCACTACCCCTCACTGCCCTGCACTACCCCTCACTGCCCTGCACTACCCCTCACTGCCCCTCACTGCCCCTCACTGCCCTGCACTGCCCCTCACTGCCCTGCACTACCCCTCACTGCCCCTCACTGCCCCTCACTGCCCTGCACTGCCCCTCACTGCCCTGCACTACCCCTCACTACCCCTCACTGCCCCTCACTGCCCCTCACTGCCCTGCACTGCCCCTCACTGCCCCTCACTGCCCTGCACTACCCCTCACTACCCCTCACTGCCCTGCACTTCCCCTCACTGCCCCTCACTGCCCTGCACTACCCCTCACTGCCCTGCACTGCCCCTCACTGCCCCTCACTGCCCTGCACTACCCCTCACTGCCCCTCACTGCCCTGCACTACCCCTCACTGCCCCTCACTGCCCCTCACTGCCCTGCACTACCCCTCACTGCCCTGCACTACCCCTCACTACCCCTCACTGCCCTGCACTACCCCTCACTACCCCTCACTGCCCTGCACTACCCCTCACTACCCCTCACTGCCCCTCACTGCCCTGCACTGCCCCTCACTGCCCCTCACTGCCCTGCACTACCCCTCACTGCCCCTCACTGCCCTGCACTACCCCTCACTGCCCTGCACTGCCCCTCACTGCCCCTCACTGCCCTGCACTACCCCTCACTGCCCCTCACTGCCCTGCACTACCCCTCACTGCCCCTCACTGCCCTGCACTGCCCCTCACTGCCCCTCACTGCCCCTCACTGCCCCTCACTGCCCTGCACTACCCCTCACTGCCCCTCACTACCCCTCACTGCCCTGCACTTCCCCTCACTGCCCCTCACTGCCCTGCACTACCCCTCACTGCCCTGCACTGCCCCTCACTGCCCCTCACTGCCCTGCACTACCCCTCACTGCCCCTCACTGCCCCTCACTACCCCTCACTACCCCTCACTGCCCCTCACTGCCCTGCACTACCCCTCACTGCCCCTCACTGCCCTGCACTACCCCTCACTACCCCTCACTGCCCTGCACTGCCCCTCACTGCCCCTCACTGCCCTGCACTACCCCTCACTACCCCTCACTGCCCCTCACTGCCCTGCACTACCCCTCACTGCCCTGCACTACCCCTCACTGCCCCTCACTGCCCTGCACTACCCCTCACTGCCCCTCACTGCCCTGCACTGCCCCTCACTGCCCCTCACTGCCCTGCACTACCCCTCACTGCCCCTCACTGCCCTGCACTGCCCCTCACTGCCCCTCACTGCCCTGCACTACCCCTCACTACCCCTCACTGCCCCTCACTGCCCTGCACTACCCCTCACTGCCCTGCACTACCCCTCACTGCCCCTCACTGCCCTGCACTACCCCTCACTGCCCCTCACTGCCCTGCACTACCCCTCACTGCCCCTCACTGCCCTGCACTGCCCCTCACTGCCCCTCACTGCCCCTCACTGCCCCTCACTGCCCTGCACTACCCCTCACTGCCCCTCACTACCCCTCACTGCCCTGCACTTCCCCTCACTGCCCCTCACTGCCCTGCACTACCCCTCACTGCCCTGCACTGCCCCTCACTGCCCCTCACTGCCCTGCACTACCCCTCACTGCCCCTCACTGCCCCTCACTACCCCTCACTACCCCTCACTGCCCCTCACTGCCCTGCACTACCCCTCACTGCCCCTCACTGCCCTGCACTATCCCTCACTACCCCTCACTGCCCTGCAATGCCCCTCACTGCCCCTCACTGCCCTGCACTACCCCTCACTACCCCTCACTGCCCCTCACTGCCCTGCACTACCCCTCACTGCCCTGCACTACCCCTCACTGCCCCTCACTGCCCTGCACTGCCCCTCACTGCCCCTCACTGCCCTGCACTACCCCTCACTGCCCCTCACTGCCCTGCACTACCCCTCACTGCCCCTCACTGCCCTGCACTGCCCCTCACTGCCCCTCACTGCCCCTCACTGCCCCTCACTGCCCTGCACTACCCCTCACTGCCCCTCACTACCCCTCACTGCCCTGCACTTCCCCTCACTGCCCCTCACTGCCCTGCACTACCCCTCACTGCCCTGCACTGCCCCTCACTGCCCCTCACTGCCCTGCACTACCCCTCACTGCCCCTCACTGCCCCTCATTACCCCTCACTACCCCTCACTGCCCCTCACTGCCCTGCACTACCCCTCACTGCCCCTCACTGCCCTGCACTACCCCTCACTGCCCCTCACTGCCCTGCACTACCCCTCACTACCCCTCACTGCCCTGCACTGCCCCTCACTGCCCCTCACTGCCCTGCACTACCCCTCACTACCCCTCACTGCCCCTCACTGCCCTGCACTACCCCTCACTGCCCTGCACTACCCCTCACTGCCCCTCACTGCCCTGCACTACCCCTCACTGCCCTGCACTGCCCCTCACTGCCCCTCACTGCCCTGCACTACCCCTCACTGCCCCTCACTGCCCCTCACTGCCCCTCACTGCCCCTCACTGCCCCTCACTGCCCTGCACTTCCCCTCACTGCCCCTCACTGCCCTGCACTACCCCTCACTGCCCTGCACTGCCCCTCACTGCCCCTCACTGCCCTGCACTACCCCTCACTACCCCTCACTGCCCTGCACTGCCCCTCACTGCCCCTCACTGCCCTGCACTGCCCCTCACTGCCCCTCACTGCCCTGCACTACCCCTCACTACCCCTCACTGCCCTGCACTGCCCCTCACTGCCCCTCACTGCCCTGCACTACCCCTCACTACCCCTCACTGCCCCTCACTGCCCTGCACTACCCCTCACTGCCCTGCACTACCCCTCACTGCCCCTCACTGCCCCTCACTGCCCCTCACTGCCCTGCACTACCCCTCACTGCCCCTCACTGCCCTGCACTACCCCTCACTACCCCTCACTGCCCTGCACTACCCCTCACTGCCCCTCACTGCCCCTCACTGCCCCTCACTGCCCCTCACTGCCCCTCACTGCCCTGCACTGCCCCTCACTGCCCCTCACTGCCCCTCACTGCCCTGCACTACCCCTCACTACCCCTCACTGCCCCTCACTGCCCTGCACTACCCCTCACTGCCCTGCACTACCCCTCACTGCCCCTCACTGCCCTGCACTACCCCTCACTGCCCTGCACTGCCCCTCACTGCCCCTCACTGCCCTGCACTACCCCTCACTGCCCCTCACTGCCCCTCACTGCCCCTCACTGCCCCTCACTGCCCCTCACTGCCCTGCACTTCCCCTCACTGCCCCTCACTGCCCTGCACTACCCCTCACTGCCCTGCACTACCCCTCACTGCCCTGCACTGCCCCTCACTGCCCCTCACTGCCCTGCACTACCCCTCACTGCCCCTCACTGCCCCTCACTGCCCCTCACTGCCCCTCACTGCCCCTCACTGCCCTGCACTACCCCTCACTGCCCCTCACTGCCCTGCACTACCCCTCACTGCCCTGCACTGCCCCTCACTGCCCCTCACTGCCCCTCACTGCCCCTCACTGCCCCTCACTGCCCCTCACTGCCCTGCACTGCCCCTCACTGCCCCTCACTGCCCCTCACTACCCCTCACTGCCCTGCACTGCCCCTCACTGCCCCTCACTGCCCTGCACTGCCCTGCACTACCCCTCACTGCCCCTCACTGCCCTGCACTACCCCTCACTGCCCTGCACTGCCCCTCACTGCCCCTCACTGCCCCTCACTGCCCTGCACTACCCCTCACTGCCCCTCACTGCCCCTCACTGCCCCTCACTGCCCCTCACTGCCCCTCACTGCCCTGCACTACCCCTCACTGCCCCTCACTGCCCCTCACTGCCCCTCACTGCCCCTCACTGCCCCTCACTGCCCTGCACTGCCCCTCACTGCCCTGCACTACCCCTCACTGCCCTGCACTGCCCCTCACTGCCCCTCACTGCCCTGCACTACCCCTCACTGCCCTGCACTGCCCCTCACTGCCCCTCACTGCCCTGCACTACCCCTCACTGCCCCTCACTGCCCCTCACTGCCCCTCACTGCCCCTCACTGCCCTGCACTACCCCTCACTGCCCTGCACTGCCCCTCACTGCCCTGCACTGCCCCTCACTGCCCCTCACTGCCCTGCACTGCCCCTCACTGCCCTGCACTGCCCCTCACTGCCCCTCACTGCCCCTCACTGCCCTTCACTGCCCTGCACTGCCCCTCACTGCCCTGCACTGCCCCTCACTGCCCCTCACTGCCCTGCACTGCCCCTCACTGCCCTGCACTGCCCCTCACTGCCCCTCACTGCCCCTCACCGCCCCGCACTGCCCCTCACTGCCCTGCACTACCCCTCACCGCCCCTCACTGCCACAGCATGCCTCATGCCAACAGGGAGCTGGAGGCCCAACTGGCTGAGCGGGAGCGGGAGATGGCAGCGCTGCAGACCCGGCTCAACACCCCCCACCAGGTCAGGGAGGCAGGGGGAGGCGGCAGCTGCGGTTCATTATTTGACATGTTGAGTGTGACTGCCTGCATTCAGAGTGTGATTGTCAACATGTGGAGTGTGACTGACCCCAGGTGGCCCAGGACCCTGTGCTGGGCGACAGCTCAGTGCCGACCAAGACACTTCAGGGGAGCTATTCTGCGCTGGCAGTGCCTGGTGGGTTACAGGGGCAAGGTGCCAGATGGCAGTCAGACGGCAGCCAGATGTTAACAGCATATCAAAGAGCTTGAGCAGTTGCTGGCTGCTGGCGACCTAGCCGTGGCTGGTATTGCTGGTACAGGAGCTGGTGATGCAGCTGACCTCAGCACTGCTGCTGCTGCTGCTGGTGATGCAGCTGACCTCAACACTGCTGCTGCTGCTGGTGATGCAGCTGACCTCAACACTGCTGCTGCTGCTGGTGATGCAGCTGACCTCAACACTGCTGCTGCTGCTGGTGATGCAGCTGACCTCAACACTGCTGCTGCTGCTGCTGGTGATGCAGCTGACCTCAACACTGCTGCTGCTGCTGGTGATGCAGCTGACCTCAACACTGCTGCTGCTGCTGGTGATGCAGCTGACCTCAACACTGCTGCTGCTGCTGGTGATGCAGCTGACCTCAACACTGCTGCTGCTGCTGGTGATGCAGCTGACCTCAACACTGCTGCTGCTGCTGGTGATGCAGCTCACCTCAACACTGCTGCTGCTGCTGGTGATGCAGCTGACCTCAACACTGCTGCTGCTGCTGGTGATGCAGCTGACCTCAACACTGCTGCTGCTGCTGGTGATGCAGCTGACCTCAACACTGCTGCTGCTGCTGGTGATGCAGCTGACCTCAGCACTGCTGCTGCTGCTGGTGATGCAGCTGACCTCAACACTGCTGCTGCTGCTGGTGATGCAGCTGACCTCAACACTGCTGCTGCTGCTGGTGATGCAGCTGACCTCAACACTGCTGCTGCTGCTGGTGATGCAGCTGACCTCAACACTGCTGCTGCTGCTGGTGATGCAGCTGACCTCAACACTGCTGCTGCTGCTGGTGATGCAGCTGACCTCAACACTGCTGCTGCTGCTGGTGATGCAGCTGACCTCAACACTGCTGCTGCTGCTGGTGATGCAGCTGACCTCAACACTGCTGCTGCTGCTGGTGATGCAGCTGACCTCAACACTGCTGCTGCTGCTGGTGATGCAGCTCACCTCAACACTGCTGCTGCTGCTGGTGATGCAGCTGACCTCAACACTGCTGCTGCTGCTGGTGATGCAGCTGACCTCAACACTGCTGCTGCTGCTGGTGATGCAGCTGACCTCAACACTGCTGCTGCTGCTGGTGATGCAGCTGACCTCAACACTGCTGCTGCTGCTGGTGATGCAGCTGACCTCAACACTGCTGCTGCTGCTGGTGATGCAGCTGACCTCAACACTGCTGCTGCTGCTGGTGATGCAGCTCACCTCAACACTGCTGCTGCTGCTGGTGATGCAGCTGACCTCAACACTGCTGCTGCTGCTGGTGATGCAGCTGACCTCAACACTGCTGCTGCTGCTGGTGATGCAGCTGACCTCAACACTGCTGCTGCTGCTGGTGATGCAGCTGACCTCAACACTGCTGCTGCTGCTGGTGATGCAGCTCACCTCAACACTGCTGCTGCTGCTGGTGATGCAGCTGACCTCAACACTGCTGCTGCTGCTGGTGATGCAGCTGACCTCAACACTGCTGCTGCTGCTGGTGATGCAGCTGACCTCAACACTGCTGCTGCTGCTGGTGATGCAGCTGACCTCAACACTGCTGCTGCTGCTGGTGATGCAGCTGACCTCAACACTGCTGCTGCTGCTGGTGATGCAGCTGACCTCAACACTGCTGCTGCTGCTGGTGGTGCAGCTGACCTCAACACTGCTGCTGCTGCTGGTGGTGCAGCTGACCTCAACACTGCTGCTGCTGCTGGTGATGCAGCTGACCTCAACACTGCTGCTGCTGCTGGTGATGCAGCTGACCTCAACACTGCTGCTGCTGCTGGTGATGCAGCTGACCTCAACACTGCTGCTGCTGCTGGTGATGCAGCTGACCTCAACACTGCTGCTGCTGCTGGTGATGCAGCTGACCTCAACACTGCTGCTGCTGCTGGTCGTGCAGCTGACCTCAACACTGCTGCTGCTGCTGGTGATGCAGCTGACCTCAACACTGCTGCTGCTGCTGGTGGTGCAGCTGACCTCAACACTGCTGCTGCCGCCGCTGCTGCTGCAGGAGGTCCAGGGTGCGAGACCCCCACAAGGCACGGCCTGCTGGGCAGCCCCCACGCCAGTGCCCTGATCGTGACGTCTGCCAGCTACCAGACACCCTCCCACGGCCTGCCCCCCACACCCGGTACACCCATGAGCAGCAAGCAGGCTGACGAGTGGCGCAAGGTGGGGGCCGGGGCCAGCGGGGAGGGGCAGGGCAGGGTGTCGGAGTAAGGTCAGAGGTGTAGGTGAGTCAGACCCTCAGGGTGCCTAGGTGTTTTATGGGGTGAGTGAGGCAGTGAGCTCTTGCTCTTCGGTAGGGCTTGTCCGGTAGGTCTGGTCAAGTGCTCTCCCCTGACCAAGGGCTGTGCTGTCCTTACACCTCATGGAAGGAACAGAGTGCTGCCTGCACCAGGGGGCCTACCATGGACGTGCTGTCCTTACAGGGTAGGCTCCCCAGTAAGCTGTGCCGTTGCTGCCGACCACCTGCTGCACCTGTTTCGGCAAGCTTAGTTGCTGCTGCTGCCCCTTGGCATCTTTGCTCCTGTTTCAGCTTTGTCGACCTTGCTGCTGGCTTTGCTGCTGGCCTGTGTGGCGCCTGTGGGTTCAGGCTGCGGCTAAGGAGCGCGCCGACAAGCAGGCGCTGGCAAGCCAGCTGGAGGGAGTGAAGGCGGAGCTGGCGGCAGCTGTGGCAGCAGCCCAGCGCGGCTCAGCCACTCACACCGCCCACCTCAATGACGTCACACACAGGTGTGCGAGTGCAGCAGGAACCATAGAGGCACGGGGCCGCTGAAAGAGTATGGCTCGTGGTTGCGGGAGTAATGCTAGAGCAAGCAGAGAGAGACTTTGTGTGATGGGCGTGCAGGGCCGGCCTGGTGGAGTCGCAGCTGCGCGATGCGCTGCGCCGCCTGGCAGCCGCTGAGGCGCGGCTGACGGAGTGCCTAGAGGACACCCGGCAGCAACGGTCGATGGCTGCGGCACGAGGCGAGGAGGTGACAGCCGAGCGCGATGCCAACCGCCGCCTACGACTGCAGGTGTGCGATATGAAACACGTTCAAGGGTAGCTCGGCTTAGACCTTGCCGTATGTGGCTCGAGGTTGTGTGACCTCTGTGCCGGGTACCTGATGCACGCAGATCAGCGTGCTGCAAGGCAGTGTGGAGGTGCTACAGCAGCAGCTGGCCGCCACCCGGGCTGATTTGGCCGCCACTCGCAAGCAAGAGTTGGCGGAGGAGCAGCGAGTGCAGAAACTGAGCCGCCAGGTGAGTGAATGACGTGACGCGAGCTGGCTTACTCGGGTCCGTAGCGGCTGCAGCCATGGATTTGTGTGCTGGCATTGCTGCGCACAGGCAGAGGAGTTGGAGGAGGAGAGCACCAGGCGTCTACGCGCTGCTGAGGACATTGCGGATCGGCTATCGCGGGCATACCTCGAGAGCCTCCTGGACCTGCGCGGCGAAGCCTTCTGCGTACTGTCATCTCCCGCGCGGAAGCAACCTCCCCTTCCCTCTCCGGCTCGAACGCTAGCATCGGGATGTGTGGCGGGAGCTGCTCTACGGAGTGCACATGACCAACATGGCACTGCGATTGCGCAGGAGCAGCAACTGGGCGACGACGGGGAGCTGTCACTGCCCGGGTCAAGGCGCGAGACGGTGGAAGTCGTCCCGCCAGCCAGCAGCACCCCTGTCCATCCCGCAGAGCTCGACTCAGGCGTGGAGTGGCACGTGGGCCTGCAGCTGCTGCCGCGACACTTGCAGCTAGACGATGGCAGTGCCGGTGAGGCCACCGATTGGGCTCAGATGGATGGGGCGAGGCCGCACGAAGAGCAACATCAGGCGGAGGAAACCAACACGGAAGGCATGCAGCATGATGCGGACCAGCCACTGTCGCAGCCTAGCAACCTTGACCAAGCCAGCACCACGGTCTTGTGACCCATGAGCCCACATTTGACATCTGACCGCCCTAGTCATCCTTCATTGCATTGCACTAACGTGCCATAGATGTGGCTGTAGGCACGCCTTGCATGCCATGTGTACATGCCAACTGAGAGTCTGCATTGAAACGCTTACATGTGGTGGTAGTGAATAAACGTATGTTCTTGCAAGAGGACAACTGATGATGACAAGAGGGAAGAACCCAGTCTTTCCTCTCTGTTTGTGGGGTGGTCAAGAGTTGCCCCTGTGGCCCTGTTTCGGTTAGCACGTCAGCACCAACGGGGAAGGTCACCACCAAGTTTGCAGCCATGGTGGTGGCCCATGATGTCAAACCCCCAAGACAAGCGCACGGGAGTGCCTGAGGAGACTGCATGCAGCCACTGAGCGCAGTGGCTGTGCAGCAACCCACTGCGCACATTTGCAACCGACTGGGCTGCTTGCAACCATTGCCCCTTACACTAGCTCAGATGCCCTCATGGCAGTGAAGTACCCTGCCTGCCCTGAACAGGTCCACCATCAACAGCCCCCCCATAGCCCTGTACCAAGCAACCCACTGCATGGGAGGGCTTACCTGCAGCAGCATCACTATTGAAGCTATGCAAGCGTACTTGCAGGACAGCTGTGAGGCAGGCCTAAGACATGCCACTCGCAGCCTCGCACACGCTTGCATGCGAGATGAGGCACAGAAGTTCATGATCTCCAAACCTCAGGGGCAAGCACTCCAAAAGTCAAAGTAGTGTCAGTGCAATCCAGTGTCCAGCAAGCAATAGTGAGCCAGACTGCCTCTTCAGTGCTGATAGAGGCAGCCCCTGACTGAAAGGCTGTGCCACCTGCTACGCATGCCTGCTCTTTGTACCCTATCTGACCTTCGCCTTGGCTGCTGCACGCACTGCCGCTGCACGCCCTCTGCCTCCCACACCCATGGGCAGAGCCTTGCCCTTGTACTTAGGGTCTATACGCTTGAACATTGGAGCGTTCTTTAACATGTCCGGCACCACCATGAAGCGAATGCGACTGCAAGGCACATGGCGTAGGGCAATGTTCAGCGCATCCATCATGCTCACAGTGGGCTAGCTCCTGCTGCAGTATCAATGCAGCATGGCGTCTAGTGAATGCTTTAGAGCTATGCTTCCTCACCTCCCCCTGACGAAGATGTGGTCCAGCTGGGACACACGACCATCACGGCCTGTGGCCGTCACGTCTTTCAATTGGCAGTTCCAGTTGTCCTCTGCGTCGAACAGCTCGCCTCTGAATATCTCTCCTGACTTGAGCTCCACTGTCACGACGTGACCCTCAGCCTCGTGCATCAGCTTGATGGGAATGCCAATGCCCTTCTGCGAGGTGCCCATGTCGACGGCGTGAACCCTCCTACGTCCAGCTGCAGATCACAGAGGCCCGCCCAGCAAAGCTACGAAGCGAGCAAAGCTATTAATGGGATTGACGCAGTTGCGGGGGTGTTTGCAGCTATGGCTGCAGGGAAGCGGAAGCACACAGCCGGCTTGTCAAGCGCCAACACCGACTGAAACCAAACAGTGAGGGGTGTGGAGTTCAGGCATTTAGGTGTCAAAGTATTCGCTTTCCTAGGGAGCCCCGCAACGCGCTATGGCTGCCAATGTGCCCGTGAACCCCAAGCCTTTTCTGAACGATCTCACGGGAAAGCAGGTCATCGTGAAGCTGAAGTGGGGAATGGAATACAAGGGGTACCTCGTCTCTGTCGACAGCTACATGAACCTGCAGCTAGCGAGCACTGAGGAGTACATCGATGGACAGTCCGTGGGTGCGCTGGGAGAGGTGCTCATTCGCTGCAACAACGTTCTCTACATGCGGGGAGTTCCTGAGGAGGCGGAAGCATAGTATTAGCCGCCAGGCTCCAGGAACAGCTCGCCTGGGGGCCAGTACTTCAAGGAGCATGATGGGATCATGGAGGTTTACCTGGAGCGGGTGCAGCTGGTGCCTATGGCTGGTAAATCCCTTCATGCTTGAAGGCCAGTCTCAGGGAGCTCACTTGCCTGGTGCAGACAATGACTGTACAGCCTTCTCATGGTCGCCTACGCATGGGTGCGTGCGCGTCAACAGCATGGGAAACAGTGGTCTATCCCGTGGTGTCGCTCTGGCCATGTGCCTTGGATCTGTCTGATGTACCCGACCGGTTTCTTACTCGGCAAAGCGGAGTGGCCATGCTGGGGTGTGCACTTGCGTCCTGGGGTGTTGAAGGTCACCATCCAACCGGAGTGCGCTTCAGATTCGAGTGCTTTCCGGAATGCACTACAGCTTGCAGAAGGGCTGCGAGCTCTGATATGAGCCGTGTTCCTGTAGTGCGGTGGCTGCAGCTTGTCTGTGTGCACGTGGAGCTCACAAGGGGGACACGTTGCTTTGACTCAATCCACAGGACTCAGCTGCCAGGGCCTTAGAGTCCTGCTGGGTCTGTACAAGGTAGCTGTCACACTGACATGCAGCAAGGGCATGGGGGCTTGCATGTGCCTGGCATGCACAGTGTAAGGTGCATGCTGTAGCCTTGCCTTGAGTGTGAGATTCATGCATCATGCAGTCCTACAGGTCCACACACGCACACAATGTCACGTAATAAGATGTTCCTAGACGTGACAGCGTGCTGCAGAGAGTAAGGAATGCTGCAAATGCGACCCTCTACAGCCAGGAGGCGGCTGATTCTTGCGCCACCTGAGACGATGATAGTTGACGAGACTGATTGCTTTTACACCGCTGTAGTCGTCATTTGCTTGGCATGGTGTCAATGGTCATGTGTAAGAGGCATTCGTCTTCTCCATGCCTGACTGGACATACCGCACTGTCCGACCTACATGGAGCAGCCCTTCACAAGATGCGCCGCAGCAAGAGCTGGCACCACCATTTGACACCACTCCATTGCATAGCCCACCAATACAAGCAGGGGCGATGCAGTGCCACTGGCGCACTCAGTCCATCTGGTGACGAGGCCAGTGGCCGCCGCAGCAGGTCTGCCTAACGCCAGCTTAGCAGGCTGTGCCTGGGCCCAAGCGTGGCAGCTCCATGAGTTCAAAGTGGTTTGCACACCACATCACTTCTAGTCCCAGCACTGAATGGCTGAGACACTGCAGCTGCTCACCGCCGTGGCGGCACCCTTCACTACTGCCCTGCTGCCCCGCTGGCGCCCTTCTACACCCCTCTACACCCCTCCGCAGCTTCTAGCTGACCTAGCCCGGGGTCTCAGTCTTCGCCCGCCATGCCCGCCTCTGCCTCCTCATCGTCGCCGCCCGGCTCCAACGCCATGCGCTTGCGCCGCGCCGCCTCCACCTCCCTGGGCTGCGGGGGCCGCGGCCGCATCAACACCTGCGCGCCAGCCACCACAATTACCTGGCGCGCAGCTTGTCCGGTCACACCTTCACAGCATCGCGCCCGCATTGCCAGGCCTTGTGCGACTGCTTGTTGGAGCCGCGGACGAGGGGTGGCACGCGCGTATGGAAGGTGATGTAGCTGGCTGGGGTGCGCAAGGCACTAGGGCCGCAAGGCAGATGGGCAGCGCATCGCACCTTGCTGGGCCGCGTGGCTGGGGGCGTCAAGCGTGCGCGCGGGTCAGAGTCCCGACGTCGCAGGAACGCCTTGGTGTCGATCTCGCTGTACAGAGCCTTGCCGTCCTGCAGGGCAGGGGCAGGTGCGGCGACTCACCGCGTGTGTTGTTTATGTATGGCTAACGTGGCAAGCAGCCACGTGTAGTTCTGCTTTAAATGCACTTCAACCTGGCAACCGCTACATGCTTGTGCTTCTCATCCTCTCAGCTGTGGGCGGCAACAGCCGCAGCACTGGCGCGTGAGCTGCAGCTGCAGCCCTCACCGCACAGCGCAGGACCACGGTCTGCTTGCGCTCATCGCCCTCATCCATCACGTCCTGCAAGCACCAGCTGAGGCCAGCTCTGCTCCTGCCACTCAGCCAGCTCAGTCCTGATGCAGCCATGCCGGCTATGTCCAGAGGCAGCACCCCTGGCCTGTCCCCGTCCTAGCTTCAGGGCAGGCCTCGGCCTCACTGCCGCAATGCTAGGCTGCCCCCGCTGCCGTGGCACTGCACCATGCCCAGCTGACCAACTGGCTACCCCCACCCCTAGCCTACCCTAAACCTCACCCCTACCCTACCCTGCCCGGCCCTGCCCCACCTTGCGCCCCTTGTCAAACACATACTCCTTGGTCCACTGGTACTCCGGGCCCAGCGCCTCCCGCGCCACCTCCCTGGGGCCAGGCCAGCAGCAGCCCGCACCCCTCACCCACACCCCCTGATGGCCTCACACCTGGCGTAGCCATGCCTCCATGCCTCCATGCAAGCGTGGCCAAAGGTGAGCAAGCAGGGATCAGGGTGGAGGCAAGGCGGGAGTGGCAAAGCGGGCTACGGCAACCTGCACGACTGGGACAGCCCATGGCCCTGTGTTGGAGTAAGGATGTTGAGGTCAGTCAGACCATCAGAGTTTCTGGGAGTACTTGACTAAAGTGTGAGGCGGTTTTAGTTCGCGCTCTGCGGTAGGGCCTTTACTGCGTTTGTCCGGTCGAGGCCATCCCTCTAACGAGTGTTGTGCTGCCTTTAGGTGAGCGTAAGCTCGCCCTATGTTTGTAACTGCGTTTGTCCGGTCGAGGCCATCCCTCTAACGAGTGCTGTGCTGCCTTTAGGTTATGGTGCAAGCAGCAAAGACAGCACCTGCAGCCTGGAAGGCCCTAATTGCAGACCAGCAGCGCACGGGGTTCAGCCATTGCTCTGAGCTGTGGCACCAGATCAATCATCTGCAGCTGGGGTCAGGGGAAAGCATCTCTCAGCTGTGCAGCAGGCTCTCTGACTTGGTGTTGGAGTTGGCAGAGGCCGACGAGACCGTCAGTGAGGCTGTGCAGGTCAGAGCTTTGCTGCAGGCTGTTCCCTCCCTGCCTCCCTATGATATGGCCAGAGAGTTCATCACCCAGGGGGCTGATGCGTCCGCCCCTAACCCGGCTGATGTGAAGCGGCGCTTGCAGAATGCAGAATACAGCCCATGGCCCTGGTGATCTGCTCTGCCTCAGGCCACAGCAGTGAGGGGGCGCCGCAGCTGAGTGAGGGAGGGCAGGCTGTCCAGCGCCAGATGAGGGCAGGGGCTGGGGCCGGGGGCGTTACTGTGTTCTCCCTGCCTATGGCCTGGTCCTGAGCCTGGCTGAGAGCGCTGCCTGGGGCGCTGCCTGAGGGGTTAGCAGGGGTGGGGGGGCCCGGAGGTGGGCTGGGTGCCACTCACCCTCTCAGCGGCTGGCTGGGGGGGCGTGTGGGCACGCAGAGCGCCATGAAGCGCAGCTCAGCAGCCTGCGGGCACAAGCAGGTCAGGCAGGAGCTGCAGTGGCTAAGGGGCAACAGGGGAGGACCCGGCGGCCTGGACCGACTGCTGACCGCTGAGTGGGGCAGGGGGGCGGCCTGGGGAGGGGAGTGTGGCCTGAGGGTGGGAGGGCGGCCTGAGGGGCAGGGGGCTGCTCAGCAAGCGTCCAGGGAGGGGGGTGCCTTGCGGGTCGGCACTGATTGCCCAGCATCCAGCAGCAGAGCTGTAGACGACCGTGCCAGGGTCAGGTAGGGTAGCCCCTGGAGCTGTGTGCCAGTCAGGGCTGTGGCTGGGTTGATGCCTGGTGACCGCTTGCCTGAGGTCCGACCTCACTAGCGGCTGCATCCACTTTGTAGCCCTTGAGTATTGAGCAGGCAGTGGCCTGGAGGTCAGGTCAGGTCAGGTCAGGTCAGGTCAGGTCAGGTCAGGTCAGGTCAGGTCAGGTCAGGTCAGGTCAGGTCAGGTCAGGTCAGGTCAGGTCAGGTCAGGTCAGGTCAGGTCAGGTCAGGTCAGGTCAGGTCAGGTCAGGTCAGGTCAGGTCAGGTCAGGTCAGGTCAGGTCAGGTCAGGTCAGGTCAGGTCAGGTCAGGTCAGGTCAGGTCAGGTCAGGTCAGGCCGAGTCGGGTCACGAATCACCTGGCGCCGCAATTCCGGGTCCAAGCGTGTGAGCTGTCCCACTTCCTGGCAGGGGTCCGTTGCAAAGCGCACCAGCACACTGCGGCGGCCCCACCACTCCTCGTCAGGCAGCACTGGGAGGGGCAGGGCAGCCAAGGCAGCAGGGGAAGGCAGGTGAGACGCAGACGCCAATGCTGCTCCAGTGCCATTAGCACTTGTCAAGTTTGCAGCAACGCCCCTATGCGGGGCAAGGGGGAGGGGGAGCGGAAGGACCTTATACTCACGTGGCAGCACCTCCACCGCCTTCATGCTGCTCTTGCTGCTGTGCACTGGCGCCTGCTGTGCGGCAGCAAAGGTGCGCTCCACTGCAGCAATCTGGGCGCGGCGCTTGGTGGAGGTGAGCAGGGGCAGGGCGCCGCCCTCTCCCTCCTCAGCCGCGGTGGCGCTGGCTGCCTGGGCAGCACAGGAGAGGGGGGAAAGGCAAGTGGCTGCGTGCAGGTTGGGTAAGAGGAGGGGGGGGTGAAGGGGAGGGAGGGGAGAGGGGGAGGGGGGGGAGAGGGGGAGGGGGGGGAGAGGGGGAGGGGGGGGAGAGGGGGAGGGGGGGGAGAGGGGGAGGGGGGGGAGAGGGGGAGGGAGGGGAGAGGGGGAGGGGGGGAGAGGGGGAGGGGGCCGCGCTGGGGGCTCGCTGGGGGACACACCTGCTTCAGGTCCTTGGCCCGCTTCTCATTCACCCCCTGCTTGCGCACGGCATCTGTGTCGGCGGAGATGTAGCTGCAGGCAGGCAGGCAGGCAGGCAGGCAGGCCTCAATGCTGACTGTTGGTCTGCAAGCTGCACGCCTCTCTGCCCTGGCCTTCACTGGCCTCCCCCTCCTCCCTGCTGCACCCCCTGTGGACCTGTGAAGCAGCCACTGACAACGGCTGAGCCCCACCCCCTCCTCCCCTGGCCCCCACTTGACCCCACCCCCTTCCCAGCCTCAGCACTCCCCTGGCTGCTGACCCCTGCTGCAGCCTTGCAGCTCAGTCACACCTTGGCCATCACCCTATCTCACCCCAGACCCCATCACTATCACAGCCCTAGTCACACTCCAGCCAGCCCTGGTCACACTCACGTGGTGCGCATGAGCCAAGACACCTGGCTGGCGTTCTTCAGGCTGGCCACCCGCCGCTGTGGCACCCCCACAGGCACCCCCTGGCCCCCACTGCCTGCGCCCCGGCCTGCCCCTAGCAGCCCCTTGGTGAGCGCCAGCAGGGAGGTGTTGCGCAGGGAGGCTGCCTCGTCCTCACCCTGCGGGGGAAAGGAGGGTAGGGGTGGGTAGGTTGGTTAGGTTAGTGAGGTTGGTTAGGGCTGTTAGGGCAGGGCAGGGTTAGGGTTAGGGTTAGGGTTAGGGTTAGCCCTAGCCCTAACCCGGGGTGGGGTGGGGCGGGGTGGGGCGGGGTGGGGCGGGGTGGGGCAATATTGCG
>JASKMD010000200.1:0-25000 GCA_030144725.1 Haematococcus lacustris | reverse complement strand
CGGGCAGGGGGGCAGGCGGGCAGGGGGGCAGGCGGGCAGGGGGGCAGGCGGGCAGGGGGGCAGGCGGGCAGGGGGGCAGGCGGGCAGGGGGGCAGGCGGGCAGGCTGAGGGTGTGTGGCACGGGGAAGGGGGGTAGAGGGAATGATAGGCAGAGAGAGGTGGGGAGGCGGGTGCAAGGGGATGAGGAAGAAGTGGAGCAGGGGTCGGGTGGAGGGAGTGTGATAAGCCAGGGATAGGGGCAGGGGGGCAGTAGCCCCTGGGTCAGCCCACCTAGGCCTGCACCCCTGCTAGTGTGTCGCCTCATGCACTGCCCCAGACACTGACACCAGGTGCCTGAGGACCCCCTCACTGACTGTCAGCTGCTGCTTAACAGCCGGCGCTGCTGGCTCCTTGTACTGAGGAGAAAGGAGGCGGAGCTGGGCCAAACACCGGGTGGTCAACACAGCCCCGACACCCAGCCCCCTGACCCCATCCCCCTGACCCCCCCCCCGACCCACCCCCCCTGACCCGCCTCCCCTGACCCCCCCCTGACCCCCCCCCCTGACCCAGCACCTGGTGATGCACCCAACCGCCAGGGAAGGCTGTTGGTGTGGTGGAGTATAGGATCAGCCGCCCGCTCTTGCTGCCCTCAGGCATCAGGTACATCTGCAGCCCAGAAGCAAGGCAAGCCAAGTTTCACCTGCCCATATAAGCCCTACGTACCCCCTGAGCCCCAGCCCCTGGGCCCAGCCCACCTGGCCCTGGTGGCTGAACACGAAGGGGTAGGACAGGTGCCAGGCGGTGTCCAGCACCACGCCTTGGTGCCGCCAGCTCAGGCCGCCGTCCAGACTCACTGCCGCGCCAATGTCGCCCTGCAGCCATGGCGCAGGGGGGGCAGGGGAGGGCCAGGGGGAGGGGCAGGCTAGGGGCCAGGGGGGGGTCAGGGGAGGCCCCAGAGGAGGTCAGGGTTAGCCCACAGCCCTCATCACACCCTGCAGCTCCCCTCACCCCGCAGCGCCAGCACCAGCAGCGGCAGTGGCAGCAATGGCAGCGGCAGCAGCGGCAGCAGCGGCAGCGGCGGCGGCGCTCCAGCTGGGGCGGAGGGGTGCCCTCATGCAGGCTGGCCTGCCTGCCCCTGCTGCCCCCTACTGCTTGCTGCTGCCTGGTCCCAGGGGAGACAGAGCCAGGCGCCAGGCAGCAGGCGGGCCGGCCACCCAGTGGTCAGGCACCAGGTCAACCGAGCAGGCTGCCAGCCAAGCACAGGAGCTTGCCCCTTTCAGCTGCACCAACTGATGGTGGGTTCAGGGGCTTAATCAACATGCCAACTATGCCCCAGCTATTGCTTGAGTATAATGCCGCCGTGACCCTGCCCCCTCCCCCTGCCCCACCCCTCTGGACTGCGCCCCTACCTGCATGTTGTGCACCGACTTGGTCTCGTAGAACATGAACAGCTGACCATCCTCAGCCGGCCACAGGAACGGGTCGGCAACAAATGATGACGGCACGTCAGTGACATGGGCGCATGAATACACTGGGTTGGCCACTGGCCAGGCAGCTGCGGTGTCCGCTTGAGGCCTGGGCCAACGCTCCGGGGGGCGCAGGCTGAAGGGCGAGGGGCCTTTGTAGATGCCTATGGCCCACTGGCCCTGAAGGCAGGGTATGGGTGCACAGTCAGGGGGGGGGGGCCCGGCTGCCAGCCTAAGCCTGGTGCTTGCATGAGTGTGCTGAGAGTGAGCTGTTCAGTGCTGGCTGTGTGACTGGGGCCTTTCCCTCCAACCTCGTCATCTTTCGTGCAGATGCCTGCATGTTGGCTGCCACTGTCAAGGGCCCAGTGGCTGGCTGAGACCAGCAGCTCAAGCGTGGCATAGATACATGCTGTCCATAGCAGACCAAACGCTACACGCTGCAGGATGCGAAGCTTCTTGTTCATCGCGCAGCCGCCGCGTTGTCGTCGTGTCGTCGACTTAAGCTGCGGCAATGTGCTTGAATATGAACTACAAATCTCATTTTTGTGCGTCGTCACTGTTGCACGTGACACCCAGCATTTAATTGGGTTGCTTTACAAGCTGCAACTCACTAAGCGATGTCGATCGTGCATCATAAGGCCTATTCTGTCATTCGAGTGAAGCAACACTTGTCCCCATCCCCTAGCCTGCGTGGCCTGGGCTCAGCAGTAGGTGTAGCTGAGTGAGATCACCCACATGTGACACCTTGTTTAGTGTTAGATATGTTTATTTGGGTAAGGCAAGCGTCAACAAACAGCTCAAGTCAATTCAAAGTTTGAGCTTGCACTCGAAATGATGGGAGTCGAGATGGCTGATTAGTGCATGCCCCCGCTCTTGCAGTCAGCTGCGGCACTAATGCGCAGCGGGTTAGATTAACCGCGAGGTCGTTGTCGAGCCATGCAGCAAGTTGTCAGCAGGTCGACCTACGAAGCGGTAGCTAACGACAAAGATGACACGTCATCGACAGCTGCACCTGGCGCGAAGCCGCCCACGCGCCTCTGGCTCATGTTGCAGCTTGTCGGGACTTGCTCGGTGTTCCTGTGCTGCTCCAGTGGGATCATCGTCGTCAACCGCGTTATCATGCGCGAACTGGGCTTTGGCTATCCAATGGCGCTGTCAGCCTGGGGTCAGGGGGTCAGCTTCCTGGTGGCCTGGGTGGTATGCGATGGGGTCAAACTGGCTCCAGCACCTGTAGGCATGGAATGGCGCTACATCTTGACAGTGATTGTCCCAATGGGAGCTGCTCAGGGCGTTGCCATTTGGTTATCCAACAAGCTGTACACGTTGCTTACAGTGAGTGCAGGCAAGTCTCAGCTGCTTCCGCTGCTATCTGGTTGTGCATCGTCACCTGCTTGCTGGTTCTAGCTCCTTCTAGCATTGGGTACGGCAAACCAGGACCACCATCTCAGCAGCAGCGGCGGCGGCAGCAGCAGCGGCAGCAGTGGCAGCGGCAGCGGCGGCAGCAGCAGCAGCAGGAGGCACAGCAACCCATGGTCTCCCAGCACACCATCGACCATGCACTGCAGCAATGATGAGTGGCTAGAGTGTGGAGGACACTGTGGTGTGCTGCAGTGTTTTTTTTTTAACGCTATATATAGCGATCGCTATAAAAAGCGACATTTCAGAGGGCTCCGTGCGCTATGGATTGGACCCCTTGCGGACTGTGCTATAGCGCATCGCGTTATAAAAAGTGAACTTTGTACTGCAGCCGCAGCTCGGCTTAGAGCCGCAATTTGGATAAGCGCCGCAGTCCCGATGGCTGAGGGCCGTGCCCGCCGAGGGTATAGCGATGGTATTAACTTACAAGCCAGGGTTACTAGAGTTGTGGAAAACATCAACCAGCATTTCTGCAGCCCGCACCCAGAAGTTCAAGCAGCTTTGCCACAGCCTTGGGCTCAAGGGTCAGCTGATAGGGCGGGCCGCGCCAACCCGTTGGCTGAGCTTGCGGAAGCCAGCAGAGCGGCTGGTGCGTGACATCAGGTCCTTGGTGTCCTCCTCACAGACCTCCCTACTCTTTTGGCAGCCTGCGGGCTCTTGCTTATCCTCCGCTCACTCAACCGCCTCAACCTTGTGTGCCAAAGCCGTGCCATCTTTGTCGAGGACCTTATGCAGGAGGTGGCCCTGACGGCCAACAAGATCACTGCCATGTACTCAGGCCCCTTCCCCTTCTCTGCACTGGACTTTCCTGAGCTGACAGCCTTCACCAATGTGGCAGGACCTGGCAGCTGCCTGGTGTACAACGGCTCTGGCCATTTGGCATTGCAGCCGCATGGGAGTGGCAGTATGACAGTGCAATCAAATGAGGCTGACAGTGACAGTGACAGTGAGGAGGTAGGCAGCAGGCAGGCAGCAGCAGACATGGAGACAACGTTTGGTGAGAATGAGGAGGAGGAGGAAGGCAGTGAGCTAGGCAGTGAGCCGGTGCAGCTGTACGCCATCCCCCCAAAAGGGCGCCGGGCTGCTTTAGTGCCAGCCAGTGACTCCAGCAGCATGTCGACAGTGCCAAGCAGGAGCTGGCAGCAACAGCAGATGCTGTGGTACTTGACCTACACAGCCGCTTCCTCCCACCGGAGTATGCCAAAGGACTGGCTATTGTGTACGCCCACTACTGGGACAAGCAGCCCAGCGATGAAGACTTCCTTGAGCGCCTGGCCATTGTCAAGGCCCGGTACTGCATGGACACGACCCTGGCTAACGGCCAACTGGCGCCAGCCTTGTTGGAGCAGCAAAAGCTATCTGCTATCCCAACAATTTGTGGAAGTCATGCGCTGCCAAGCTGAACACCGTGTGGAGCAGCAGCCAACCCAGCAATGGACCACCAAGCTGTGCCGCTACTTGGCTGGCCAACCCATCACCAAGGCTGACATCTTGGAGTACATCAAGCTGGCCACCAGGCTTAGTGGAGGAGGAGCGCATGTTCTCAGCCATGGCTTACCTCAAAGATGACACCCGCAACAGGCTGCAAGAGTGCCACTTGAATGTCTTCAGCAACAATCAATTTGATTAGGACACATTCCCAGATGAGCGCGCCATTAGCAAGTGGCTGGATAACGCTGCTGTGCGTGGGCGCTACCGCCTTTGATTGGGCCTATTGCTTTATTTGACATTTTTGTTGTGCGCTATGGGGCCCAATAGGGCCGCGCTATGAACATGACAGTCCCAATCTGAGCCATGACACTTTGTGCTATGAAATTGGAAAGAGGCCAAATGAAAAAAAAAACACTGGTGTGCTGTGCAGGTAGCTTTCATTGAGATGGCGCGCGCCATGCTGCCCCTCATCACCCTTGCTGCCTTGTGGCTGGCCAGCCTGGAGACCCCCACCCTAGAGCACATCAAGGCGGTGTCACTCACGGGGGTGGGCTGCGCCATCAGTGCCTACGGGGAGGTGCGAGCAGTGCCAGGGACCAGTTGGGGTTACTGCACAGCATGTCACCCTCCCTGAGGGGGTTGGCCGGGGTGGTCGGGTGAGGGGGTGGGGTAGGGTGGGGTCAGGTGGTTGGGTGGTGGGGGGTGGCTGAGTTTGAGTGCTGGAGCTGCCTTGCCTGTGACACAGCGAGTGGTGGACGGGCAGGCTGTGCTAGGTGGCAGGCTGGCAGGTTGCCTATGGGTGGGACGTGCTTGATCTGCAGTTTCGGAGGACGCAGTGCAGGTGGTAGGTAGGGCGGCTGACCTATCTGAAACTCTTGTCCTGTGGGTCCCCTCAGTGCTGCTGGCTGCAAGGGACTCTGTGGGGGCCTGCAGCCAGGCAGCATTCCAATCATGCCACCCATTCATACTGTCCATGGGTGAGTGCCACGTTATGGCGATGATGCACATACCCATAATGCCCCTACCCCTGTCTGACAAGGGAGCAACCGCCAGGGTGCAGCTGCAGCAGCAGGGCTGGCCAGCAACGACACAGATACGCAAGATGCCGGATGAAGGCAGGATATGGACGAGTGCAGACTCAGTGCCAGCTGTGGCCCGGGCCAGGGCCTGTAGCTGGGCTTGCAGCTGCACTCCATGAGCCAGGCTCCCGGGCGCACTGCAGGTGGCGCTGTCCACGCTGGGCCTCATCTGTGTGGCGCTCAACTTTGCCATTGAAGCGGGCCGCATGGTGATGATGCAGTTCCTTGTCCAGGTGAGGTCAGCCCAGGCTCCTCCCACCCTCAAGCATCCACCTCAGCGTCCCACAGGCAGGGGCCAACAGCCCAACAGCAGGGCCCCTACAACCCTGCCTGGTTTGCATGTCACTCACCCTGTGGGTGCCTGCCTGCCTGCCT
This sequence comes from Haematococcus lacustris, assembly GCA_030144725.1. Taxonomy (NCBI): domain Eukaryota; kingdom Viridiplantae; phylum Chlorophyta; class Chlorophyceae; order Chlamydomonadales; family Haematococcaceae; genus Haematococcus; species Haematococcus lacustris. Next base: position 19,254 of record JASKMD010000200.1, on the reverse strand, counting down.
GCCTGCCTGCCTGCCTGCCTGCCTGCCTGCCTGCCTGCCTGCCTGCCTGCCTGCCTGCCTGCCTGCCTGCCTGCCTGCCTGCCTGCCTGCCTGCCTGCCTGCCTGCCTGCCTGCCTGCCTGCCTGCCTGCCTGCCTGCCTGCCTGCCTGCCTGCCTGCCTGCCTGCCTGCCTGCCTGCCTGCCTGCCTGCCTGCCTGCCTGCCTGCCTGCCTGCCTGCCTGCCTGCCTGCCTGCCTGCCTGCCTGCCTGCCTGCCTGCCTGCCTGCCTGCCTGCCTGCCTGCCTGCCTGCCTGCCTGCCTGCCTGCCTGCCTGCCTGCCTGCCTGCCTGCCTGCCTGCCTGCCTGCCTGCCTGCCTGCCTGCCTGCCTGCCTGCCTGCCTGCCTGCCTGCCTGCCTGCCTGCCTGCCTGCCTGCCTGCCTGCCTGCCTGCCTGCCTGCCTGCCTGCCTGCCTGCCTGCCTGCCTGCCTGCCTGCCTGCCTGCCTGCCTGCCTGCCTGCCTGCCTGCCTGCCTGCCTGCCTGCCTGCCTGCCTGCCTGCCTGCCTGCCTGCCTGCCTGCCTGCCTGCCTGCCTGCCCGCCCGCCCGCCCGCCTGCCTGCCTGCCTGCCTGTTGCCCGTTGCTGGCCCTGCCCTGCTGCAACCCACTAGCACTCTTCTGCCAGCCTGCTGCTGCTAATGCTGGCCCCTGCATCTCAGGGCAGAGACATCCATCCTTGGCAGACATTGAAGCTCATGACCCTGCCGGCCACCCTGATGCTGCTGGCCATGTCAGCGGCCCTGGAGCTGCAGGACATGAGACGGCAGGGAGCGGGTGAGGAGGGCAGGGAAGGGGCCCCTCACCCACACAGCATGCCTGCCGGTGGGGTGAAGCGTCGTTTTGCTTTGTCACCATGACTTAGAAGCAGGTGCAGCAGCAGCAGCAACAGGAGCAACCACTGCAGCAGCAACAGCGGGAGTAGCCGCAGGAGCAGCAGCAGTAACAGGAAAAGCAGGAGAAGCAGCAATAACAGGAGCATGCGCAACAGCAGGAGCAGCAGCTGCAGCTGCGCTTGAGAAGTGCCGACATTGCCACCTCGGCATACAGGCACTGAGCTGCACCTTGGGTTCAGGGGACTGCACGCATGACACACACCTCTGCAACTGCACTGCTGGTCACCCTCCCCTCCTTGACCTCCTTGACCCCCTTGTTCCTCCCTTGGCATTGCCGCCACCCTTTCCCTCTCCCCCCATTTTCATTGCCGCCACCGTCCCTCCCTCCCTCCCTCCCTCCCTCCCTCCCTGGGTGTTGCCTCGCCCCTACACGCCCCTTGTCGCCCTGCAGGCCGCATCATCATTGAGCAGTGGCCCTTCTTTGCTGCGGCCGGGACGTTAGGTCTGGCCGTCAACATCCTGGCCAACGTCATCATCAAGCTGTCCAGCGCCACCACCGTCAAGCTGCTGGGGGCAGTGCGCGGCCCCATGCTGGTGCTCACTGGCGTACTGCTGTTCGCTGAGACGGTGAGGGCAACAACGCACACAGCCAGCAGCGGCAGCGACTGCAGCAGCAGCAGCAGCTTGGGCAGCAGCAGCAGCAGTAGGTGTGGCGGCAGCAGCAGCGAACCCTGAGCAGCATTGAGGCTTGACGGTGGTGATTCTCTGCAGCACTGAGGCTAGTCATGGCATGAGCAGCAGCCCCCTTCTCAGGTCACGCTTAGGCTGCAGCGCACTCACCACCTCCTGAACCCTGTACACCAGCTGTCACCACCCATTGCATTTTTGCCGCCGCTGCTGAGCTGCTGCCAAGCTGCTGCCAAGCTGCTGCCAAGCTGCTGCCAAGCTGCTGCTGAACTGCTGCGCCCTGGTCTCAGGTCACCCCCCTGCAGTTTGTGGGCTACAGCTTAGCACTGGCAGGCTTTGTGTGGTACAACCTCGCCAAGGCGCGCACAGGCGGTGGCGCCAAGGGCTCCAACCCAGGCAAAGTCTGAGGAGGGGCGGTCTGCCACCCATCAGCCTAGCCAGCCCGGCTTGGGCCTGTGTGAGAATGAGCCAGGTGCAGGAGACGACACACAAAGGCGCTGGCGACCATCCTAGAACAGAGTTCGCAGGGGTCAAGGTGGTGTCACTCCACCCCTGGCCTTGCCTGGCCTTGGTGCCCCTGTCCAGCCACTGGCCCAACACCAAGCGACCTGGCCAGCCGGGAATGGAACATGATGACGTCATCGCCAGCCTGGCCAGCCTGCCTCAACCCTGGGCTGTACCCATGCCCTGGGCCATAGTGCAGCATGAAGGGCCACCCCTGGCCATGTACTCCTTACCCTCATGACCACCCCTTCTCTCAGGCACCTGCCCAGCACCATCACTCCCATGTAGGCAAGACACCCCCTGCAGGGTGTCAACCTGGAGGGAGTTGCCGGGGCCGCCTGGGGTTTTAGCGCTGCTTTGGTGCCCCTGTCCCGCCACTGGCCAGGCGGCTGGTGTGGCTGTGGGGTCCAGCATGTAGGGGCGCTGCAAGTCCGTACGTCACCTGTGCGCCTGCTCCCTTGGTGCTGGCCGTCTGGTTGAGCTTCGTGGGCTCATGCGTGTACTTAAGGCAGCTGCAGGTAGCGACCTAGCGCTATGCGGCCTTTGTTTCCTTGCTTGGCCCGTGCGTGCGCAGCAAATTCCTGGCCTAACCCAACCCTGGCCCTCTCACTGCCCCTGCATGCACCTGTACCGCCACACAGGCCTGGCCAGCAGTGCATTGCGGCCCCAAGCGGCAGTGACGGCTGTGAGGCTGGGTGACGAACAAGGACCAAGCATGTGACAGGACCGTTAGGGCACGGCGTGCTTGCATCAGGCGTGTCAGGGGGCCAAGGGTGTTAGAGCCTCACGAGCCACATTGTATGGTGCAGCGAAGTGGGCAAGTGAACATCGTGATGATGGTGAGAATGATACTGATCATGACAGGGCTGGGCGTGAGCCTGGCATGCACGCAATGTATGGTAGCGGACATTAGGCTGTGCATGGGCATGACGCGGTGCTATTGGTAGCATGTCATCAGTGATGTTGCGATGCGACTGGTCAGGCAGGGCGAAATGCTAAAGAAACTAAACAAAAACATGGATGCACGCTCTGCGGACTTTGTTTCTTTGTTCCAATTTTCTTTTGCACCCTTCCGCAGTGACGCGCCGGCCTACTGAGCTGCCGCAAAACCAGGCGAAAAGCGCAAGCATACAGCGTCTGAACGTGGCCCCTCGGCAAGCCGTTGCGCAATCGTAACCTCACCACAGTCACGCAGCCACACGAATGGTGTGTATCTGACGCCTGCAGCAGAGGTCGAGGCTGAGCGCCTAGTAGCATGGCAGCTAGCGGCAATCGTGATGGGCTAGCCAGTTGCCCCCTGGCCCCCAGGCCCTCCCCCCCTTCCTTCCTCCCTCCTTCACCTCCTTTCCCTCCTTCCCCCCTCCTTGACCTCCTTGACCTCCTTTCCCTCCTTCCCTCCCCCTGCGTTGCACTGAGCCTGCACCCCCCTGCAGCCCACTCGCTACCCGCCTCCCCATGGATCAGCAAGCCACCCAACCCCAAGCGTAGCAGCTGGTGTTGAGGGGTGTGCGGACGCCTTGGGCCTCAAGCTGTGGGTAGGCCAGGGTGCGTGCATTTGGTGGCCTCCAGGGAAGGTCCCGGTGCCTTGGCAGGGCAGGGGAGATGGGCATCCCCCATGCCTGTGTCTTGATCATGCAGCTCATGCGCGGGCCCCTCCACCTTCAGCATGAACACCGCCCACTGGCCCACTGGCCCAGCGATTGTTCGCCTAGCCAGAACATGCAGCAGCTATGGGGAGGTTGCACCAAGAGGGCATGCTGGGATTATAGGAAATAACTATGCGCTTGGAGCCAATGCCGCCTCAAGGTGGCGGCCGACGTTTAGTGAGCCACTCGAAGCGGTGTGCTAAGGGGTCAGGGCTCAGTCAGTTAGCGCACATGCCTTCATGCGGATGGCGTCCCGCCCTAGCGGCGTGCGGCTGTAGTGGCCCAGTCCTTCGCGGCAGCGGCTGCTGCAACACCTGCTCGGGATGCAGCCAGGGAAGGCCCTAGTGGCTCAGCGAGTGTCACTGTGCAGTCAACCACTGTACAGTACCTTGTAGGGACACCGTACTTGTGTGTAGTAGGTACACTGTACAGGTGTCAAGCACATACACGACCGCATGCCCGCCCTGCTGGCCCCCCACCGGCCCTGGCCCCTTCCCACCTGCACCCCACCGGCCCTGGCCCCTGCACCTAAGCCCCTGTCGAGGAGGCGGTGGCCAGCTCCCTTGTCACCCATGACTAGGGGCTGCATGGGCTGCTCAGAGCCAGAGGCCGCACCACCCTGGGGTTCGATGGCAACCTGAGCGTGAAATGAACCAAGTGTGAGGGGCCCACACTCTTCTCGAGGCAGTTGGGAGGGTCTGACCAAAGGTGTGGGGGCAGGGAATGAATCACTGAGCAAGCGGTGCCCCATGGAGCTGTGCTGGTGGCTCCCTGCTCAACCCTCGCCTGGCCTGGCCTGACAAGGTCCTGTGCTGCCCAGGCATCAAGGCATACAAGCTGCTGAGCAAGCCGTGTGGAGGCTTTGGAGGCTTGCCCTTCGGAGGTGCCCTATGGAGGTGCCCTTCGGAGGTTCCTTTGGAGGTGCTGAGGAAGCCGTCCCCCAAGATCAGGCCTAGGTCATCACAGCCGAGCAGGGGTGAAGCAGCCATCACCTCCTCCTCAGGTATGGGGTGTTCGATCATCATGAGCAGCAGTAGCAGCCTAGCAGCGGGCCCCTCTGACAGCAGCAGCAGCAACATGCGCCGTGGTGGCGGCTGTGAAGCAGGGGTGAAGCAGGTGAAGCTGGCCTCACAATGCCTGCAGAGTGTGAGGAGCACACATGCCAGCCTCAGGGGTGTGGGATGCGGATGGCTGCCTGGACAGCTTCTTCAACAGCAGGCGGACACTGGACAGCTGAGCAGCTTTTGACCAAGAGCCAGGTGCAGCATGACCCCGTGGGTAGGGGGCCGTGGTTGGTGGGTAGGGGGCCGAGGCCGTGCTGCTGGCCTGCCGCAAGGTGGCGACGAGGCCCAACAGCGGCACGCCAACAGACAGGCAAGGTTAGTAGGCAAGGTGGTGACAGAGAATAAGCTCCGCACCAGCTCGGTCACCTCAGCTATGACAGCACCCAGCTCTGTGAGGAGGAGCTGGACCGCAGCGAGCCCACCAGGCCTGAAGGCTGGAAGCTAACCTAGCAGGTCAGGTGCAGGATCACTTGTTGCGTTCAGCCTGGAGCCTGCGGTTATGAGGCACAAGTGCTGGGCCTCATGTGGTGCTCCTGGGTGCCTGGGTGAAGCAGGCCACCCCTGGGAACCTTGGCAGATGGGTGGCCAGGGACTGCAACTCAGCACTCGGTTTCTGGCGAGCAGGAGAGGCCCCATGGCGCTTAGTGGAGCTGTGCCAGTGGCCAGACCAATCAGCGGCTCCTGCCCAAGGCAAAAAGTATCTTGGGCTTGGCTTCAAGAAGCTGCAAAACCGAGCAAGCAAGGCCCAGGCCCAGCAGCCTGTAGCCCAGTAATGTGTGCTCCAGGCACTGTCCAGGCTTTTGCTTGTGCAAATGTCTATCGCCTCACCTCTTGAAATGTCCAAGCCCCTCTTGTTGAAGTAGATGAACGCCATGAGCCACATGCGGCCCAACAGCAAACTTGTCGCTTGCTGCATCGCCGACTGCATCCGCCTACGCGCATTTGATGAGCCTGGCGGATTCACCGCATTAGGTTGCATAAGTGATCAGGAATCCTTTCATCCAGGCTTGTGCCTATATAGTATAACATACCTGTAGGTTAGTTACATGATACATAACGCATGATATGTATGTATGACTGTATGGGTGAGCACGGCTTCTGTACATCTATGACTCCTGTCACCTGTGTGGCATCTCTGCCAAACAGACGACAGCGCCAATGAGATCCTGGCAAAGGTATCGCCGGCGCCGCCATCGCAGCCACGGGCTATTGATGCCATGCAATCTTATCTTGCGACATGTTTATGCAGTATGTCGAGCATCAAAAGCGTGCTCCGACGTCAGAATCACCGATTAGCCATGGAAGTTACATCGAACGGTTGCGGGAACTGCCGTTCATAAACCAAACCGCAGCACAGTGACAAAGTGACGCGAGCCTCAGCCGCAACCTCGGCAATGCCACACGCATAATAGCACGCAGCGTGTAGGTGATGAGTTGTAGGCTGCAAGGTTATCCCGATGCTGCAGGCTTGGCGCGCTGTACAGGCTTGGCTCGGATACAGCTGCGTGCCATGGGCAGCAATCGTCGCTGTGGCTGCGCTGCTCAACGCGATGCGACTCTTTCGACGCTGTCCGGTGTCAGGTGCGCCTTTCTCGTGGACGGCGGTGTACGCACTAGTGTCAACCACACCCCTTATGGCTGCTGGGATGCTTATTATGACGGAAGCTCCGTTCGACTACCCAGGCGGGGCAGCGAACATTGGTGGGGCGTGCCATTCTTGCGCAGCCAGCTAGCCTGGCGTGCGCTACCGCGCAGATCCCCGCGTTATTCGAACCAGTCCTGGTCAAACGTAGCGACACCCAGCCCGACCCACACCCAGCCATGCTAAGAGTGATCCAAGTAGGGGTGCTTAGCTGTGAGCAGTGCTGCTTGCAGGCCCCCAAGGCGCCAAGGCTGTGCTGGCCAGCCCACAGCCTCTGGCCACTACTGGCATCAGCCTCCCAGGGCACCTCCCGGCTAGCAGGCGCTCTGCGCCCTCCCACCCCACCGCCTTACCCTTACACCCGCCTGGGCTCAGCCTAGCTGTGCTGGGTACTGAAGCAGAAGATCGTGACCCCTCCATGACCTCAGCCCCCTCCCACTGCTCCGGCGCCAGCGTCCACCAGGCAGCAGGCCAGGCCGCCAGTGGGAGCAGGGAGGGAACTGCCGAGTTCAGTAGTCCAGCAGCAGGTGGCTGGGCTTGCCGCCGCCGCCACGTCTCGCCACGCTGCACAGGGGGGAGTGATGGGCAGGCAGAGGCGGTGGCGGGAGCAGATGAGGCCCATCCGGCACCAGGACAGAGCAGCCAGTCGGGGGGGTCCAAGCAGCCGTGGTCTGCCTGCACAGCAGGCAGGTCCAGTCTGGCAGCTGAGGACAGGGCGAGGCCAACAGGGGCTGACCCAGCCCAGCCTACACAGCCCAGAGGGGACTGCGGTCAGAGGGTGAGGGGCGAACATGTACTCAGGGAGGAATGGGAGGCTAGCTGCGGGGCAGGGGCAGGAGCAGGGGCGGAGCCGCTGGCTGGGCCCCCCCCCTGCCCCCGCCCCCATGCGCAACAGCCTGAACCTGGTTGGCCTGCTTCAGTCCCTGCGCCCAGAGCCTGCCATGACAGCAGCCGCCCCATTGAGGGGCGCAGACACCCCCTGCGGCCCCTCCACAGTGGCTCAGCAGCATCTGACCCAACCCCACAAGGCCAGGGCGGAGGCAACAAGCCTGCCCGGCCCTTCCCCTTTGCTTCCAGCCCCAGCAGCATTAGGAGTGCCACTGCCAGAAGCCTCCGCTGCTGGCCAGCAGGCTCGCCACCCGGGTTCAAATCCCCACGGCACCAGAGTTGGAGACCCACTGGCTACCAGGCTCCAGGGCAGCTGTGCAGGTGTGGCTGGGCCTGGCCAGGTCTGTGGAGTCCGCAGCCAGCCCCCCGCACCTCACGTCACGACGCTGCGCCGCTGCTCCCCCCTGTATGGGGCGTTCAGGGCCGCGCGCCAGTGGGCAGCGCTGCAGGTGAGGCGGGAGGGGGAGGGGGAGGGGGAGGGGGAGGGGGAGGGGGAGGGGGAGGGGGAGGGGGAGGGGGAGGGGGAGGGGGAGGGGGAGGGGGAGGGGGAGGGGGAGGGGGAGGGGGAGGGGGAGGGGGAGGGGGAGGGGGAGGGGGAGGGGGAGGGGGAGGGGGAGGGGGAGGGGGAGGGGGAGGGGGAGGGGGAGGGGGAGGGGGAGGGGGAGGGGGAGGGGGAGGGGGAGGGGGAGGGGGAAGATGCCAGTCACAGCTATAGATGGTTTGCTGCCAACTATGTGTATATCACTCCCCTGTTTGTTTAGGTCTCCTTGCACTATGAAGTGGTCCCTACGCTTCTCCAAAGAAAAGCGAGCTCAAACCTGTGATCAGCGTGACCTCTGTTGACTTTCTGACTGCCATACGCTATGTGTTTTGACCAGAGCCAGTTGAGGGGCGAGCTAGGGACTGCAGGCTGTGGTCCTGACCCATGTCTGCTGTCTGTCCTGACCATGCCATGAGCCATGCTTACCAGAGCTATAAATCATGCAACTCAGCAAAGAATACAAACCTGTTGCACACTGCTCTCTTGCTCAATCCCGTCAAGGACACTGCTCCTCCCCCCCACACCTCCCTCCACTGCTCCTGCTGCTGCTGCTCCTGCTCCATCTACTGCGCCTCGCCCTGCTCATTTCAGCCTGCGCCTTGCCACCCACCAGCTGCCACCAAACTGCCACCTGCCTCCCACGAGCCCACCACTGCCTGCTAGGCCTTGACCACCAGGCCTTCACTGGGGCACCCCCCTGCAGTGCACCAGCTGTGCCAACACATTCACAGACCCACAGCAACGCTGGGTGTGTGTGTCGGCAGTGGATGCGCTGAGCATGAGCTCCCCCCCACCAACACACGCCCATGTCGTCCCCCTCGCACCCCAGGTGCTGGAGCAAGAGCCAGGAAGCGCTCAGAGGGGGGCAGCCAGCGCCCAGGACTCCCCCCCACACCACCCACCCCACACCCCGCCCCAGACCTGCTCAAGCTCTGGCCTAGCCCCCCCGACCCGCTCCTCCCTCTGCCTCAACCCTCTCGCCGCTGCAGCTGACCCCCACACCGCACCCACCCTGCCGGCCCTGCTGCCCGGCTACTGGTCTCCCCCCGCTAGCCCTGGGCTGTCGCCTGTGCGCCACCAGCTGCTCAGCAGCTTCGCAGCGCATGCAGCAGCCTCCGGTGTAGCGGCCTGGGCGGCAGATAGCACCGCAGGGGCAGGGCCAGCAGCAGCAGCAGCAGCAGCAGCAGCAGGCTGCAGCAGCCCCCAGGCGAGTGGGGGGCCAGGGGCAGGGCCTAGGGGGCCGCAGGTGTTTGTGCCCAGACTCAGCTCCCCCAGGGGGTCGGAGGAGGGCCAGGCAGCAGCAGGCCTGTTCCCCAGGCTGGTCAGCAGACAAGGAGGGCAGCCAGCCACCACCCCTGACTCTGGTCCCGGCCCTGGCCCAGCCACAGCCCCTGGCCCTGGCCTTGAAGTCAGGGAGCTGCCGGGCTCTTTCTCTACAGCGGGTCAGGCCGGCAGCGCGCTGGGTGCTGCCTCTGGCCCTGCTGCTGCTGCCACTGAGGCCACTGCCATGGCTGGGTGTGATAAACACGGCCCTGGCATGCCATTGGCCTCAACCTCCAGCCTGCCCAAACCACCACAGCACCGTGAAGAAAGTCCAGTGGCAGCAGTAGCGGCAGCAGGGGTCGCAGGAACAGGCTGTGGCGGGGCTTTCCCCTCCCCCTCCCCCTCCCCCTCCCCGTCCCCCTCCATCCCCCACTCCCTGTTGGTCACTGGCAGCAGCATTGACTGGGCCTGCCTGGCCTGCAGCCTTGGACCCAGCTGCAGCGGCCGCTGCCCCAGCCCCCACCCTGCCCTGTGTAGTACGGGAGACTGCAGCGGCAGCGACGTCACCTTTGCACACAGCATGCAGTGTGGGGCGGGCGGGGCACAGGGGCAGCAGGGGCAGCAGGGGCAGCAGGGCCACCTGTCACGGCTGGCCACCAATGTCAGCGATACCCTGTCCAGCTGTGGCGCCCAGGGGGAGGGGGAGGGGGAGGCAGAGCGGGCTGCTGCTGCTGCTGCACCTTTGGGGGGATCTGGGGCATGCACAGTGGCTGCTGAGACCCTTGGGGGGGTCAGCACAGCCTGCTGCCCCACCACCCTCCTACCCTCCCCGCTGCTTGGTGCACCCAGCCAGTCTGCCGCCAGCCTACCTTTCCCCCAGCACACAGTGGGCAGGGCGGGGTCAGGGGATCGACTCCCACCCCCGGGCCTCCACGCATCAAGCCATGGTTCCACGTCAATCACCTTGCAGCCCCCAAGTGTGACCAGCACACCCTATGACCCCAGCAGTCCCCAGCAGCCAGGTCAGGGGTCACACTCCAGGTCACTCGCCCCACCCCGACCCACTCTGACCCTGCCCGTCATGGCCCCTGCTGCTGCTAGGCCCCCCCACCTGGCCCCAGGGCTCTGCCCCAGCCCCACCCTGTCAGACCTCAGTTCCGACATGGAGTCAAACATGGGGTGGGCTGAGGCCCTGCCCCCCAGCGCCCCCAGCAGCCCAGGCTCCCCCTGCCCCCTGGAGGTCCCCGGGGCCCCCCCTGCTGCTGCTGCCCCTGCCTGCCCCTGCGGTTCCCCCCAGCAGAACTGGCTGCTGAGCCCCCAGCCCTTCCACCCGCTGCCGGGCCAGTTCACAGCCCTGCCCTACAGCCTGACCTCCTCCCCTGCCTCCTCCCAACCCCCCTCACGCGCTCTGTCTGGGTACACCTCATTCCACCACAACCACCGCAACCACCACAACCACCTCAACCACCATCACTCGTTTGGAGTCAGTCAAGCTTACAGCTGTGGCCCGCCTGTGGGTCTAGGCAGTTCAAGGGTGCAACTGCAGGTGGGCGGCATCAGCACCCCCCTGCTGCCCCCCCACCCCCTCCTGCTGCCAGAGGTTGTCAGCAAGGAAGACACGCAGCAGGGGCAGCAGGGGGCAGGGCTGGGGGCAGCAGGGGGGGCGGCAGGGGCCAGGCACTCAGGGGCGGCAGGGCCAGGGTCAGGCTCATGGGCTGCAGACAGGATCGAGCGGCTGCTGACTGGGCTCAGCGTGGGGGGCGGGGGCCACATGCCAGCCTTGCTGCACGCGGCCCACTTCGTGTCAGGACCTTCCAGCCCTGCCACAGGCCCTAGGGCCAGGCCAGGTGGCCCAGCAGCAGCTGACCAAGCTGGGGAGGGGCGCTGAGGCCCTTGCCGCCCTGCAGCCCCCTCCACCCAGCTCTGCCACCGACCAGGCCTTAGGGCCTTAGGGCCAGGCCAGGCCAGGGAGGGGGAGGAGGCTAGGCACAAGGCGGCAGGCAGCGCCCCCCCTGATGGCAGCGAACCCTCCCATGGTGCATGTTGTTTCGCTGCTGGGCTTGGAAGGAGTCTCTTCTCCTTCTTTGGCTTATTCTTCCTGCCTGATGGATGCCTGGAGGGTGCCTTGCAAGCTGCCCCCGCCTCCGCCCTCATCATGGAGCTGGCAGCTTCAGGGGAACCTTAGGGGGGTGGCCTCAGGGGGTGGGTGCCACTGGGCTAAGGGGCGGCAGTGCGGCAGCAGCAGCAGGCATGGGAGGGGGAGGGCGGGGTGGGGTGGGGGAGGGCGGGGTGGGGTGAGGGAGGGTGGGGTGCCAGGTCGCCCCAGGGGCCTGCTGGCTGGGGGGGTGGATGGGACCCAGGCCGCTGTGTCCCAGGCTGGCCAGCTGGTCAGGGTCGCAGGGTGCTAAGGGAGCAGCAGCAGGCCAGCAGCAGCCAGGGCTGGTGCTAGAGCGGGCTGCTAGAACAGGCTGCCGGTAGCAGCGCTGCAGCAGCTGAAGGCACAAGACAAGGTACAGCAGCAGCAGCAGCAGCAGCAGCAGCAGCAGCAGCAGCAGCAGCAGCAGCAGCAGCAGTGGGGGCAGCAGGGAGCAGTCTGAGAGCGTGGCCAGGCTTGAGAGCGGCACGCGTCACAGGGTGTGTGAGGGTGTGGGGGCACACGCCAGCCTTGCAGTAGGATAGCACTCCGGAGGCAAAGCAGCACTGAGGGGGGAGCAGCAGGGTGGCCAGGAGAGGGGAAGGGGAGGGAGCGTGCTTAGGGGGGGTGAGAGCCGGCAGTGAGAGGCTTTCGCGCTCCTGACCTGCAGGTTGGCGCATGCAGGTTGGCGCATGCAGGTTGGCGCATGCAGGTTGGCGCATGCAGGTTGGTGCATGCAGGTTGGCGCATGCAGGTTGGCGCATGCTGCAGGGGTGAGGAGTGAGGACAGCAGGGGCAGCTGAGAGGCAGCGGGGTGGGCTGATGCGGCGGATTGAGTGAGTCCTATGGGATAGGCGGGAGCAGCAGCAGGGGGGAGCAGCAGCAGGCGGCACTGAGCTAGTGTTAGGGGGTCACTGGAGGCCGGCATGGTGCTGGCCCTGTCAATGCAATAACACAGCCTCCGGGTGACACAAGGCAATAAGGCATCAAGGCAATAAGGCAATAAGGCAGGGGGTGGGCGACCCCCCCTCGTGGGAGCAGTGCTGGCTGCCTCAGGGCCCAGGGCGCCTGTGTAGTCACCCAGTGCTGCAGCCAGGCAGCACACGGCACCTGCAGCCAGGGGTGCAGCCAGGAGTAGCCAGGGGTGTCACAGGGCGGAGGCAGAGGGGGCCGGGACGCCCCACAGGGTGGTGTGATGGGGGGCCCACTGGGGGCCGCCCCCTCCCCCCCTGGCCCCCCCCCGGCCTGATCAGACATTCAAGGTGGCCACCCCCCGCAGCACCCTGCCGCACCTGGCTGCAGTGCAGGGCCCCGGATGCAGGGCGCTGCGGACAGCTAAGCTCACGCAGCGCACTGAGCCCGCCCCAGCGCCTCAGCCCTGGGTTCAGTCAGAGTAGCCGGCCGAGCACACGCCTAGCTGTGCAGGGCCCTCAGTGCAGGGCGCTGGTGGCAGCTGAGCTGGGTGGGGGGCCACGCAGTTGAGCTGGGTGTGGGCACCCTGAGCCAGGGCTGCCGAGCACATGCCTAGCTGGGCAGTCCCCCTCATACTCAGGTCTTCAGCTGGGGAGCTGTCAGGGGGCTGCATGCAAGCCGCAGTTCACAGCCGTCTGGGGGTCAGGCAGCAGTGCCGGGCCGACACTGCAGGCAGCATGGGGTGGTGGTCTGCCCTTATCGCGTCCGGGGCTGCTGAGCGCTCGCCTTGCGCCTCCAACACCTCCCCTCCCTAGGCCTCCATTTGGGGAGAAAATGGGACTGTTGGTTAGTCAGTTATGCAAGTATATGTGTGGGGGTGTGTGATGGGGGCTGTGACACGGTGAGGGTATGTTAAGCAAAGTAAGAAGCCCAAGCTATGCAGTGTCCCTATGGCATGCTAAGTAAGCAAGCAACCTAAGCGTGGGGGGAGGGGAGTCAACCAGGCATTGGCCGCATGGCAGCGATTGCGCAGCAGCTGAGCAGGAGACAGGGGCAGCAGGGGCGACACATTGAGCAGGGGCAGCAGGGGCAGCAGGGGCAGCAGGGGTAGCAGGGGCTGTAGGGGCAGCAGGGGCGGTAGGGGCCGTACGGGCAGTAGGGGCATGGCTTTGCAGCTAAGATAGGCATGATCATGACAGCCGTAGTGCCGTGTCAGGTGTACTTGGCTTGTGGCATCACAACAGCTCTCATCAGATGGCCCAGGCCCAGCTGGGTGTCATAGCACCTGCAGCCCTGTTCTGCTTTCAGAACGGCAGAAAGGGGGGGCAAGGAGGCCTTCATCACGGTGGATTCGTCGCTGGCCATGACTAAAGGGGGCCCACAGCTGCTGCCTGCATGGCTGCCATGACAACCATGGTTGGCTTCTGTCAGGCCAGGGAGCAGTGCTGTCAGGCCCTGGGCGGAGCACCTTTTATTGTAGAGGGTGGGGCAGGCTGGGGCAGGCAGGGCAGCACACCTCGCCTAGGGCAGAGCAGCAGCCGGCATGCTGCCTACAAACATCTGTGTTGGTGTTGAGTATAGCGCCATGTGTGCACTGAGGCATGCATGCAAGTGAGCAGTCAGGCAATGGTGTAGGTGGTAGGCGACCATGCCATGTGCCACGTGCATGGGAACATAACACTCCACACAGCCCTTTAACACCATCCTGAGTGGTCCCGCTAGTGGCCCCTAGTGGTCCCTGGTGGTCCAACTCGACTGTAGGCGCCAGTGAGGGACGAGGGGGCTGAGGCAGGCGTGGCAGACAGCTAGGCAGACCATGTGCCCGGTGCAGGGCAGGGGGCGGGGTGCATGGTTTGGTGCACGTTTTCTGTTCAGCGTGCATGGTGGCAAGCTTTGATGCTTGCTGAGCTGCATCGTGTGCAGTGCAACTGCAGCCAACGGCGGACTAGATGCATGGACCGCATGAACACATGCCTTCCTGCACAGCCTGTGACCTGTCACGCCCTACTGGCTGTTACACGTCTGAGGGATGCCTGTGCCTTCTTTCCCCAGAAGACATGTAGCCAGCTGGGAGGGACGTGGCTGTTGGCTGGACCCACCTCTAAGTGCTCCCGTACCTTGGTCTGTGGCCATTTCATAAGCGCACAGGCTTACATGCATCCTTTTGAGTTTACACAATCCTTTTGAGCGTGTACAAGATGGCGGAGAATGAACATGGGTTGCATGGTGCTGCTTTCCAGGATGAACCCAAACTTTGTGTGCCATGCACCAGGCAGTCAGCACGTGACGTAAGGCGTTAGCATACAAGCGGTACAACACACTACTCACAGCAAGCATTCTGTACTTGTTGGGGTCTGTGGGGTCTGTGTCCTTGAAGGCTTTCATGCATGCCCTTGTGAACGCCAAACAATGCTGAGACTAACTTTCGAAGCGGAGGAGGCCATGATCCTTCCTGTGCCTGACACATCACAGCTCAAGTAAAACGGCAAAAGATGCAGGCATGTATATACGATGTTGGTGCCCATATGCGCTGGGATCCCGTTTTTACATGTGTTTGTAGTTGCGTCGAGAAGCGGCGGACAAGAGGTGGTCTAATCCGACATTACGAGTCTCCGCTGAGGTCCGCTGAGGTGGGCATATTAAAAGCGGCATCAAGACGGCAGTTGTAGGCTGATTAAGTGCGCAGGACCTAAATAGTAGCGAAGGACGTGTCATCAAATCTACGCGCCTCGGCCGGGGTGAGGGCGGGACCCGGGACTGGGGGCGGGCACTGGAATTGTTGCGCCTCGTGCTGAGAGTCAATGCGTGCAAAAAGTTCCGAACTGAAAGAAACAGGCAGAACGATGCTCCACGGGACCAGACTAAGGTTACAAGATAAGCTATAATAGACGAACAAGTACTCGCACACCTGTAGGCAGAACGATGTGCTACGGGACCGGACTAAGGGTCATACTGACGAACACTGAGGTTGGCCTGACTGGCACACCCCTTACTCTGACACAAACCTCCCGAACCCCTCGAGGGGGAGGGCGGCCAAGCAGCCTAACGGCTGAAGCGGTGTAAGCCACATCACTCAACTCCCACGGTGCCAAGTTCTGCTGTATGTTCGTACAGTGACAAGGACCAACACACAGCCGTTGACTCAGAACTTGCACAGAGTCTCCATAATGGGCAGGTTCGTTAACCACAACGCCACCGGTCACAATCCTTCCCTTGCTACACAACGCAGCAACGACCAAGCAGTCTAGTGGCTGACGATGGAAGCTACCTTCTTCATCATTGTCTTTCTCACAACATTGGATTCATGGGAGAATAAGCCAAGCAAGCAATGGATAACAGTGCAAGTTGCACAACCCACGTCCCTGCCTTCCCCCTCTGGCGGCTCATGGTTGTGGAGTCGTATTACTTGGGAAGCCCGGACGTTGCAATGCTTGCAATGAATGCACTTGCTTCACCTCCCTCAGCCCAGCTGGCAACAAGTACAACAGGCGGGATGATAGGTCCCTCACTATGGGTGCTTGCTCTGTAGCCGCACAGCACACATCCTCCCACACAACGCAACACACAAGGTGACACATGACGAGGACTGGATGGCAAGAGCCAGTGAAAATGGGATGCATGAAGTATACCAGCCATGATGTGTCCCCCAACAACGCCCCCCTTGCCCACGAACGGTGTGGGTTGTGCCTGTACACAACAACGTAGTTCATTATTGCAGTCATGCTAATCATATGCCATGCTGCTATGTTGCATGTGCCATGTGACATGTCAAGTCTTACAACTAGCTATGTTTCATAGCTGTCCAGGTGCACGCCTGTGTAAGTTGTGGAACAGTGAAATGCTTAGGGGAGGCTGCCCCACCGGTGCACTGAGATGACGCATCATCGCATGTCTGGCTGCACACGCCGTGCCCTGTGGTTCCTGTACGCCAGGAGAGCCAGCAGGACCAGCAGGGCCACGCCCAGTGACAGGCCCACACTCAGGCCCACGATCAGGCCTATGGGTCTGGAGCTGCCAGAGTCCGGCAGTGGAGGGGGAGGTGCGCTGCCGGTGGTGGCACCAGCCGTGACGACCAGGCCTGTGACAGTGATGGTTGAGACAGGGACCCCGCCCAAAGACGTGATGCCCAGCGCTGACGGGCCTTGGCTGTTGATGCGGGCGACCAGGGAGCTGACCTGGCCCAGCACGGCGGTCTTGGCTGTGCCAGCGGGGAAGGTGATGATGTAATTGACTGCAAAGGACGAGGCGGAGGAGGTTTGCATGAGCTGACGTGACATCAGGCGACGGCTGAGGGCGGGGGCTGAGGCGCTGACGTTGACATTGGTGGAGCCAGAGCTGGTGCGCAGGGAGGCAGCCATGGCAGCAGCGCTGTCGCTTGTGAAGGCTGCCAGGGCTGTGGAATTCGAGCGCAGGGTGGAGAAGGTGGTGGGACTGACAGTGAAGGTGAGTTGAGCCGCAGCCTGGTTGTCAGGCAACACTGCTGGAGGAGGAGGGGGGAGGAGGGGGGAGGTGAAGGGGGGGCTGGGAGGTAGGGGGGAGGGTGAGGGCGGTGATGGTGGACGCGGTGGAGGCGCAGGGGGAGGGGATGGCAAAGGAGGGGATGGTGGGAGTGGGGGTGACGGGGAAGGAGGTAATGGGGGTGCAGGGGATGGTGGTAGTGGGGGAGATGGTGGGGGGCTGGGGGGGGAAGGGGGGGAAGGGGGGTGGCGGTGCAGGTGAGGGTGGGGGGGAGGGATTGGGTGGGACAGGGGGTGGGGGGGAGGGGCTGGGTGGGACAGGGGGTGAGGGAGGTCGTGGAGGTGGGGGTGGTTTAGCTTTAGGTGGTGGAGGGGAGGGTGGGGCAGGGGGTGAGGGGGGGCGCGGTGGAGGCGGGCTTGATGGCAGGGGAGGGCTAGGAGGTGTAGGAGGTGGAGGGGAGGGAGAAGGGGGTGAAGGGGAAGGAGAGGGAGGAGGCGGGCTGGGAGGGGGCGTGGGTGGAGAGGGTGGCCTGGGAGGGGGTGACTTCGCTGGGGGTGGGCTGGGAGGGGCAGGAGGGGGCGACGGAGGTGGTGATGGTGGGTTAAAGGCCTGCACTAATACCACCCCCAGGGTGGGTGTCACACATGTGGCGATGGTGTTGCCAGTGTTGAAGGTGGGATCTGCCAGCCTGGTGTAGGGCTGGGCGGTAGATACCAGGCTGCACAGGCAGACAGGGGAGGCAAGTCAGCAATGTCAGCATTTACACGCCACTACACACACCCTTGCCCACCCACCCACCCACCCACCCACCCACCCACCTACCCGCCTGCACCCCCCCCACACCCACCCACATAGGCATACACAGACCAAGCAGCACCACATTGGTGAGGCGTGCCACTGTAGCTGGACTTCACACTCACAGCAGGCAGGCGTAGGACTTCGAGGCACTCCAGGCGGTGGCCATGGGGAGGGTCACGGTTATCTTGCCCTCCGGCTGATCAGTGCCCGCTGTGATCTTTGATCCAGCTGAGCCTGTGTAGTTCAGTCGCATGGCCCCAGTGACCAGGGCACCGCCAGTGTCAGGCAGAGGCTGGATGGCAGTCAGGTAGTTGGCATTGGTTCCAGGGGCCAGGTACTGCATGTTCAGGATGAAGGTGGTGGAGGGGGTCGTGGGGCACTGGCTGGTGGGCATAATGCGCTGGTTGCAGGCCTGCTGAAGCTCTGGGCCAAACAGCACGCCGGGAGTGAGACCCGTGATGTCCGCAGGGAACGTGAACTGCCGGTTGGAGAAGCCAGAGATGGTGTCCACCGCGGTGAAGGCCCATGCACCCCCGGAGTTGGAGCCCGCTCCTGACATGTTCAGGCCGGGGCCTGTTTGTCCAGTCAGGCCCGCAAGCACCCCATCGAGGGAAGAGATGAGGGTGTTGTAAGTGGAGAGGGCAGTGGAGGAGCTTGTCAACATGCGGGCTGCAGCCCCTCGTGCAGAGCTGGCCAAGGCCCTTCGAGCTGAAGCCGTGCCAGCACCGCTCAGGGCGTTGCTGCCTGCGGCCCTGATGGCGTTGGCTGCAGCATTGGGCGTCATGGTCCTCGCTCGCCTGATGGCATTGGTGGTGGCTGAGGCAACTGCGTCCGTGACTGAGTTGGGACACTGGCTTGACCGGGCCGACCCAGAGATCGAAGCAGAACACACCAGCGCCACCTGGGACATGAGGTCCAGCACCCTGTTGGCGGTGGCAGCGTTGCTGGCATCCACAGCAATCAAGCGCCTGGCCACATCGGCCATGGCACGGCCCATGTTGCTGGATCCCTGAAGGAGGTTGAGCTTGGGGATGGCACTGCTGGCCGGGTCATCAGTGCTGTTGGCTTGCAGGGCCAAGCCAAACAGGGGCCCAAACGCGTTGGCCATGCACGTCAGGTCAGCGGCTGGGCAGGCGAGGAACGTGGTCCTCAGCGTATCGATTCCCAACGTCAACTCAGCCTGCGCAGGCGGTGTTGCGAGGGCCAGCTGGAGCATTGAGGTTGAGGGATGTGAGGGATGTGAGGAATTGAAAAATCACGGCCCCCCCCCAGCTGGGAGACGTCACTCTGATCAAAGGATGAGATACCATGAGTTATACACACACCTGGTTCGTGAGGGTTGCCTTGCTGACTGTGGCAGTAGTGTTGGCGTTGACTGCAAGAGTGGCCCCAGCTCCGTCACGAACCTGAAACGAGTCAGTAAGGCAGATGCAACAAGCAGGGCGTGCACAATTGTCAAGAGGCAGTGTTTTGGCTGCATTGGCTGCATTCTGCGTCTCTGTGAGTGCAGCAAAGGGATGCAGGGACAGCAGGCTGACATGAGAGTGGGGCTCACCGTGACTGCAAAGCCGTACTTGCCAGGGGGCAGCCCCACCCAGTCCATGGAGCTGCTGGTAGCAAAGTCAGTCTGTGAAAAGACCGTGTTTGCTTGCAGGTCAAAGACGGTGTATTGATACTGCGGCGTGGCTCTGCCCGACAACCGGAACCCAGTGGCTGCGTTGGCAAGGCATGGCAAGCATGCAAAGCACAAGCAGGTTCAGGGGCGGGGACGGCAAACGGAGACAATCCTGTCCAACCCCCACTTCCAGCACACTAGGCACACACCTGACACAGTGTACTTGACGACGT
>JASKMD010000199.1:0-25000 GCA_030144725.1 Haematococcus lacustris | reverse complement strand
TAGCATCAGCATTCGGCAGTTTTATTGCCTGGCCGCATTCGGCAGTTTTACTGCCTGGCCGCAGTTTCTGCCTGGCCTGCATGGCCATCTCCCATCCCCATGCCTCGCTGGTATCGACGAGCACCCTAGCGATGGCGACAGCGTGCTAGAACTGGGCGCGGGGGTACAGGGCCGGGACTGTGGATGTAGATGTTGACATGTGGACCCGCTTGTCGCATATCCTTCACTAGCGCCTTCAACACCACCTGCCAAGACAAACTGCTATGGATCATGCACGACCTTGGCTTTCCCACCGACGCCACAGACGCGGTGAAGGACCTGTACACGGGCGCTACAACGCGCTTCAGAACTCCCTACGGCCCCACCGACCCGGTACCTGTAGACCGGGGCACCATCCAGGGCGACTCACTCTCACCCTTCCTGTTCCTCATCTACATTGAACCCTTACTGCGCTGGCTCCAAGTAGGAGCGAGGGGGTACAAATTTACATCCGACACAACCGACAGCGCCGGGCGATTTACAATCGGCAGCATCGACTACGCAGATGACATCGCTATCCTATGCAACTCGATCAGCAACCTACGCTGTCAGGCAGACAAGCTCTCCGCCTACTCGGATTGGGGCCACCTAATCGTATCCCACAGCAAAACTCTCGCCACAGCGGCGCTCCACAAAGCGCACCAATCCGGCAGATGCAGCACCATGGCAGAAGCGGAAAAGCAAGCCCGTAGAGAACTGCAAGCCGTAACGCTACAAGGGAAACCTGTCACCTACCTCAAACCGACCTCCCCCTTCACTTACCTTGGCGTCTTACTTACCATGACGCTCAACTGGAAACCACAACACATAGCCATGATGACACAACTAAGACAGAAGCTAGAAAGACTACGACGCTCATTCGCTAGCGCCAGACAAGCCATCCACATCATCAAGACAGCCATCATCCCCAGTCTGGCCTATAGCTTCTGCGTAGCCCCATGCACACCGGGAGACCTAGACCTCTACGACAGAGCAATTAACCAATGTGTTAAGAAAAAACTCAGACTCCCACTAGGCACACCCAATGCCGTTGTCAGGGAGGACATCGACAAGCTCGGTCTTGGCATCAGCTCAACAGCCAAAGAATACCATACCAGAAACACTACAGCCCTCCTACACAGCCTCCAGTCCACGGACACCACACATGCCCACATAACCAGATGCATGCTACACAAACAGATCACTTGGCTCTACGCTCAAGCTGCCAAGCATGGACACCGCATGTTAATTATGCTACGACACACCCTACGAGCCAGACAACTCCTACATGCAACCACGGCGCAGCTCACTGCCACCCAGGAAGGACAAGAACTCTACCCTAAGGATACCAAACTGCTTGGACAACTCATCACACAGAATACCAGCCCCCTTCCACTCGACATAGTTAGTGCTTGCATGACGTGCCTCAAAAGCTTGGGCATCCGACATGCCACAGAGCTGCAACACACCATCGCTGGCCATACCTACATCATATCAGGACAGATGCTTAAAGAACGCTTCCACAACAAAGTCCAACGAAAACACTATATCGCCCTCAACCGACTAACGACCATGGCGACCCAAGACAGATGCCCAACCACAACAGAAGCGAAAGACATCGCAGCCAAACGAGACACCACCCTAGACCTGCCCGCTGCGCAAAGACTCATTAAACCATGGGCCGCGGGTCTGACGGAGCTTGCACCAACCGACGTCGAGGAAGACACAAAACACCGCTACGCTGATATTAGGGCGTACGCGACTGCCAAGAAGACCACACCGACCGAAGCGACGCACGTGACCGGACATACACAACCACCCGCAGCCCAGGAGGCCATCAAGAGTAGCTCCCGGCTGCTAAGGCGAGAGAACAGGGAAACCCAATCGCCCCCAACGAAACCCGCCCGACCCAAGGCGGGCACGAAACGGAACACTGAGGGCAGACAGATACAAACCATCCCGGAGGATATAGTGCACATAATAGGCCTCGACCTCCCAGGGCTCTCCAGCTGGAAGGTGGATAAAGCCTGCCGTTGTAAACCCAAGGACCTAGGCAGCATACTAGGGGCCATGTATGGCCACCAAGAGGCCATCACCAGCATAGATGCACTCCTACAAATTAATCCCTGCGTCCGTCCCTGCGTGTTTCCAACCTTGTCCGATCGGGCTAAAATTTTGATAGATGGTAGTTTGCAGAAAATAAAACATATTTTGCAAGAAAAATATTTTGAAAAAATCAACAGCTGTTGCGCTGTGGCCCGCAACCTATCCCTGCACTCATCCCTGCACTCTAGCCACAGGGCCACAGCGCAGCCGCCTTTGATTTTTTTTAAATATTTATTCTGGAAAATTGTTTTATTTTCTGCAAACTACCAGCTATCAAAATTTCAGCCCAATCGGACAAGGTCGGCAAAACGCAGGGACAAACGCAGGGACTAAATTGTAGGAGTGTGGATGGCAATGGGACGGCATCAACAAAGAAAGCTACTACAAGGTGCATTGGAATCCCACAATCATAGATAAATGGGCATTACCACTATGTGCAGAAGAAGGCTATACACCCTCACACATAGAACCCATCAGCAGGGAAGAGGCTAAAGACGTATGCACATGTGAGCTATGCTGGCTACCAAGAGGAGACAGCCCAATGTGCCACAACTGCAAGAGGGCCTACCACCCAGCCTGCCTTGAGGAAGCCCTCCTGTCGGGACACAAAGAACCAGGCCACTGGCTGTGCCCAATATGCAAGTTTGGCAGCAACGAGTTCAAAACGACTATGCGTCTATTAGCGCACTCGGACCTTATACGAGTTCACTGGCGCCCCACCCTCGAACCGGCACCTCTCATCACGGCACACCTGGACTACATGGCGCGACGCAGCGACTATGAAGAGGAAAATAATAGGATACAAGAAGCTAGATACGCGCGGCCTGACACACAGCTGCCGACACACACCCGGCAGGGACTGCCGGACCCGCACACCTGGCTACCCCGGTGCACCAACCTCCACTCGACGGCCACCTTCCACACTTACCCCATCAACCCGCAGACGGACATCGTCGGGACGGGCAAATGCGAAACCTTCCTCCAACTCCACCCCCACATGACCACCCCCGCGATGAACGTAAGCACGGGGGAGCCCATCATGCCCAAACACGACCTAGTGCAACACGTAACAATTCACGACGAGTCGGGTCGCACAGTAGGCCTCCTGACCAAACAACAACACCAACACCTACACGCTTGGTTACAACACACACCACACACGCGCAACCTGGCCACAGAACTGGTGGCCCTCCTAAGGAGACAAGACACACAGAGCAGCCGCCACCCCATGAGACTGGCACAAGACAAAGCCCTCACCACCCTACACACCACACGAAGCTTTCCAAGTACCGTCCAAAGATGGGCTGATCCACTCACAGTTAGACCGGAAACCACTACCTACTGGAGCCCCGACATCAATGACACGGCCTTTGGTGCACACCACAACTGCCTACTTGTACGTCACACTGGGCTATCCACATGGAATGTACCAGCCGATGATGCGGTGGCCCTGAAATGCGTCAACCATGCTATACACTCAGCACACCAGGAGGAGGCCATGGCCACCATCATGTTGATCCCTGGAAAAAAGGGCATCTCTTACCCCAAGCACATTGACACCTTGAGACGGTACCCAGAGTACTGCCAGCACCTGGCCAGCATACCCCTCACCAATACCAACTGCTCCAAACTTGGCAAACACGCCACCCTCCTCGTCTACGTCATATGGAATGAGGCAGGGCAACTACTCACCACGAAAGGCAACCCACAAGGATGGATGGCTAGCACAGCCACTGCCCTACACCCGGACAGGGAGACACACCCTCTCCTTCGCAGACCCCACAATCAAAAACAGCCAGCCACTCTCCCGAGTGGCCACAAACAGCACCTCCGCCTCCCGCTCGACAGGACTCTACCCACGCTGGGGCACACACGCAGCCAACACCAACTCACACACCACTCCACCACGCTACCACGGATGGCCATCACCGAATGGACCACAGTAGCGTACACTGACGGTAGCTGCATTAAGACATCCGAGCCAGACCCGGCGCGCGTCGGGGCGGGGGTCTATATCCCGGAAAGCAACGCCCTACTTACCATTGCGATGAACGACCTAGAAAACAACACCATCAACAAGGCAGAACTCACAGCGATACACGCGGCACTCAAAGCGGGGGCCAGACGCATCGCCACCGATAGCCTATGCTCTCTCTATCAGATCCGCCGAGCCCTGGCTAACCCGATGTCCCTCATCAATCATAGACACAACGACATCCTGACGGACATCGCCACCCTCATCATCGACAGCCCCGTCACGACCCAATTCTACAAGGTCCGGGCCCACTCGGGCATCATCGGCAACGAAGGCGCTGATGCCCTTGCTAAACATGCAGCGCTACACCCGGAGAAGGCAAACACACTAGAGTACCACCCGACCACACCCAAGGAGAGGGGTATCTGGCTAAACAACGGGACCGACGGCGAAAACCTCGCCCCACTGCCGGACTGCCGACACAGCGTACGAGCACACATGCACAGCAAGCACAAGCTAGGCCTCGCCAACCAAGACAGCATTTACTACCAGATGACCCAAGATATCACCAAAGCCGCGGCAAAAGGAGCGGGCGAAAGAGTGATGACCGATGCGACCATCTCCATCCCCGCGCAAAGGACCGCCCTACTCTACCGTACCGGAGGACTATACAACCAAAAACTAGCTATGCGCTGGAAGCAGGCGACAGACGACCGCTGCCCCCTCTGTGGGGAGGCCGACAGTGCCACACACCTGCTCTCGGGCTGCAGCGAGACCCTGCCACTCGTGCAAGAAAGGCACAACGGAGCTGGCCGCCTCATCGCCAAAGCCATCAGCAAAGGAACCCTGGGCGGATGCATCCGGTTTGCGGACACCGGCAGCTGGGAGAAGGGCGCTAGAGAAAACCTTGACCTCCCTAACGACACACTACACACCACGCTACGGGCACTCGGCATGAAACCAACAGCAACCAAAAACACTACCAGACCGGACATAATCATGGTGGCGCCACAAAGGAAGACGGGCAAACGCGGCAAAGCCACTAAACGGATCACCATCATAGAAATTAAATACTGTGCGGACTCGAGGTGGATGGAGCAACTGGACAAGGCCCTGAACCAACACACAAAACTGGCACACACCATGCGCAAGATAGGCCACATGGTCGAGATCAGACCAATCCTACTGGGTATAGGCGGTATTACCTATGAAACACACACACGTCAACACCTCATAGCCCTTGGGGTCACTCAAACCAACGCCACAAAACTACTAAACAAGCTCACGAGACATGCAGCAGAAGCAGCCCACACCATTGCCAAAACAAGCTATAGACTTAGAGCTACTAGAAAGGGGGGGGGGTAGGGGGTCGGTTACTTCTCGAGCTTGATGGTGGGAGCAGGCCGCGCCCCAGGCGGCTGCTCCTCCCTTAATGCACGCCGGTGAATACCGGCGTAGTCTTCTTCTTCTTCTTCTTCTTCGCATATCCTTCGCGCAGGTCAGGAGTCACTGACAAGCGGCCCTTCAGCCACATCAATCATCCGGAGCAAGTGACCACAGGCGTAGCCAGAGCAATAGTCGTGACTGCAGGCGCAGCCGCAGCAATGGCCACAGCAGGAGGCAGCAACGCGGCCCCGACTTCTACTCAGCCACGTCGAAACCCATTACCGTGGTGAATGTTAGTGTTGAGGCATGTGCTGTGTCTATGTTGAGCTACATTGCTTTGAGATGTGCAATGTTGCATGTTTGCATCATTGCAGGCTGCCATGAAGGAGTTCTGTTGTCATTGTCAAGTGTGCATGCTTCAAGGTGGGCTCCTGGAGGAGGGTGGGATGAGCAGGGAGGGCATTAGATGGCAGGAGTTGACAGGCAGGTAGACAGATAGGCAGGTGGGTATGTGGGGGAGTGGGTTACCTTCAGTCCAAGCAACGCTCTAGCATATACCATGCTCTTGCTGTCCCTTGCCTCGGTGTTGAGCACTTCAAGTATGTACAACAACACCTTTCCCCTCCCCACATCAACAGCCATGAGCATCTGCCATGAGCATCTACCAAGAGAGGGGACGCAGCCAAGAGGTGTAGGCATAAGCCAGCAGCAATAGTGTGGCAAGAGGACGCAAGCACGTGCACATGCTGCTGGGGAGTCAGCCCAGCCTGCCCTATTGTGGTTATGCATGTCCTTGTTCATCTGCCTGCAGAACCTTGGCTGGCTGATGCTTGCTTGCAGATGGAGACAGCTGGAAGGTGACAGGTGTAGCATGGCTTGGTAATTGCAAGCAAGGCGGCAGCGGAGTAGAGCAACTGCCAACAAGGAGCCCAGCCCAGCCCATTCTTGCTGTTGTGTTGTTGTGCTGTGTTGTCACCTCCTTGTTGTGATGTGGTCACCTTATCACCTTTTGTGGAGGTGTTGCGAGGGGTCAGGGTCTCAATGCATATGCTTAGCATAAGGGAGGTGTTGCGGGGTGATGGTGCATCAATGCATGTGCTTAGCAGTACCGTAGTGAGCAGTACAGTAGTAATGTCTTTTGTAGTGTTGTTGCGAGGTGTGCGAGGTGTTTGAGCGAGGTGTAGAGACGTGTGTTTTTGTAGTGTCTTTGCGAGGTGTTGCGAATAAACGTTGAGACACGTACTTTGCAGTTGACGTGTGCAAGTAACCTGTAACCAATAACAAGATTCCACAGATTCACAGCTGAGTCACCTCCAAAACGCCACAGAGTCACAACTAAGTCACCTCTAATCTACCACTAAATCACAGCTGGGTTACCTCTGATTTGCCAATGAGTCACAGCTAAATTGCCACAGATTAAGAGCCCTATGAATCAGCTAGAAATCCCCACAGATACAAAGCTTTAAAGGCTCACATTCAGCACTGATTTACACCCCTCTGAACTACCCATGAATTAGACTTCACCCAGAGGTCAGGCAACTGGTCATTCCTTTTGTCATTGCTCGCATATCAGAGGTACCCCGAACCTATCAGTCACTGCCCAGTAAGAGGCTCTGATAAGTCGCGTTTTAGGGGTCGCAAAGAGGTCCGAAACTTTCCGACGTAGGCAATCATGCACCATGTCGATGTGCATTGGGTATACTTCACACAGCCCATTAACACCATTTGAGTCGGGCCACTAGTGGTCCCTAGTATTCCCGCTAGTGACCGCTAGTGGCCATTACTGGTCCGGCTCAAATTGAGGCTTTAGTGAGGGACAAGGGGGCTGCACCAAGCCACCCATGTGGAAAAGGCAAATCAAAGGCGCCTATCGAAGCTGTGCTGGTGGTCACACCGAGCAAGGGCTCCTGGTCACCCCCGCCATTGGCCCCGCAATTCACTTTTTGGCACCGTCTTTGATCCGCTGCATCAGAGTGTGGCGGACCCCCTAAGGTTTCAACCTTATGCACAAGGTTTCTGCTAGGTTTTGCGAAAATCTTGAGTCAAGGTTTCTTGTCACCTCCCGGCTAGAAACCTAATACCCCAAGTTGCTCCTACCACAAAACCCTTGGCTCCACGTTATAATACAATTAAGAATAAGCGCTCTAAAGGGAAACCTAGCCAACCCAGTCTAACCAATAACCCCAGTCTACTTAGCAAACTCAGTCGACCTAGTCAACCTTGTCATCCTGGCAAACCTTGTCATCCTAGCAACGCTTGTCATCCTAGCAAACCTTGTCAACCTAGCAAACCTTGTCAACCTAGCAAACCTTGTCATCCTAGCAAACCTAGCAAACCTAGCAAACCTTGTCAACCTAGCAAACCTAGCAAACCTTGTCAACCTAGCAAACCTTGTCAACCTAGAAAACCTAGCAAACCCACACCTAGACCATTATTCCTTCACTTCGAATGGGCTGTCTCCGCATGATACCAAGTGCTCTGAAACGGTGATCCAAATCCACAATCGTCAACAACGTCCAATTAAACCGCTCGCGAGACATGCGGCGCAGCATGCCCGAATACTTGTTGATGTGGCGAAAACGTTGCTCACACACCTGCGCCGCAGACGTACACAATGTGGGTTGACCGTGTTAAGTTTGCATGTGTAAAGTGTGCATCTAGTTCATTTCATGATAGGCGACATGTATTGCTGAACCACATGAACTCCCAACACAAATCACACATATCGCAAATCCACGGTAATGTTCGATGATTTACCTCTGTGTTGACTCCCTTCAATGCCGGCACATTTAATGGGTTCACCATCTTGTCGCACCAGACGCCTTTGTGGTTGTGCACAAAATGAAATACATCCACCGCGTGGCTTGCGGTAGTGAAGCGCTTGATCTCTGGGTGCAGATGAGCACGCTTTAAGGCCCACCTGCAACCATTCATGTGTGCATAATGAAACGAATCGTCAATCACTGTGCGCCTATCACAACACCGCACTCGATAGATGGGCCATCAGTTGATTAGTCAACCCACCTCAACAGATGGCACATGTCGTCGTACACAAACACAAATTTGTGTCCATCACGGCCGTGGTACTCACGACCCTCGAACCACTTCAGTATATTCAGCATAGTCATGCGCGTGGACTCGCAGTCGGGCATTTCAAAGCCTGGGAACAGGTATCCATCGGGGCACATTGCCCAGCTGCAACCTGCTGTCAAGCGACCGTCCTTGCCGCCTACACGAAGCCCACAGAAGCTGTAACTGAAATCACGCCCTTGTCTTCTGCCACCACCAGCCTGCAGTTAAAACGAAGATCTAACAGGCTTGCAATGAGGAAGGGTGTGATAATGCATTGCTTGTACAGAGAAAAGGGTGGGACAACACACAATGATCATACTATTTCATACGCATTTGCAACACCATTAGGCATCAGGGGGCTGCGTTGTCTGTCACCGCTTGAACTTACGAACCATGTCGATGAATGGGTGGGTGCCGGAAGGAAGGGAAGTACTGCACACACCTTGGCAGCGGAGCGCATGCTTGCAATGACGTCCGACCGCCGCTCCTCCTCAATATCCTCCGTGGCTTGCACTAGAGCCGCCTCAAACTCCTCCACGCGGCCCGCCATCTCAGGTCGGACGGGCTCGTCATCGAGATTCAACTCGGCCCAAGTGCCAGGCAGGACCTGCCCACAATGATTCCTCCACTCTTCCAACAACCTCTGGTCCATGATGTTGCAGCTAGGCTCCCAAGTTTCCTCTCGCCAACCCTGGCATGCATAATCACACAAATACCCCCCCCGCGTTTACAATGGGCACATCATCCGTAGCTTATTGTGCTCAGGCTGGCAGCACTCTGCTTGATATCAATGCCCATGGGTCAGGGTCCACACATCAACGCCATGAAGGTGATAGAAACAGAGTATGAATCCCCTTACCCTTTGCATGTCTAAGGCACAGCTACACGACGAACGGGACTCCATGGCGTGCACCCCAGAGCCATGGACTACATCCTCTATCCATCCTACCTTTGTCCCAGTCCCTGCCCTTGTTCTACGCATGCACTAATCCTTGAACTTGCCTGCCACTTCACTTTGTAGTACAGTGTCCCACTGACAACCTTTTCTCCACATAGGCGCTCCGCGTTGTACACATCGTGCCCAGCAGTTGGGCCAGGTCCTCGAACCCTCTTACGTTGCAGACCCACCGCAACTTGGACGAGTGCTCCAGTTGCTGAGCCTGCTGCGGCGCCAGCTGCTGTTGCTGCGCCGGCAACTCTAGTTGCACCTCCTGCTGCTGCTTTTGCGTCTGCTGCTGCCAGGCGCTTTGTCATGCCTGTTGCTGCTGCTGCCACATCTGCTGATCTTCTTGCGGGTTCCCGGCCTGCGTTTCCTCTGGCTGCTTCTGGCATGGTGCCAAATGTTTTTTGGTACAACACCTCATGGCGGCGCTTGTGGTTGGTAGGAGCAACTACTGCTGTCGTTAGTGAGGCCTCGATCGCTGACACGTTCTGTAAGGGCCGCAAGCGCACTGAAGGTGTGCGTTCGCGACCACCACGTCTTGGCACTGGCAGTCCCACCTCCGTGGGCAAGTGGCGAGATAGGCCGTTCAGTTCTACTGCTTGGCTGGGGTTGGTATTAGTCTCCTCAGCTTCTTCATCCGACACCTCGCCTACATTTGCCAATTCATCCACATTGCAGCTTGCATCATCAGCAAAAAAAATGACACAACAGCAGATGCACACATCAACCACCCACAGTAGTTGCATGATGCACACTGCTACCACCCCAAACAGCAACATCATGTACACTTCAACTACCCTCAGCATCAGCATGCACACATCATGCACCCCAATGTCAGCCTGTGAACAAGATCACATGCACATTGCTCCCACAACCAGCAGCAGCATGCACCTATAAGGCACCCCAGCGGCAGCCTATGAACACCACATGCACACTGCAACCACCCACAGCAGCAGCGGCATGCACACATTATGCACACCAATGGCAGCCTGTGATAACAAGCGGTGGCACATTGCAACCACCCACAGCAGCAGCGGCATGCACACATTAGGCACACCATTGGCAGCCTTTGATAACCAGCAGTGGCACGCTGCAACCACCCACAGCAACAGCATCATGCACTTATAAGGCACACCAATGGCAGCCTGTAATAACCAGCAGTGGCACACTGCAACCGCACACATCAACAGCAGCATTCAGCCTTTAATAACCGACAGTGGCATACTGCAACCACCTACATCAGCAACGGCAGCATGCACACATTAGGCACACCATTGGCAGCCTTTGATAACCAGCAGTGGCACACTGCGACCACCCACGGCTGTAGCAGCATCCACACATTAGGCACACCAATGGCAGCCTGTGATAACTCGCAGTGGCACATTGCAACCACCCACAGCAGCAGCATCATGCACACATTAGGCACACCAATAGCAGACAGTGATAACCAGCGGTGGCACGCTGCAACCACCCACAGCACCAGCATCATGCACTTATAAGGCACACCAATGGCAGCCTGTGATAACCAGCAGTGGCACACTGCAACCGCACACATCAACAGCAGCATTCAGCCTTTAATAACCGACAGTGGCATACTGCAACCACCTACAGCAGCAGCGGCATGCACACATTAGGCACACCATTGGCAGCTTTTGATAACCAGCAGTGGCACACTGCGACCACCCACGGCTGTAGCAGCATCCACACATTAGGCACACCAATGGCAGCCTGTGAACACCAGCAGTGGCACATTGCAACCGCACACAGCAACAGCATCATGCACACAGCTACCACCCCCAGGAGCAGTGCAATTGCACACGTCATCACTCACAGCAGCACCAGTATGCACACGTCATCACTCACAGCAGCACCAGCAGCAGCTTGCACCAATCATCAACCCTAGCGGCAACCTATGAACAACAACACTTGCACACTGTAACCACCAACAACAGAAGCATGCACAAATCATGCACCCAAGCGGCAGCCTATGAATAGCATAGCGTCCTTAACAACATCTTGCACTCCTCACCTTCATCCACTGCTTGTCTCGCACCCCCCCTCTGTTCTGTGCCATCAGGAGGGTGGCGGTTATCATCGCGGCATTGGCCGCATCGTCCCTCAAGGTCTCCTCGGGCTGGGGTGCGTAGACAGTATTTGTAGTAAAACACTGCGTCGAGGTCACACAACCCCAGTTGGTCGGGGCCGCCCGCCAACAACTCTGGGTCGAGGCAGGAACACCGATCCCGCTTGGAGCTGTTGTTTCCATCAATGACGACTGCACCTAAGCCATGCTCAGCAAGGTGAGCGTGCGCTTCATCTAGCGCCTTCGCAAATCGATGTGGGTAGGCCTGTGATTAAAACAAGACATTGTAACATGATATGTCCATACTTGTAGTTGAGATGCTCATGCTCACGTCATCCCGTTCCCTCAATGTGCCCTCACCTGATCCAGGAGCTGATTAAGAGGTGATTTGAGGTTGTAGTTCGCGTGCAGCTCCGCTGGCAACACATCAACAGTCTGCAACAACTGCCTCCGCAAGACAGCCGCTGTCAGCCTCTTCTCGTACAACAGTGTGCGTTCTCCCTTTGTTCTGCCTGCTGCAGTGACATCATGCCAACCATGCATCCTATGTGCAACATGAACTAGAGGCTAGACACGAAACATGACATTGCAACAATGTCTACCGTTTGGCAGTATGCGCATCCGCCCTCTTACCGTTGCGAGTCAGTTGACACTCCAATAGAAAGTTGTGTGCTTCCGTCATTTTCTCAAAGGACACGTGGCTGGTATGCAATTGCGCCTCGTACACCTGCAGTCAATTACTGGACTCTTCTGTTAGTTTAGGCAATCAGTATGTTTGTGTCCATGCCAGTCAATGCACTCAGTCTTAACTGACTGCTCATCTACGGATTACCTCAACAAGTGATGTATGGACAAAGGTTTGGCTGGAAACGTACACCCAGTCTGGGTGTCGATGCTCAGGCGCCAGCGGCAGTTTCACCCCCTCCCTCGTGCCTGCTGTGCTCATATGCTGATACCCCTCGATGTCGTAAATCAAGTTGCATGGCTCGCATGTGCTCACGTACGGTGTCCCAATCACTCCCGGTTCTCCATAGCCTGGATAGAACCATGCTGGTTTGCCTGTGCGGGCCGCTGGTGTCGTTTTAAGGTCCGCCTCGCACTTGTAACAAACTGAGATGTTAGGCACTGCGAATTGGGCATGGTTGATGGAGCTCAAGGCTTGGCTACAACTGCCTTGCACGCTTGCTGACGCCTCGTATACGTCTGCTGCGACCCGTTGAGCGGCTATGGCCAAGGCCTTCCCTACATTAAGTCCTGCCAATTACTACGCTGATTGCGGCATCCCTCGCAGGTGGCGGGATCCGCCGGCATGGAATGTCAACTCGTCTGAACAAATCTGTCAGAAATGCTGCGGCTTTGAACACTGCGTCATGCAGAGACCGCGCAAGCTGCAGCCATACTTGCGGGGTTAAAGACATATGAGACATATTGAGCAGCGTTTCAAATGATATGCCACATTTTTGAATCACCGTGATCCCACTCAAATACTCGTAGATCGTCCGCACAGCAATCCGTGTTCTATTGATCCGTCGATGAACGACTGTGTGGAGTTTCTTCTTGCCATATCCCCATCGACGGCTGAAGGGCTCTTTCCAGAAACTGTGGCAGATCTGGTCGACAGTTATTCTCGCCTACTCAGTATGATGCCATTAATGGCAGGCCTCCCCGTCCTCGCCCTGGCGGCGACTGTGCTTGGTTGCGCAGCGTTTGTCTCTCCAAATCGCCATTCCATCGAGAAAGTGAACCCCTGTTTGTGGGCGGTTATAGCCGCTCCACCTGGGTCAGGTGCGACTCTCAATAATGTTCCCAGTAAAACCTCGCTTTGTCTCATTCATATTCATGTTGCCTTCTTGCAGGCAAAACTCCGGCAATGTCCTTGGTCATGAAGTCCCTCAGCCTTGTCCAACATGGCATTGCTAAGGGTCAAGAGATTGCCGGTGTGCCGGAATTACGTCGTGTCTCTTTCTTGTCTGGCACGGTAAGCAGTGTTTGAGAGCCTACGCCACCTGCTGGTCGTAACATATAGTGGTGTGATTGTCCATCCTCCAAAAAACAGCTGAGGGCTTGCTAGATGAGCTCTTCCACAGCACATCAAGGTCTCACTTGCTGGCAGCCGACGAGCTCGCAACATTTGTCAACAACTTGGGCCGGTATGGTTCCACCCCAGCCGCTGCTTCAGGGGATCACGCAACCATGCTAAGCGTGGCTAGTGGTGCCCGCATGGTGTTAGGTACCAAGGGTGGCGGGAGGCAAGTCCTTGAAGAGGGTGAGGTGCAGTTCAGTGACAGCCCATAGCAACTACCATCATCAGCGCGTCCACCACATCTAGATGCCTGTCAATCACGACCACCACAGTCTACTATGTGTCATATGTGAAATGTTGTGTCGACAGGGGGGTACAACCTAGGCCTCCTTGCCGGATCACAAGTTTCCGTCATGCAGTCTACCATCTTCAACCCGACCGCTATCGCCAATGGCATGGCCTTCCGTTTCTATACTGCCGTGGTCTAGCAGTTGCGCGTAAGTGTTGTCAACCTATTCGTTTTTTACATGCATTCCTCACATCATCATCATAAAAGATTGTGCTTCAAACTGCAGTCACGACCACGGCTGAAGCTGAAATCCAGGCCCTAAAGGTTAGTACCTGGTTGGTAGATGTTGCTTTGTGTAACTTCCACCATCGTATACTTCCACCATCGTATACTTCCACCATCGTATACCCACCATCACCACCTCCACCTCCACCTCCACCTCCACCTCCACCTCCACCTGCCACCGCCACCGCCACCGCCACCGCCACCGCCACCGCCACCGCCACCGCCACCGCCACCGCCACCGCCACCGCCACCGCCACCGCCACCGCCACCACCGCCACCACCGCCACCACCGCCACCGCCACCGCCACCGCCACCGCCACCGCCACCGCCACCGCCACCTCCACCTCCACCTCCACCTCCACCTCCACCTCCACCTCCACCACCACCTCCACCTCCTCCACCTCCACCTCCACCTCCACCACCACCTCCGCCACCACCACCGCCACCGCCACCGCCACCGCCACCGCCACCGCCACCGCCACCGCCACCGCCACCGCCACCGCCACCGCCACCGCCACCGCCACCGCCACCGCCACCGCCACCGCCACCGCCACCGCCACCGCCACCGCCACCGCCACCGCCACCGCCACCGCCACCGCCACCGCCACCGCCACCGCCACCGCCACCGCCACCGCCACCGCCACCTCCACCTCCACCTCCACCTCCACCTCCACCTCCACCTCCACCACCTCCACCTCCACCTCCACCTCCACCTCCAACCTCCAACCCCAATGTATGTCTGCAGGTCTCACCGGAAGTGCTCCATCGGTGGGCCACTATTGCTGAAGGTCAGCGTCACAGCGCCATTGCCCCAGGCGGTCCTGACCAGGCAGCCAAGGCCCAGTTCCCGCGTTCCGGCTCTGTCCCTATTCATACAGCACATGCAGCCCCTCCGCGTCCCATCGCTGGTGATGACTACTCAGACGAGTGTTCGAGCTTGTTTACTTGCATGGAGCGTGAGCGTGAGGTGGCCCCCCCCCCTTGCAGCTTGGCAACTAGCTTGCCACCAACAACCGCTGTCTTTTCGCAGGCAAGTACTTATATCAATTAACCCTATCCACGCCACAAATCACATCGTATCTGGGCACAGTTGCTTGCATTCTACTCTGTCCTCTACTATGCAAGTTGCAAGCATAAATGTGTTTGTTTGAACCATGGCTGTAGGGCTTGTTCGATCTTGGGTCGACCCTTTACAAACCAGACATGTCTCCTCGACAAAGGTGTTTCTTGCTTGATGAGGACAAAGATGCATGCAGCGATGGGGGTGGCAGCACTGGATCTCAGGAGTGGGATGACGCCAGCCTGTCCGCTTCAGAGCACTACACTCGCCTGTGTCAGATTGCTCGGGCTATCGGTGATTCCCACAAGCACAATGACGTTGTGGCAGGTACTTGACAAGGTGTCCTGTCTAGGGGGAGGGGAAGGGGGAGGGGAAGAGGGAGGGGGAGGGGGAGGTGGAGGGGGTGGCCTAGGTTTTCTAGGTTAGGGTTAGGGTTAGGGTTAGGTCTATGGTTAGGGTTATGGTTAGGTCTAGGGTTAGGTCCAGGGTTTGAATTAGGGCTAGGGCTAGGGCTAGGGCTAGGGTTAGGGTTAGGGTTAGGGTTAGGGTTAGGGTTAGGGTTAAGGTTAATTCTAGGGGTTCAGGTTAGGGTTACATGGGGGGGTAAGGGCTAGGTTCTGGGTTAGGGTTAGTGTTCTGGGTTAGGGTTAGGGTTATGGCTATCCCCTTGCCTTATGCACTGCCATTCCGCACAGTGACAATGTACTCTGCACTCGTCATCACATTGCCTCCGTCTATCACCTCAGTCTACCTCAGTCCATCACAACCTCTTGCCACCTTCACTTTGTCCCACTCGAGTTGGCATAACTTTTGTAAGTTTTGTTGCGTCGCCATATAGCCACCTGCGCCAAGTACCCCGTGCTCTTGGTGCGGATTACACTCATCTTGCACACGCTTGACTTTGCTCTCCGGTACCCTGGCCTACCTGAAGGTACTCCACCTATGCCGTGCATGGTGAGTGTGAACTTGAATGTCTATGTGACCTATGCCTATGTCACCTTGGTTAGGTAACCATGTTTAACCATGTTTTTATCTACTGCCTATCTCCATTGATTGTTTTACCTCCTTTGCTTTACCTCCTTTCAGATCGGGTCTGACATCCTTACGTTCGCGTACAATACGGTGGGCCTCCTACTCATGCCCTTGTTGGTGCTCAGCAGCAACGACAACTCAAACGTTGCGGTTAGTACCGTCTGGACCCATCGTTCGCCATGCATGACGTGTCATAGTGGTCAATGGTTCCGGCTTAGGCCCTTGCACATTGCATCTCGGTCTATGTGTGTTGCCACGAACGTTGCGATCTACCATGTTTATCTATGTCACCTGTCATCACTTTATGCAGGCTATGTGGCCCCTCATCCCCGACAATGTTCGCAATCCGGCACTGCGGTTCCTCAAGCTCCGTGAAAGCCCTCTGGCTACGCATGTGCATGACATGCCTATCTCTATATCTGATGGCCTTGACCTTGACGCAAACACCATGGCGTTCCCATCAAAGCGCAAAGCCTTGGATCAAGCGCGTCCCAGTGGTGGTGCATCCTCGCGCTACAACACTTTCACCCGCTTATCCGGGCTTGCTACCGTCCTGGAGAACCCATCGAAGCGGCGCCTGCCCATTGAGGCAGCACCTGTGGCTCAAACACGGGAGGACATCCTCAAAGCCTTATCAGGTAGCTTCCATTGTTATTCAATCAAAGAGTTACATATAAACCAACCTATTGCATTCCCTTCCTTTGCAGTTCACTTCATTGGGATCAAAGGCAGTGGAGATGCTGTGGAGACCCTGCTATCCAAAGCCCCTTTTCTGCTGAAGGGCGTGCGTGCCGCCAAGTCAGGGAAGAAGTCATTCGACAGCAAACTTTGCCTATTCACTGTGCCCATATCCAGTGTACAGCTCATCAATAACGGCAAGATCGCAGCACTCATCAAGATGGTGCCCACCGCTTCGCAACTGTTCGATGGCTCCTTGACAACCACAAAGGGCAAGGAGAAGGCCCTCAGCTTTTCCAACCTGTTGCGGCTCTCTCAGGTCAGTGAGTCAAATGCCATGGGCTTTGCTATGGTCAATGCAATTGGCTATTCAATATCTCTAATATAGATTCTATATATTCTACATATTCTATATATTCTATACATGGGCTTTGTAAAAGGCTATGGATAGGCAAGGCAGACAGGTGGGGTATGGTAGGGTACAATGTTAAGAGGTCCATGTGGGTCCGGGACTAACTGATGTGACTATGGGTGGTGTGTGTGTATAGGCATACTATGTTTTGCTTACCGATCTGTTATTGGTGTTATTCAGGTTTCGTCACTCGGTACGTTTGCCGCCCCCCTTGCCAAGGCAATGCTGGCTATCATCATGGCCGGTGCAACCCCTCACCAAAAGACTCTCATCGTGCCGGCGGACATCGACCTCATGCCACGCCTGTACATCGGTATCTGGTGCCTGGGTGACCAGAAGAGCCCGGTCACTCTCCGGGGCCTA
The DNA here is from genome assembly GCA_030144725.1 of Haematococcus lacustris. Taxonomy (NCBI): domain Eukaryota; kingdom Viridiplantae; phylum Chlorophyta; class Chlorophyceae; order Chlamydomonadales; family Haematococcaceae; genus Haematococcus; species Haematococcus lacustris. The sequence continues at coordinate 7,275 of JASKMD010000199.1, read as the reverse complement.
ACCGCCCTGCAGTACCTGGCTGCTACAGCACCCGACTCTGCTCTTGGCGACCTATCACCACTCATGCGTTACACTCATTCGTCACCGTTTGATTGCAAGGATGAGCTGCAGATGAGCATACGCCCCGATCTACTACTCCCAACTGAGCCGTCGTCTCTTCAAGCTTTGGCGCAACATTACCTTAACCAGAACTTCACCGCCATCAAGTGCCATGTTCCAAGGGACCAGTTGCAAATGCGGCCGGTACCTCTTCCTACGCAGGAGGCTCTTGCGAGTCTCGTCGTTGAGGTGTCTTTGACTGGCCTCGATCTGTCTCAATGGGTTGATGACGGGCATCAGGAAGCCTACACTGCTTCTCAACTCCCCTAGTTCGTGGGGATATTCTCTGTTTGTTGGCAAGGTTGTCAAGGTTGGCTATGTTGACTGGGGTGGCTAGGTTTTAGGGGGGGGGGGGGGAGTGTCCATGTCCATGGCTAGCAAGGTTGGCAATGCTGGCTAGGTTCGCTAGGTCCCGGGGGAAGGGGGGGTGCTACTAATGAAACGCCCATGTCCCTAGTTATGTCGTCAAGGTTGGCTAGGTTTGCTAGGTTTGCTAGGTTTGCTAGATTTCAAGGGGGGGGGGGGCTAGTGATGTAATGCCCACGTCTTTCAAGGTGGTTGGTTAGGTTTGCTAACTTCCGGAGGGGGGGGTGTGGGGCTAGTGATTAAGGAGCGACCGGCCAACCTAGACTTCTATTTCTAGGTTTCTAGGCTCAGGAAAATTTTCTAGGTTTCCGAGCCACCTAGAATTCTGTGGGCGTACCCTACTAGTGATGTAATGCCCACGTCTAAATTTATGTTGTCAAGGTTTGCTAGGTTTGCTAGGTTTGCTAGGTTCCAGCGGGGGGGGGGGGGGGGGCCGGTAATGAAACGCGTAAGGTTTGCTAGGTTTGCTAGGTTTGCTAGGTTCCAGCGGGGGGGGGGGTGGGCCGGTAATGAAACGCGTAAGGTTTGCTAGGTTTGCTAGGTTCCGGGGGGGGGGGGGGGGGGGCTGGTAATGAAACGCCCAAGTCAAAAGTTAGGTTTGCTAGGTTTGCTAGGTTTGCTAGGTTTGCTAGGTTCCGGGGGGGGGGGGGGGGGGCTGGTAATGAAACGCCCAAGTCAAAAGTTAGGTTTGCTAGGTTTGCTAGGTTTGCTAGGTTTGCTAGGTTCCGGGGGGGGGGGGGGGGGCTGGTAATGAAACGCCCAAGTCAAAAGTTAGGTTTGCTAGGTTTGCTAGGTTTGCTAGGTTTGCTAGGTTCCGGGGGGGGGGGGGGGGGGGCTGGTGATGAAAGTTTGTAAGGTTGCGCCATCACGGAACCTAGGCTGAACCTAGGCTGAACCTTGAGCTTCCAACCTTGCGAGCCAAAGCCCTTGGATAGCCTCAAAACCCACGAGAACCTAGGAGCCTCTAGGTTGAACCTCAGGGGGGTCTGCCATTCTCTCCGCTGCATGAAATTATTCCACCGTTGGGCTCTACATCTCACAACGGTGTCGCTAGCAGGTTAGGCCCTCTTTTGTCGATTGTACTGCATTGTCTTCGATTGTCTGATTAGCTTCGCAATGTCATTCTCCATCTGTTTATATGCGTGTCGCAACAGGAGAGATGAATTGGTGGCCGGAGGCATTTCCGTGCCGAGCAGCCTATGCTGCCGTCGGACTCGCAACTCGCGATTACTTCCCAGGCAAGCACGGGGTGTTGTTTCTTAGTGCGTATTGCTTACGATGCTAAAACATGCAACCGAATCTGCTGACCTGCACAGGTGCTTGGCTGTTTTGAGGATCAACACCAAACCCACACCAGCCCAAGGGTCTCCCAGGCAGCAGTGCAGCAAGGCAATCAGCCATTGAACATAGTGAGCAAGAGGTGAGTAAGGTTGTGTTATACCTCACCTTGTCTAGGTCAGTTTGATGTTCACTCGCACACTTCCGCAACGCATGACAGGCATGAACAGCTGAGGGTAGCACACAGCAGTCCCCAACCTGATTTTCATGCATTGTTTTGATAGGTAGTGTCTCTTATGTGGGCCTGACATATTTATGTATATTTGAGGTATAGGGAAAAATATAGGCGTCAATATTTTTCCATAACTCGGGTCAGTTTACCAAGGCCGCAAAGTGCTAGCAGCCAGATCCGCGTGTTCCGCAAGTGAGGCGCAAGTCGCGAGTGTGCTAGTTGCATGTATGGCTTGCACGTCGCAACTTGCAAGTCGCGAGTTATTCAAAAACAACTTCCTACCGCTATTGATGCAACCTCAACGTAGCCATGCGACGCTACGCGATAGCTTATCGAACATATTGCCAGGCTGGCATGTCTACTTATAAGTGCCAGGCTGGCATCTTGACTAGAAGCTATGTCTTCCGTCGTTATTCGGGTCGGAGTAAGCCGCTTAGGAGAGGGATGAGGTTATAGGCTAGTTGAGGCAGTTGATATGTGTCGACCGGCAACGCATAATGGTCGAGCGGCAAAGCATAATGGTCGAGCGGCAACGCATAATGGTCGAGCGGCAAAGTGCACTTTTTGATAATGGTCGAGCGGCAATTGATAATTGTCGAGCGGCAAAGTACGATTCTCGCAATCAGTGTCGGGAAGCGTTTATAGAGCGGCTGTGTTGAGAAGGGTTGGTGAAAGCGTTGGTCAACGGGATGTACGGTGTTGGTCAACGGGGGATGGGGGCGGTTACGGGATTGGGGAACCTCAAATATACTAGATAACCGCCTTGACCTCGCGCATTATGCGAACTAATGGTCTCGTCCTCGGCTCTGCTACCATACATCCCTCGGCTGCGCCTCGGGATGTATGTCCGCGCCACCTCGGCCTCGGCCATTATTTTCGCATAATGCTCTCGGACCGCCAATTATCTACTACGTATTTTGCTGCAGGATGCCATCCAAAAGATACCACCCCTATGGGAGCAATCCATCAGTAAGGAATGAGCCCAACGCTAAGCGTTGTGCTGTGTGTGAACTCACATCGCCAGCCAAGAACAAGGATGGGTTTGTGGTGGTTGAGAAGGTCGGGGAGGACGCATGCCACGGCCCCTACCTGATTGTCTTTGGCCACGCTAGTGTGCTGAATGAATTGATGGGGTACGCCAGGCCTGGCATGACTACACCAAGCCATCTCCTTCCGTGAAGGACCTGTGCCTGTTCTCTGAGCGCATGGTGGCCGGGTGCGTTGCTCAGCTTGGCATGCATGGGGTAGGCAGAGGGGTAGTGGGGTAGCAATCATGCATCTGGTCATGCATCTTGTCACGCATCTTGTCATGCATCTTGTCATGCATGTCATGCTTGCACAGGAGCCAGAAGAGGACTCTTGTCACGGAGACAAAGCGATACTATGACAGCTCAGAAGAGGAGATATGGCGGCAGTACTTCGAGAACTTTACTCCTTGTCGTGAAGCACCGGGGCCAGTGGCGCTGAGTCTGTTTGGGGAACTGAAGCCTCGATGGGTCAAGAAGCTCACTGCGTCTCAGAGGCAAGTGTGCGTGTGCCGGACTTGCTGCAACATCAACTTTCTCCTCAAAGCCCTGGCAAAACACAAGAGCTTGTTGCAACTGCCTAGCCTTGTGGACCCCCCAGAGCCTCACCCCCCTCCTCAGCCCCAGCCCCAGCTCCAGCACCAGCTACTGATTGATGACGGTGATGAAGACATCAGCTCACCATTCTCAGACCCTAATCACGAGTTTGAGCACGGGGCAGCTGCATTCAGCCACCAGACCACCACCTCCCAGCCCCCCACTGCCAGTGCCAGTGTTGTACGCGCCATGTGCATGTGCCCATGTGACTCAGGTGTGCATCACATAGAGTGCATGCGTCGGTCTTGCTCAATGTGCAAAAGCAAGCAACTGCATCTAAAGCCGGGTGTGGATGGGTCCACCATGTTGCTAGTGAAACAATATGCCCCCAAACAGCAAGAGAAGGGTCCACAAAAGGTAGAGTTAGTGTACCTTGAGCACAGTGTGCATGAGGCATTGGCTTTGCTAAATCAGCAGTTGCCAGATCTGGCACCACCATATAGCACACCACCAGCTTGCCACATTCAGGGCGCACCAGACAACTGTACACAGCAGTAACCCTGGCAAGGTTGTCATATCCTGTGACTGGTCAGAACGCTTCACTGTGCAGCGGCCACAAGAGATTCAGTCAGAGCACTGGTGCCCACACACTGTGGGCATCCTTGTAGCATGTGTGTATTTCAAAACTGTCAGTGGTGCCTACAGGGAGGAGACGGTCTATGTCTTGACAGATGGCAATGATCAGAGCGCACCAGCCACACAGGCCGCATTGTATCGGGTGATTGCCCATCTTAAGCACAACAGTGCAATGTACTTGCAGGAGTTGTTCATGTGGTCTGATGGTTGTGCTGGGCAGTTCAAGGGTACACCAGCATTGCAACAACACCGTCGCATGGCATTGAACTTGTCTGTGCCAATGTGGTGGTCGTATGGTGCCACCTCCCACTTCAAGGGCAGGCATGACTCAGAGGGTGGGGTCTTGAAGCACAAGTTGAGGGATATGGTCCTGGCAGATCATGTTGGCTTGGCCACGTGCAGGGCTCAACAGCTGCATTTAATAATAAGCACACCGAGCCTGCATCCCTAGTTGGTGCCTGCAAGGCCCACCGGGAGAGGGCAAAAGTGATGAGGAGGGAGTGCTTGGTGTTGGATGAGGGGTTGGTGAAGGAGTGCTACAAGCAAGATGAGGATGCTGACAGCTTCAAGGGTACAGTAACAGGGTCTCGTGCACAACACAACATGTATTTTCCTGCTAATACTCAGGGTGAGCTCTTATGGTCAATGACGGCATGTGCTTGTGGTGCACGCATGAGCAACCCCCCTCAGCCGTGTGGTGCACAGTGCCGTGGTTCGATGCCTCTTGAGCCAATGCCCATGTTGCTAGACAAGAAAGCTGCTAGGCAAGCTGCTTTGAATGCAGAGTGTATTAGGCTCATGGTCTTGGACACCCCTGGTATGCCTCAATTTACCTATTTTAGTATGCATTTATTATATTTTAGTATATAATTTATAAGTTATAATTTATATATTATAATCTATATACTATATAAATACTATATATTATTAATACTATATTAATACTATACTATATTATATTATACTATATTATATTAAACTATACTATATTAACTACTATACTATACTATACTATATTAACTACTATACTATATTAACTACTATACTATATTATATTATATTATATACTATACTATATACTATATACTATATTACTATACTATATACTATACTATATACTATATACTATATACTATATACTATATACTATATATAGTATATATATAGTATATATATACTATATACTATATACTATATATATACTATATATATAGTATACTATATACTATATACTATATATACTATATATCTACATATAAAAAAAATAGGGGGTCAAGATGAAAAATGTGCTCAGAATGGCCTGCGATTCTGCGTGCGACCTCTCCTAACTTCAACACCGCATCGTACATCGAGGAAATCGAGCGCGACTCACTGTGCAGTAAGATCGAAAGTCGTTCTGAATTTTGGAGGCCTTAAAAATAGAGATGAGTAGTGGGTCTGGTAATGTAGATGCCAGCGCGTCTACTCGCGATGTTTCGTTTTGAATGGTCTGGCCGGCCCGTCAACCGACAGTTCAGTCAAACAAAGACCCCGAACCCCCGCGGAGTACAGCCCCGGCCCTAGATGAACATGACACAGGTTGGTCCATCATTTTGAACTGACAGCCGCAGTCCACTGGGCAAGGTGCACGTCAACCTTGCGCACTGCCTATACGGTAAAACATATTCAGCCTCTGCTTCAGCGCGACGGAGCCTCATGTCCCCAATGCACCTGATGGCAGGTGTCTAGCCTCGAAAAGCAGCCAGGCTAGCAGCAGGGGCAGCAGCAGCAGGGGCAGCAGCAGCAGCGGCGGCAACAGCAGCAGCGGCAGCGGCGGCGGCGGCAGCAGCAGGGCAAGCAGCAGGGGCAGCAGCAGGGGCAGCAGCAGCAGGGGCAGCAGCAGCAGGGGCAGCAGCAGCAGGGGCAGGGGCAGCAGCAGCAGGGGCAGCAGCAGCAGGGGCAGCAGCAGCAGGGGCAGCAGCAGCAGCGGCAGCAGTGGCAGCAGTGGCAGCAGTGGCAGCAGCGGCAGCAGTGGCAGCAGCGGTAGCAGGGGCAGTAGTCGCAGCAGGGGCGGCAGGGGCGGCAGTGGCAGCAGGGGCAGCAGGCGCGGCAGGGGCAGCAGCAGCAGGGGCAGCAGCAGCAGAAGGGGCAGCAGGGGCAGCAGGGGCAGCAGCGGTAGCAGCGGCAGCAGTGGCAGCAGCGGCAGCAGCGGCAGCAGCAGCGGCAGCAGCAGCGGCGGCAGGGGCAGCAGGGGCAGCAGCGGCAGCAGCAGCGGCAGCAGCGGCAGCAGCAGCGGCGGCAGGGGCAGCAGGGGCAGCAGGGGCAGCAGCAGCAGCAGGGGCAGCAGCGGCAACAGTAGGGGCAGCAGCAGCAGCAGTAGGGGCAGCAACAGCAGGGGCAGCAGCAGCAATGGCAGCAGGGGCAGCAGCAGCAGGGGCAGCAGCTGCAGGGGCAGGGGCAGCAGCAGCAGGGGCAGCAGCAGCAGGGGCAGCAGCAGCAGGGGCGGCAGTGGCAGCAGGGGCAGCAGGGGCAGCAGGCGCGGCAGGGGCAGCAGGGGCGGCAGGGGCAGCAGGGGCAGCAGGGGCAGCAGGCGCGGCAGGGGCAGCAGGGGCAGCAGCAGCAGGGGCAGCAGCAGCAGCAGGGGCAGCAGGGGCAGCAGCGGCAGCAGCGGCAGCAGCGGCAGCAGCGGCAGCAGCGGCAGCAGCGGCAGCAGCGGCAGCAGCGGCAGCAGCGGCAGCAGCGGCAGCAGCGGCAGCAGCGGCAGCAGCGGCAGCAGGGGCAGCAGCAGCGGCGGCGGCAGGGGCAGCAGCGGCAGCAGCGGCAGCAGCAGCGGCAGCAGCGGCAGCAGGGGCAGCAGCAGCAGCAGCAGCAGCAGCAGGGGCAGCAGCGGCAACAATGGCAGCAGCAGCGATAGTAGCAGGGGCAGCAGCAACAGCAGCTGCAGCAGCGGCAGCAGCGGCGACGGCAACAGCAGGGGCAGCAGCGGCAGCAGCGGCATCACTGGCAGCAGCGGCGATAGTAGCAGGGGCAGTAGTCGCAGCAGGGGCGGCAGTGGCAGCAGGGGCAGCAGGGGCAGCAGGCGCGGCAGGGGCAGCAGGGGCAGCGGCAGCAGGGGCAGCAGCA
>JASKMD010000026.1:16014229-16037447 GCA_030144725.1 Haematococcus lacustris | reverse complement strand
TGCGCGCAGCCCCGTAGAGCCCGGACCAGCTCCTCCTCTGACAGCATAGGGCTGCCATCGGGGCCCTCGGCAGCCCTAGCCTGGGTGGGGGTGAGGTGGGAGGTGAGGCTGCCCAGCAGCGTTGCGCGCGCAGCTGTGTCCACCGGCTTGGCTGCGTAGACTCCGGTGGGCCCGGCAGCTGAGTAGTGCTGCTGGAACGCCCTGCACGCTGCCTTCACCCCGGCCGGCGTGGTGAGGTCTGCTGGCTGACCTGGCTGTCCGGGAAGCTGGAGAGAGGAGATGAGGGTGGGGGTGTGCGCGGGCTGGTCGCGATGGTAGAAGTAGAAGGAGGAGCGGTCGCCGTAGTACTGGTCGAGAACCGCGCTGGCCAGCGGGGACTGCTGGGCCCCCTGCTCCCTCGCCCCCACCCCCGCCAGGGCTGCGGCCTCTCCCAGGTGCTGCGCCGCCTGCACCTCAGCCTCCCCCTCTCGCTCCACCTGCACCAGCTGCCGCACGAGGTGAGCCCTGGCCACTGCCACCGCCTTTTCCCTGCGCTGCTGCAGGTCACGCTGCGCGCGGCGCTGGGCCCGCAGGAAGTGCTGGGCACGCATGGCCAGGCCCTGCTTGAGGCGGGCCCACCTGGCCCTGTGCCCATCCCTAGGCAGCCCCAGCTGACTCGCAGCCTCGTGGTATAGGGCCTCCGCCTGTAGGAAGTCCTTGAGGCAGTCCAGCAGGTCGGGGTTGTCAAGGTGGGCGGGGTGCAGCTGCCAGGGAGCGGGGACGGTGAGAAGCAGGTCGGGGGGGCACACTGCCACAGACACGGGCCGGTGGTCGGTGGGCACTGGCAGCACACCCTGGATGGCGCTGTCCATCTGCCACTGCACCAGCTCCTCCGAGATGTACCACCGGTCGAGGCGCGCACCCGTCTGCCAACGCTCGCTGAAGTGGGTGAGGTCTCTCTTGGAGGGGTGCAGATGGCGCCACGGGTCCACCAGACCCCGCTCACCCACCAGCTGCCGCAGCTGCTCCGCCCCCTGGCCCCGGCTGCCCACCCAGGCCTCCCCATGCTGCGAGCCCTGCGGGATGCCCACTCTCTCCATTGGGGCCAGGATGCAGTTGAAGTCGCCCCCCATGAGGAGGAGGCGGCAGTCGGCGGCAGGCGGGAGGCAAGCGGGAAGACACTCTGCGTAGAACGCTGGCCGCTCTGCCTGCTGCGCCGGGGCGTACACGCACACTAGGGACACCGGCCTGCCTGCGAGCTCCCCGCCTATCCGCAGCACCCGCCCCTTGGCCCCCTCTGCCTGCAGCTGCACCTGGGTGCACACCTGGAGGATGGTGGAGGGCTTGACCACTACCAGGCAGCCTTGGGAGCTGCCGGTGCCAGGGGTGTGAAACCACTGCCCCCGCCAAGCGGGCTTGGCCCCCGATTGGGCTTCTGCCCACTGCCACACGCTCTCCGCCCTATGGCACTCTTGAAGGAAAGCTACCTGCGCCGGGCTGTCAGCGGCCCAGTCAAGCAGGGCCTGCAGTTTGTGCGGCTGGGCAAGGCCCTGCACGTTGAGGGTGACTGCCAAGAACCTGGCGGCCACACCTGGGCGCTGCCTGGCTAGTCTTGGCTTGCCCCCGCGCGGTCTACGCGCGTGTAGAGGAGAGTGGGTGGGCTGGGAAGGGGAGGCGGACCCGGCAAAGGAGGAGGGCCCGGGGGGGGGGGCGGGGTGGCCTCAATGCACGCCAACTTGGCCCCCTGGCGGCGCAGGCGGACCCGAGGCTCACGTGAATAGATGGCCAGCAGGGGCCGCAGGGGCAGAGGACCGAGCTGCTCGACCTCCTACCCAAGCTGAGCTGCCTGCTCGGGCTGCTGCCGCTTAGGCACCCTCAACCTCCCATCCCGGGGCCCTGCTGACTCAACTACAGGGCTGTCACAAGAGGCCCCCAACGAGGTGGCCAGGCTAGCACAGGGGCTGAGCAGCCCGTAGCGGCGCACGTGTGGGGACCCATGGCCAAGCTGCGCAGCACGCTGCCCGCCGGCTTGCCACGGCCTTGGCTGAGCCTCTTGCTGGTGCCCTGTACGCTGTGCCTCCCACTCCCCAGAACTGGAACCGGAAGAAGGGATGCCAAACCGGCGCCGGCGAGGCCCCCCTCTGGCTGGCTGGTTAGCTGGCTGCGTGTTGCCTCGCCTCAACCTACACTGAGCCGCCCGCTGCCGCTCCTCCCGCCCAGCCCTCCTGTCATCCAGGGAGAAGCGCGGAGGGGTTGTCGCGGCGGTGTCAAACCAGCGGGGAGGCTGACTACCCTGCAGCTCACCGGACCCACCCCGCACTGAGCCGAACCGGCTGCCCAGGCCGGTGGAGGGACCAAGCTCCTGGGCTGGGAGAGGGGCATCCGCACCAGGCCCCGTGACCCCCGTGCGGCAAGGGGCGGTGGGGGCCGCTGCCTCGGCGTCCATGGGGTCAAGAGAGGGAGAGCTGGCGGAAGGTTCCCCTCCCACCCCCCTTTTTAAATCAAGCAGGAGCATTACAAGAGAGAGTGAGACTAAAGAAACGAAGAAAAGAGAAGACTACAAAGGACATGGTTCCCCCATACGCGATCCCCAAACACCCCACCCAAAGGGCTGGCTGTCAGGGGGCTGGAAGGGGGGGGCCTCGCCGCGGGTGGGGCGCCCACTGAGGAGCAGCATGGCGTCGCCTGAGGGAGGGCGGGTGCCTGTGAGGCGGCCGTACACGTCCAGCACCCACTCCCAGGCTGGGACCACGGCGGGGCAGGTCAGGAAGGCGTGGGTGAGGGTCTCCAGGTGCCCCGGCTGGCAGAAGCGGCAGGCGGACGAGCCCGTGGCAGCCGTACCCTTGAGGATGTGGCCCCACAAAGCCCCGACCATGAGGCTGGCGTGAAGCACCCGCCAGGCCACGATGACGTGCTCCCGACGGCGGATGGGGTCTAGAAGCTTCTTCCACACCTGCGCACACGGTTGGCCCGCCTGAACACCAACAGCCAGCTGGTCCACGGTGTCGGCCCGGGGAGCGGGCTGAGCAAGTGGCTGCCTGCCCCCACGCCGCAGCTGGGCCTCCAGCTGCCGCTCAGCCTGCTGGGCCGCCCTCATTTGCGGAGAGGGCCGCTGGTGCGCCCTGGCGGAGGTGTCCAGCCAGCGAGGCGGTTGGCTGCCCTGCACCTCCTCGGGGAGCCGCTCCTCCACATCCCTGCCCTGCTGCTCCCGCTCCCCCGCTGCCCCCTGCCCTGCCACCTGCTGCGCGCTGGCCTCCCACTTGAGCTCCAGCTCCCTCAGGACCCCATCAGCCACCGCTGCCACCTCCGGTTCGCCCGCTGCCCGGGGGGGGCGCACACCCCACAGCGCAGGCCACAGGCCCCCACTGGGTGGGTAGAGGGGGTCGGCACTGACGCGCTGGAGCTGGTGGAGGCGCACCCTGGCATGCTTGACCGGGAAGTCCAGCAGGGTGGTGGTGCCCATGCCCCACACCTGAGGGTCCAGCTGCAGGTGAGCCCATGGGCCCATGAGCCACTCCTCCTTAGGCCAGGTGCTAGGCCCCTCGTCAGCTGGGTCGGCAGCCTGCCCTCCCGCCCCGCCCCCTGCGCCCCTACGCCCTCCACCTCCTCCACGCCCTCGCCCCCTGCCCCCGCCCCGCCCCCTTGCCCGCCCCCCCCCTGCCAACCGCCCTGGCTCTTCCTTGCTCCTGCCCTTGAGCCTGCTCCTGCGCCACGTGATGCTGGGCGGGTAAAGGGCGGAGGTGGGTGACTCGCTACTCCGGCGTCAGCCAGTAGCTGGGCTTGTTGAGCCGGGCCACCGCAGCTGGCTCCCAGGCCGCCCCTCCCTCCGCCCGAAAAGCCCCGATGGGCCCCTGCCCTGTGGGGTCTAGGGGATAGAGGCGGCCGTTGGGGCCCACCCAGTGGGAGGGCTGGAGCAGGGGGGTGCGCCGCATCACAAACCCCACCCCTGGCCCAACCCTCCGGCACTCCCACTCCGGCTGAGGAGGCTGCAGGCGGTCCACCATGCCCTGCCAGGGCTCGGGGAGGCAAGCCCTGACCAGGTCGGCAGCCCAGCGGGCCTCCCCCTCCGGCTGGGGGTTGTGGAGGGCCTCCCTCACGTGGCGGACGTGGGTCCAACCCTGCTCAGCTGCTGCCTCCCTAGCTGCTGGGTTCATGCGGACTTGCGCGTTGTACCACAGCGGCTCTGCCAGCACCGAGAAGAAGGACTGGCTAGCGGGGGCACCGCACGGAACAGCTTGAGCTGAGCCAGGGCCGCCACGTGGGCTTGCAGCCGCGGGCTGATGCCTCGCGAGGGGGAGGCGGTGGGGTCGGTGATGACCCACGTGCTGAGGCCGTGGGAGGGGTCTGCCAGCAGGCTGTGGGTCAGAGGCTGCCAGGGACGAACCCGGGCGATCAGAGCTGGGCCAGCATCTTCGCCAGCATGGCCGTGCTGGTGACCCCCAGGTCGGGAAGCCCCACCCCTCCCTCCCCCCGGGGCAACACGCAGATGGCCTTGCTAGGGTAGAGGCGGCTGCTGTTGGGGCTGCGCTCCTGGGGCAGATCTGAGGCTGCCACAAAGCGGTTGACAGCCAAGGCCATGGCTTGCGCCAGAGGAGCGGAGGGTTGCACGAAGGCCATTAGGTAGATGGACTTGGAGGCCAGGCACTGCTGTGCCACCTGCACCCGCCCCAGGAGGTTGAGGCCTTGGGGCCGCCAAGGGAGGGAGGCTGCCATCATGGCCGCCGCCGCCCCACCGAAGGCGGCCTCGCTGGTGGCAGCATAGGAGGCCGCCCCAAGAGGGACCCCCAGGTGGCGCACTGGCACCCCCGCTCGGACAGCTGGATGACCACCTCCGGCTCCTGCTTCCCACCTTGCTCCCGCCCGCCCTGCTGCTGCCCTAGCCCGCCACCTCCCCCAAGCCCACCCCCTAGCCCCTGCTCGCCCACCTGCCCCTGCCCGCCCCCTTCCCCCCAGTCACCCCCCCTTCCTCCCCTCCCCGCCCCCTCTTGGCCCGAGCCCTCCTGGTTACCCAGCCAGGGCTCTGGCTGGGCGCACGGCATGGCTGAGCTCTTGCTCACACTCAGCGCAGGGCCCCCAGCGGCGCGGAACAGGTGCAGGCCCTCCACTACCACCTTCCCGTCTCTGACCCGATCGAGCACCACGATGGTGTGGTCGCCCGCATTCTCCTTGGAGGGGAGCGCGGGGGTCAGGGCGGCCCTGTGCATGGCCAGAGGGCTGGAGGGGATGGTGGAGGTGCTGATGCGGCCTGCCAGCTGGAGCGAGCTGAGGTAGCTGACCAGCGGCTGGAGCACGATGCACCAGTAGAGCGGGGAGGCCCCGCTGCCCTGCAGCAGCCCCGACGCAAGGGGGAAGCTGTCGGTGAGGTGGCCGTTGACCAGCACCTGGCTCGTGGCCCCCCGGTGCAGCAGCTGAGCCCAGCGCACATGCCCCTCCCGGCAGAACCCCATGGCCTCCATCGTGTCCTGGAGCAAGCCCCAGGACACGTTGTCATGGGGCCCCGCCAGGTCCAGCAACAACAGCCAGGCTGGGCTGCCCCGCTGCTGCAAGTACTCCAGCAGGCCCAGGTGGAACTGCACGCTGTCGCTGATGTCCCTGCCCAGGATGAAGGCCGATTGAGAGGGGGACACCAGCAGGTCCAAGGGCAGCTGCAGCCGGTCCTCCACTGCCCTGGCCACCAAGCGCACGTCGCAGTTGAGGAGCGTGATGGGGCGGTAGCCGGCCACCTGGTCCCTCGGCTTGCCAGCCTTGGGCACGAGGGTGATGATGCCGGTCAGAAACTCAGCCAGGGGGGCAGGGTCAGCGGTGTCTGCCAGGGCATCTCGCAACATGGCCCGCAGCGGCCGCCCCAGCTCCACCCACAGCCGGTCATAGACCTCCATGGGCAGCCCATCTAGCCCCGGGGCCTTGCTGTGCGCGCAGCCCCGTAGAGCCCGGACCAGCTCCTCCTCTGACAGCATAGGGCTGCCATCGGGGCCCTCGGCAGCCCTAGCCTGGGTGGAGGTGAGGTGGGAGGTGAGGCTGCCCAGCAGCGTTGCGCGCGCAGCTGTGTCCACCGGCTTGGCTGCGTAGACTCCGGTGGGCCCGGCAGCTGAGTAGTGCTGCTGGAACGCCCTGCACGCTGCCTTCACCCCGGCCGGCGTGGTGAGGTCTGCTGGCTGACCTGGCTGTCCGGGAAGCTGGAGAGAGGAGATGAGGGTGGGGGTGTGCGCGGGCTGGTCGCGATGGTAGAAGTAGAAGGAGGAGCGGTCGCCGTAGTACTGGTCGAGAACCGCGCTGGCCAGCGGGGACTGCTGGGCCCCCTGCTCCCTCGCCCCCACCCCCGCCAGGGCTGCGGCCTCTCCCAGGTGCTGCGCCGCCTGCACCTCAGCCTCCCCCTCTCGCTCCACCTGCACCAGCTGCCGCACGAGGTGAGCCCTGGCCACTGCCACCGCCTTTTCCCTGCGCTGCTGCAGGTCACGCTGCGCGCGGCGCTGGGCCCGCAGGAAGTGCTGGGCACGCATGGCCAGGCCCTGCTTGAGGCGGGCCCACCTGGCCCTGTGCCCATCCCTAGGCAGCCCCAGCTGACTCGCAGCCTCGTGGTATAGGGCCTCCGCCTGTAGGAAGTCCTTGAGGCAGTCCAGCAGGTCGGGGTTGTCAAGGTGGGCGGGGTGCAGCTGCCAGGGAGCGGGGACGGTGAGAGGCAGGTCGGGGGGGCACACTGCCACAGACACGGGCCGGTGGTCGGTGGGCACTGGCAGCACACCCTGGATGGCGCTGTCCATCTGCCACTGCACCAGCTCCTCCGAGATGTACCACCGGTCGAGGCGCGCACCCGTCTGCCAACGCTCGCTGAAGTGGGTGAGGTCCCTCTTGGAGGGGTGCAGATGGCGCCACGGGTCCACCAAACCCCGCTCACCCACCAGCTGCCGTAGCTGCTCCGCCCCCTGGCCCCGGCTGCCCACCCAGGCCTCCCCATGCTGCGAGCCCTGCGGGATGCCCACTCTCTCCATTGGGGCCAGGATGCAGTTGAAGTCGCCCCCCATGAGGAGGAGGCGGCGGTCGGCGGCAGGCGGGAGGCAAGCGGGGAGACACTCTGCGTAGAACGCTGGCCGCTCTGCCTGCTGCGCCGGGGCGTACACGCACACTAGGGACACCGGCCTGCCTGCGAGCTCCCCGCCTATCCGCAGCACCCGCCCCTGGGCCCCCTCTGCCTGCAGCTGCACCTGGGTGCACACCTGGAGGATGGTGGAGGGCTTGACCACTACCAGGCAGCCTTGGGAGCTGCCGGTGCCAGGGGTGTGAAACCACTGCCCCCGCCAAGCGGGCTTGGCCCCCGATTGGGCTTCTGCCCACTGCCACACGCTCTCCGCCCTATGGCACTCTTGAAGGAAAGCTACCTGCGCCGGGCTGTCAGCGGCCCAGTCAAGCAGGGCCTGCAGTTTGTGCGGCTGGGCAAGGCCCTGCACGTTGAGGGTGACTGCCAAGAACCTGGCGGCCACACCTGGGCGCTGCCTGGCTAGTCCTGGCTTGCCCCCGCGCGGTCTACGCGCGTGTAGAGGAGAGTGGGTGGGCTGGGAAGGGGAGGCGGACCCGGCAAAGGAGGAGGGCCCGGGGGGGGGGGCGGGGTGGCCTCAATGCACGCCAACTTGGCCCCCTGGCGGCGCAGGCGGACCCGAGGCTCACGTGAATAGATGGCCAGCAGGGGCCGCAGGGGCAGAGGACCGAGCTGCTCGACCTCCTACCCAAGCTGAGCTGCCTGCTCGGGCTGCTGCCGCTTAGGCACCCTCAACCTCCCATCCCGGGGCCCTGCTGACTCAACTACAGGGCTGTCACAAGAGGCCCCCAACGAGGTGGCCAGGCTAGCACAGGGGCTGAGCAGCCCGTAGCGGCGCACGTGTGGGGACCCATGGCCAAGCTGCGCAGCACGCTGCCCGCCGGCTTGCCACGGCCTTGGCTGAGCCTCTTGCTGGTGCCCTGTACGCTGTGCCTCCCACTCCCCAGAACTGGAACCGGAAGAAGGGATGCCAAACCGGCGCCGGCGAGGCCCCCCTCTGACTGGCTGGTTAGCTGGCTGCGTGTTGCCTCGCCTCAACCTACACTGAGCCGCCCGCTGCCGCTCCTCCCGCCCAGCCCTCCTGTCATCCAGGGAGAAGCGCGGAGGGGTTGTCGCGGCGGTGTCAAACCAGCGGGGAGGCTGACTACCCTGCAGCTCACCGGACCCACCCCGCACTGAGCCGAACCGGCTGCCCAGGCCGGTGGAGGGACCAAGCTCCTGGGCTGGGAGAGGGGCATCCGCACCAGGCCCCGTGACCCCCGTGCGGCAAGGGGCGGTGGGGGCCGCTGCCTCGGCGTCCATGGGGTCAAGAGAGGGAGAGCTGGCGGAAGGTTCCCCTCCACCCCCTTTTTTAAATCAAGCAGGAGCATTACAAGAGAGAGTGAGACTAAAGAAACGAAGAAAAGAGAAGACTACAAAGGACATGGTTCCCCCATACGCGATCCCCAAACACCCCACCCAAAGGGCTGGCTGTCAGGGGGCTGGAAGGGGGGGGCCTCGCCGCGGGTGGGGCGCCCACTGAGGAGCAGCATGGCGTCGCCTGAGGGAAGGCGGGTGCCTGTGAGGCGGCCGTACACGTCCAGCACCCACTCCCAGGCTGGGACCACGGCGGGGCAGGTCAGGAAGGCGTGGGTGAGGGTCTCCAGGTGCCCCGGCAGGCAGAAGCGGCAGGCGGACGAGCCCGTGGCAGCCGTACCCTTGAGGATGTGGCCCCACAAAGCCCCGACCATGAGGCTGGCGTGAAGCACCCGCCAGGCCACGATGACGTGCTCCCGACGGAGGATGGGGTCTAGAAGCTTCTTCCACACCTGCGCACACGGTTGGCCCGCCTGAACACCAACAGCCAGCTGGTCCACGGTGTCGGCCCGGGGAGCGGGCTGAGCAAGTGGCTGCCTGCCCCCACGCCGCTGCTGGGCCTCCAGCTGCCGCTCAGCCTGCTGGGCCGCCCTCATTTGCGGAGAGGGCCGCTGGTGCGCCCTGGCGGAGGTGTCCAGCCAGCGAGGCGGTTGGCTGCCCTGCACCTCCTCGGGGAGCCGCTCCTCCACATCCCTGCCCTGCTGCTCCCGCTCCCCCGCTGCCCCCTGCCCTGCCACCTGCTGCGCGCTGGCCTCCCACTTGAGCTCCAGCTCCCTCAGGACCCCATCAGCCACCGCTGCCACCTCCGGTTCGCCCGCTGCCCGGGGGGGGCGCACACCCCACAGCGCGGGCCACAGGCCCCCACTGGGTGGGTAGAGGGGGTCGGCACTGACGCGCTGGAGCTGGTGGAGGCGCACCCTGGCATGCTTGACCGGGAAGTCCAGCAGGGTGGTGGTGCCCATGCCCCACACCTGAGGGTCCAGCTGCAGGTGAGCCCATGGGCCCATGAGCCACTCCTCCTTAGGCCAGGTGCTAGGCCCCTCGTCAGCTGGGTCGGCAGCCTGCCCTCCCGCCCCGCCCCCTGCGCCCCTACGCCCTCCACCTCCTCCACGCCCTCGCCCCCTACCCCCGCCCCGCCCCCTTGCCCGCCCCCCCCCTGCCAACCGCCCTGGCTCTTCCTTGCTCCTGCCCTTGAGCCTGCTCCTGCGCCACGTGATGCTGGGCGGGTAAAGGGCGGAGGTGGGTGGCTCGCTACTCCGGCGTCAGCCTGTAGCTGGGCTTGTTGAGCCGGGCCACCGCAGCTGGCTCCCAGGCCGCCCCTCCCTCCGCCCGAAAAGCCCCGATGGGCCCCTGCCCTGTGGGGTCTAGGGGATAGAGGCGGCCGTTGGGGCCCACCCAGTGGGAGGGCTGGAGCAGGGGGGTGCGCCGCATCACAAACCCCACCCCTGGCCCAACCCTCCGGCACTCCCACTCCGGCTGAGGAGGCTGCAGGCGGTCCACCATGCCCTGCCAGGGCTCGGGGAGGCAAGCCCTGACCAGGTCGGCAGCCCAGCGGGCCTCCCCCTCCGGCTGGGGGTTGTGGAGGGCCTCCCTCACGTGACGGACGTGGGTCCAACCCTGCTCAGCTGCTGCCTCCCTAGCTGCTGAATTCATGCGGACTTGCGCGTTGTACAACAGCGGCTCTGCCAGCACCGAGAAGAAGGACTGGCTAGCGGGGGGCACCGCACGGAACAGCTTGAGCTCAGCCAGGGCCGCCACGTGGGCTTGCAGCCGCGGGCTGATGCCTCGCGAGGGGGAGGCGGTGGGGTCGGTGATGACCCACGTGCTGAGGCCGTGGGAGGGGTCTGCCAGCAGGCTGTGGGTCAGAGGCTGCCAGGGACGAACCCGGGGCGACCAGAGCTGGGCCAGCATCTTCGCCAGCATGGCCGTGCTGGTGACCCCCAGGTCGGGAAGCCCCACCCCTCCCTCCCCCCGGGGCAACACGCAGATGGCCTTGCTAGGGTAGAGGCGGCTGCTGTTGGGGCTGCGCTCCTGGGGCAGATCTGAGGCTGCCACAAAGCGGTTGACAGCCAAGGCCATGGCTTGCGCCAGAGGAGCGGAGGGTTGCACGAAGGCCATTAGGTAGATGGACTTGGAGGCCAGGCACTGCTGTGCCACCTGCACCCGCCCCAGGAGGTTGAGGCCTTGGGGCCGCCAAGGGAGGGAGGCTGCCATCATGGCCGCCGCCGCCCCACCGAAGGCGGCCTCGCTGGTGGCAGCATAGGAGGCCGCCCCAAGAGGGACCCCCAGGTGGCGCACTGGCACCCCCGCTCGGACAGCTGGATGACCACCTCCGGCTCCTGCTCCCCACCTTGCTCCCGCCCGCCCTGCTACTGCCCTAGCCCGCCACCTTCCCCCAGCCCACCCCCTAGCCCCTGCTCGCCCACCTGCCCCTGCCCGCCCCCTTCCCCCCAGTCACCCCCCCTTCCTCCCCTCCCCGCCCCCTCTTGGCCCGAGCCCTCCTGGTTACCCAGACAGGGCTCTGGCTGGGCGCACGGCATGGCTGAGCTCTTGCTCACACTCAGCGCAGGGCCCCCAGCGGCGCGGAACAGGCCCAGGGCCTCCACTACCACCTTCCCGTCTCTGACCCAATCGAGCACCACGATGGTGTGGTCGCCCGCATTCTCCTTGGAGGGGAGCGCGGGGGTCAGTGCGGCCCTGTGCATGGCCAGAGGGCTGGAGGGGATGGTGGGGGTGCTGATGCGGCCTGTCAGCTGGAGCGAGCTGAGGTAGCTGACCAGCGGCTGGAGCACGATGCACCAGTAGAGCGGGGAGGCCCCGCTGCCCTGCAGCAGCCCCGACGCAAGAGGGAAGCTGTCGGTGAGGTGGCCGTTGACCAGCACCTGGCTCGTGGCACCCCGGTGCAGCAGCTGAGCCCAGCGCACATGCCCCTCCCGGCAGAACCCCATGGCCTCCATTGTGTCCTGGAGCAAGCCCCAGGACACGTTGTCATGGGGCCCCGCCAGGTCCAGCAACAACAGCCAGGCTGGGCTGCCCCGCTGCTGCAAGTACTCCAGCAGGCCCAGGTGGAACTGCACGGTGTCGCTGATGTCCCTGCCCAGGATGAAGGCCGATTGAGAGGGGGACACCAGCAGGTCCAAGGGCAGCTGCAGCCGGTCCTCCACTGCCCTGGCCACCAGGCGCACGTCGCAGTTGAGGAGCGTGATGGGGCGGTAGCCGGCCACCTGGTCCCTCGGCTTGCCAGCCTTGGGCACGAGGGTGATGATGCCGGTCAGAAACTCAGCCAGGGGGGCAGGGTCAGCGGTGTCTGCCAGGGCATCTCGCAACATGGCCCGCAGCGGCCGCCCCAGCTCCACCCACAGCCGGTCATAGACCTCCATGGGCAGCCCATCTAGCCCCGGGGCCTTGCTGTGCGCGCAGCCCCGTAGAGCCCGGACCAGCTCCTCCTCTGACAGCATAGGGCTGCCATCGGGGCCCTCGGCAGCCCTAGCCTGGGTGGGGGTGAGGTGGGAGGTGAGGCTGCCCAGCAGCGTTGCGCGCGCAGCTGTGTCCACCGGCTTGGCTGCGTAGACTCCGGTGGGCCCGGCAGCTGAGTAGTGCTGCTGGAACGCCCTGCACGCTGCCTTCACCCCGGCCGGCGTGGTGAGGTCTGCTGGCTGACCTGGCTGTCCGGGAAGCTGGAGAGAGGAGATGAGGGTGGGGGTGTGCGCGGGCTGGTCGCGATGGTAGAAGTAGAAGGAGGAGCGGTCGCCGTAGTACTGGTCGAGAACCGCGCTGGCCAGCGGGGACTGCTGGGCCCCCTGCTCCCTCGCCCCCACCCCCGCCAGGGCTGCGGCCTCTCCCAGGTGCTGCGCCGCCTGCACCTCAGCCTCCCCCTCTCGCTCCACCTGCACCAGCTGCCGCACGAGGTGAGCCCTGGCCACTGCCACCGCCTTTTCCCTGCGCTGCTGCAGGTCACGCTGCGCGCGGCGCTGGGCCCGCAGGAAGTGCTGGGCACGCATGGCCAGGCCCTGCTTGAGGCGGGCCCACCTGGCCCTGTGCCCATCCCTAGGCAGCCCCAGCTGACTCGCAGCCTCGTGGTATAGGGCCTCCGCCTGTAGGAAGTCCTTGAGGCAGTCCAGCAGGTCGGGGTTGTCAAGGTGGGCGGGGTGCAGCTGCCAGGGAGCGGGGACGGTGAGAAGCAGGTCGGGGGGGCACACTGCCACAGACACGGGCCGGTGGTCGGTGGGCACTGGCAGCACACCCTGGATGGCGCTGTCCATCTGCCACTGCACCAGCTCCTCCGAGATGTACCACCGGTCGAGGCGCGCACCCGTCTGCCAACGCTCGCTGAAGTGGGTGAGGTCCCTCTTGGAGGGGTGCAGATGGCGCCACGGGTCCACCAAACCCCGCTCACCCACCAGCTGCCGCAGCTGCTCCGCCCCCTGGCCCCGGCTGCCCACCCAGGCCTCCCCATGTTGCGAGCCCTGCGGGATGCCCACTCTCTCCATTGGGGCCAGGATGCAGTTGAAGTCGCCCCCCATGAGGAGGAGGCGGCGGTCGGCGGCAGGCGGGAGGCAAGCGGGGAGACACTCTGCGTAGAACGCTGGCCGCTCTGCCTGCTGCGCCGGGGCGTACACGCACACTAGGGACACCGGCCTGCCTGCGAGCTCCCCGCCTATCCGCAGCACCCGCCCCTGGGCCCCCTCTGCCTGCAGCTGCACCTGGGTGCACACCTGGAGGATGGTTTTTTTTTTTTTTTATAGGAGGAGCATTACAGGAGAGTGAGAATGACTAAAGAAGAGAAGAAAAGAAAGACCACAACAAACAAGGTTTCCCCATACACGAACCCCAAGCACCCCACCCAAACACAGCGGTCCACACACCCCAAGCGAAGGTCCACACCCCACAAGCAACCCCCTCCCACGGACAACGTCAAGACACTCCCCCACACCACCGCCCTCCTCCCTAACTCTGCACACCTCCCCAGGCCCTCCCCACAGAAAACTACCCACACGAGCCCAAGCCCCTCCCCTCGACCTGAAACCTAGAACCCTGACCCCAACGCCCAAGCCAAGACCCCGGTCCCTGACACCCAGACAGCCCCCCGAAGCCTAGCCCACCCCACCCAAAGGACGCACTAAGCCACCACCAGCAACCCTGGAGCTCAGGCTGGAACGACGGGGAAGGGGATGGGCCACTGCAAGGAAAGGCGAACAAACAGCTCTCCCGCCCCCTGCGCCCTGCCCTCCCCCTCCCTAGGCCTCCCTGCTTCCCTCTCCTCCTCCACTCCTCCTGCCCCAACCCTCCCCTCTGCCCCCTCCTGCCCTCCCCTCCGCTCCCTCCTAGGCTGCGTGGCAAACCAGCCCCCCGACGCCTCGGGCCACAGCTGGTCGAAGTGGGCAGCGTCCAGCTCCGGGTCCTTGCCCTTGAACCAGGTGGAGGGCACAGCGCCGCAGAGGCCCACGCGGATGTCCCTCCCCACCCGATGCCAGTCACGCTTGACGGCCGTGGTGAGGGTGGAGATGACCTCCTCCACGACCCGCCTCGCCACCTGCTGTGGCTGCAGGGTTGTAGCGGCTCCTGAGCTGCGGAGGCGCCACACTACGCCCATATAGGCCACGCGCAGACGGAGCCACAACAGGCTGTCAGGGGGCTGGAAGGGGGGGGCCTCGCCGCGGGTGGGGCGCCCAGTGAGGAGCAGCATGGCGTCGCCTGAGGGGGGGCGGGTGCCCGTGAGGCGGCCGTACACGTCCAGCACCCACTCCCAGGCTGGGACCACGGCGGGGCAGGTCATGAAGGCGTGGGTAAGAGTCTCCAGGTGCCCCGGCTGGCAGAAGCGGCAGGCGGACGAGCCCGGGGCAGCCGTACCCTTGAGGATGTGGCCCCACAAGGCCCCCACCATGAGGCTGGCGTGAAGCACCCGCCAGGCCACGATGACATGCTCCCGGCGGAGGGTGGGGTCTAGCAGCTCCTTCCACACCTTCGCACACGGCTGGCCCGCCTGAACACCCACAGCCAGCTGGTCCACCGTGTCGGCCCGCGGGGCGGGCTGACCAACTGGCTGCCTGCCCCCACGCCGCTGGTGGGCCTCCAGCTGCCGCTCAGCCCGCTGGGCCGCCCTCATCTGCGGCGAGGGTCGCTGGTGCACCCTGGCGGAGGTGTCCAGCCAGCGAGGCGGTTGGCTGCCCTGCACCTCCTCGGGGAGCCGCTCCTCCGCATCCCTGCCCTGCTGTTCCCGCTCCCCCGCTGCCCCCTGGTCTGCCACCTGCTGCGCGCTAGCCTCCCACTTGAGCTCCAGCTCCCTCAGGACCCCATCAGCCACCGCTGCCACCTCCGGTTCACCCGCTGCCCGGGGGGGGCGCACACCCCATAGCGCAGGCCACAGGCCCCCACTGGGTGGATAGAGGGGGTCGGCACTGACGCGCTGAAGCTGGTGGAGGCGCACCCTGGCATGCTTGACCGAGAAGTCCAACAGGGTGGTGGTGCCCATACCCCACACCTGAGGGTCCAGCTGCAGGTGAGCCCAGGGGCCCAAGAGCCACTCCTCCTTAGGCCAGGTGCCAGGCCCCTCGTCAGCTGGGCCGACAGCAAGGCCTCCCGCCCCGCCCCCTGCTCCCCTACGCCCTGCACCTCCTCCACGCCCTCGCCCCCTGCCCCCGCCCCGCCCCCTTGCCCGCCCCCCTCCCCTGCCCACCCCCTGGGCCCCTCCTAGCTCCTGCCCCTGAGCCTGCTCCTGCGCCATGTGACGCTGGGCGGGTAGAGGTCGGAGGTGGGTGGCTCGCTCCTCCGAGGTCAGCCTGTAGCTGGGCTTGTTAAGCCGGGTCACCGCTGCTGGCTCCCAGGCCGCCCCCTCCTCCGCCCAGAAAGCCCCGAGGGGCCCCTGCCCTGTGGGGTCTAGGGGGTAGAGGCGGCCGTTGGGGCCCACCCAGTGGGAGGGCTGGAGCAAGGGGGTGCGCCTCATCACAAAACCCACCCCTGGCCCAACCCTTAGGCACTCCCACTCCGGCTGTGGAGGCTGCATGCGGTCCACCATGCCCTGCCAGGGCTCGGGGAGGCAAGCCCTGACCAGATCCGCAGCCCAGCCGGCCTCCCCCTCCAGCTGGGGGCTGTGGAGGGCCTCCCTCACGTGGCGGACGTGGGTCCATCCCTGCTCAGCTGCTGCCTCCCTAGCTGCTGGGTTCATGCGGACTTGCGCGTTGTACCACAGCGGCTCCGTCAGCACCGAAAAGAAGGACTGGCTAGCGGGGGGCACCGCACGGAACAGCTTGAGCTCAGCCAGGGCCGCCACGTGAGCTTGCAGCCGCGGGCTGATGCCTCGCGAGGGGGGGGCGGTGGGGTCGGTGATGACCCACGTGCTGAGGCCGTGGGAGGGGTCTGCCAGCAGGCTGTGGGTCAGAGGCTGCCAGGGTCGAACCCTGGGCGACCAGAGCTGGGCCAGCATCTTCGCCAGCATGGCCGTGCTGGTGACCCCCAGGTCGGGAAGCCCCACCCCTCCCTCCCCCCGGGGCAACACGCAGATGGCCTTGCTAGGGTAGAGGCGGCTGCTGTTGGGGCTGCGCTTCTGGGGCAGGTCTGAGGCTGCCACAAAGCGGTTGACAGCCAAGGCCATGGCTTGCGCCAGAGGAGCGGAGGGTTGCACGAAGGCCATCTGGTAGATGGACTTGGAGGCCAGGCACTGCTGTGCCACCTGCACCCGCCCCAGGAGGTTGAGGCCTTGGGGCCGCCAAGGGAGGGAGGCTGCCATCATGGCCGCGGCCGCCCCACCGAAGGCGGCCTCGCTGGTGGCAGTGTAGGAGGCCGGCCCAAGAGGGACCCCTAGGTGGCGCACGGGCACCCCCACTCGGACAGCTGGGATGACCTCCTCCGGCTCCTGCTCCCCACCCTGCTCCCGCCCGCCCGCCTGCTGCCGTTGCCCGCCACCTTCCCCCGGCCCACCCCCTAGCCCCTGCTCGCCCACCTGCCCCTGCCCGCCCCCTTTCCCCCCGTCACCCCCCCTTCCTCCCCTCCCCGCCCCCTCGGGGCCCGAGCCCTCCTGGTTACCCGGCCCAGGCTCTGGCTGGGCGCACGGCAGGGCTGAGCTCTTGCTCGCGCTAAGCGCAGGGCCCCCAGCGGCGCGGAACAGGCCCAGGGCCTCCACTACCACCTTCCCGTCTCTGACCCGATCGAGCACCACGATGGTGAGGTCGTCCGCATACTCCTTGGAAGGGAGCGCTGGGGTTAGGGCGGCCCTGTGCATGGCCAGAGGGCTGGAGGGGATGATGGGGGTGCTGATGCGGCTTGCCAGCTGGAGCGAGCTGAGGTAGCTGACCAGCGGCTGGAGCACGATGCACCAGTAGAGCGGGGAGGCCCCGCTGCCCTGCAGCAGCCCCGACGCAAGGGGGAAGCTGTCGGTGAGGTGGCCGTTGACCAGCACCTGGCTCGTGGCACCCCGGTGCAGCAGCTGAGCCCAGCGCACATGCCCCTCCCGGCAGAACCCCATGGCCTCCATCGTGTCCTGGAGCAAGCCCCAGGACACGTTGTCATAGGCCCCCGCTAGGTCTAGCAACAGCAGCCATGCTGGGCTGCCCCGCTGCTGCTGGTACTCCAGCAGGCCCAGGTGGAACTGCACGCTGTCGCTGATGTCCCTGCCCAGGATGAAGGCCGATTGAGAGGGGGACACCAGCAGGTCCAAGGGCAGCTGCAGCCGGTCCTCCACTGCCCTGGCCACCAGGCGCACGTCGCAGTTGAGGAGCGTGATGGGGCGGTAGCCGGCCACCTGGTCCCTCGGCTTGCCAGCCTTGGGCACGAGGGTGATGATGCCGGTCAGGAACTCAGCCAGCGGGGCAGGGTCAGCGGTGTCTGCCAGGGCCTCTTGCAACATGGCCCGCAGCGGCCGCCCTAGCTCCACCCACAGCCGGTCGTAGACCTGTATGGGCAGCCCATCTAGCCCCGGGGCCTTGCTGTGCGCGCAGCCCTGCAGAGCCCGGCCCAGCTCCTCCTCTGACAGCATAGGGCTGCCATTGGGGCCCTCAGCAGCCCTGGCCTGGGTGGGGGTGAGGTGGGAGGTGAGGCTGCCGAGCAGCGTGGCGCGCGCAGCTGTGTCCACCGGCTTGGCTGCGTAGACTCCGGTAGGCTCGGCGGCTGAGTAGTGCTGCTGGAAAGCCCTGCACGCTGCCTTCACCCCGGCCGGCGTGGTGAGGTCTGCTGGCTGACCTGGCTGGCCGGGGAGCTGGAGAGAGGAGATGAGGGTGGGGGTGTGCGCGGGCTGGTCGCGATGGTAGAAGTAGAAGGAGGAGCGGTCGCCGTAGTACTGGTCGAGGACTGCGCTGGCCAGCAGGGACTGCTGGGCCCCCTGCTCCCTCGCCCCCACACCCGCCAGGGCTGCGGCCTCTCCCAGGTGCTGCGCCGCCTGCACCTCAGCCTCCCCCTCTCGCTCCACCCGCACCAGCTGCCGCACGAGGTGAGCCCTGGCCACTGCTGCCGCCTTCTCCCTGCTGTGACGGTGCGCGTATGCGTATCCGTAAACCACACTTTAGCAGAGTGACTGAGGAGGTCAATGGTGGGCTGCTACCAGCTCACCATTCGGGTTCGACTCCCGAGGGTCCCGTTCTAAACCTGGGCTCAGTTGCTGTGCGAGAGTGTGGATAGTAGAGAGTGCGTTGGACATTTCTAAGTGGACATGCCGCTCACACTGTAAGATTAAAGGCAGCGGCTACGCCGTGACAAATGGTTTCCGACCGACGTCGGTACAGCAACATGACAGACAATCCAGGCAATGGCGGGCCATCCGCTGTAGCCGAACCTCCCCACAATACTCCTTCAGAGCCCGGCGGTGATACGCTAGATAAGCTCCTGGAAGCAGCTCGGACTAATCCAGTGCTTCGGGCGAAGTTCAACGCCGTTATTGAAACTTTCTCAGGTGGCTCTAAAGCCCCTGGTGACTCTCCTTCTGACCATAACCCAGAGGATACCCCTGGTGTCGAGGCGGAAGAGGGCGAAATGGACGAACAACGACCTCGCTACATCGGAGGAGACGAGGACTACATCCTTGAGCTGGAGGCGAACCAGCTGCAGATTCAGGCCGAGAATGAAGCTCTCCGCCAAGCGCTGTCTTCCATCACTGCTAAGGTACCGTCTCGACCCCTTCCACCTCGCAGGGTAGATCCAGCAGGCAGGGCAGGTGCCCCTGCGTCGACTGGACAGCCTGGTGCAGGTGCTGCAGGACTAGATCGAGGCGCCCCTATGGGTCCTTCTCCTCTTTCCCTGCCGTTTCCCTTGTCCTTGGGCTCCAGGTCTATACCTGGCCCAGATAAGTGGACGGATGCGTGCAGCAATAGTCATCGCAGAGCCTTAGCATTCTGCGACGACCTTGAGCGTCACTGTGAACGCTACCGCCTTGATGTTGCATCCACGCTGCCTGCTTTCTTGACTGGCGCAGCTCGCAACACTTGGTATCCATCCATCAAGGAGTCCTTTGCTGCCTTGTATGCTGATGTTCCTGACTGGCCTTACCTGCGTGCCGCCTTCTGCGAGTACACAGGAGACGACCTGCGTGACGACTGTAATGTCGCCCGTACTAAGCTGCTTGATGGTGCCATCAAGATGTCTGCAGGAATGCTCCTGGGCCAGTACATCACTGAATTCAGAAACAATCTGCTGTTTGCAGGAAATGACAGCATGTGTCAGCCTTTGCTGGCCATGGTGTTCACCAGGGGTCTCAGCTCTGCCTTACAGCCTGCTGTTCTCAAGGACCTGGCTGCATTTAAGAACCCCACTCTGTCTCAGGCTATGGAGGCTGCTAAGCAGGCTCAGCGCAATGTGGTCATGCTGTCCACCACCACACCCACTAAGGGTGCTGGTACCTCTGGTGTTCATGCTGTGCAGGCGTCCAGTGCCCTGGGAGGTGAGGCCCACCCCGGCAGGCGTGGCAGTAAGCCCCCTGATTCTGGTGGTGCTGGCAAGAGGCCCAGACATGATGAGCTGTGGTCCAAGAACCTGTTGCCTGGGCAATACTGCTTCAAGTGCAACCACCCAGGCCACCTGACCAACCACCCCTGCCCCTTCCGCCACTTCACGGCTATTGAGGCCCGGCGCAGGTCTGGGTATCCTCACCCACCTGAGGGTGCCAAGAAGCCTGGCCAAGCCAAGTCCAAGCCTCCTTCTGAGTCTGGTGCTTCTGAGTCAGAGCATGAGCCTGAGCCACAGCCCCCACCTAAGGCTGCCAAGTCTAGGGACCAGGGCATGCGCCGTGGTGTCCGCACTGCCCGTATTGGCATCAACCGCTAGGGTGTTGCCCAGCCAGCCAGCCAGGACTGTGCTGTGGATCAATCTGAACAACTGCTGCCTGATGCTGTTGTTGTAGGAGCTGATGATGATGTGAGTGTGCCCAAGGCCAACTCAACCATAGTTCCTTTGCCTGCCTGCCCTGTAGAGTCCCTGCCTGCCCTGTCAGCAAGACTGTGTAGTCCTGCTTTGAATGCCGTGCCATGTAAGACTGCTGCCCCTTCTGTGGCTCAGCCTCAACAGGCACATGTGCTGGGCATGGTTGGACGTGATGGCAAGGTGAGGTTCAGATTTGCTGGCACCCTAGACCATCAGCATGCATGCTTCTGCCTTGCTGATGGTGGCGCTGATGATTCATTCATCAGTGACTCATTTGTGTCTACACACAAGTTGAGACTCTATGAGTACCCTGTAGCACTTCGCTATGAGGTTGCTAACAACCAGTCAGTGTACTGTACACAGTATGTGAAGGTGCACTTGTCCATCCAACAGTTTAGCTGCTTCTGCACCTTGACTGTGATGCCAGAACTGGTTCATGAATATGACATCCTGCTTGGTGCTGACTGGTTGACTGTGCAGGGGGCTTTGCTTGACTATGTCGACAAGTCCCTCACCCTGCGTACCCCTAAGGGCAGGCCAACATTACTACCTTCAGCGGTAAGCAAGAAGGGGTCAGTTAACTGTACAGTTGAGTCTCTACAAACTGTAAAACCTGTAAAAGAAGCCTTCGCTATCCCTTCTGGTTTCCTAGTGCCTGGCCCAGAGGTGGTATCTACCCCTCTGTCTGCCAAAACGGCTGCCAAGTGGCTCAAAGAAGGAGGCACAGGTGTGGTTGCATTGGTCTCTTATGAGAACCTGCAAGACCCACCTGGTGTTCCCCCTGAACAGGCGGCACAGTTAAAGAGCCTCCTTATGGAGTTCTCTGATGTGTTTGAGCCAATAACTGGGTTGCCTCCTGCACGTGATGTAGGGCACTCTATACCCCTGCAGGATGGTGCTAAACCTCCTGCCAGGCCCAGTTATAGGATGAGTCAGCCAGAGCAAGAAGAAGTGAAGAAACAGGTTACTGACATGTTGTCCAAAGGGCTGATAGAGCCTAGCTCCTCCCCATTTGCAGCACCAGTTCTTTTTGTAAAAAAGAAATCAGGGGAGCTACGCATGTGCGTAGACTACCGCCAGCTCAACAAGCTCACTATACGTGACCAGTACCCTCTACCCAGAATTGATGATCTATTTGACAAATTGTCAGGTATGACTGTATTTTCCTCCCTGGATCTCCAGGCTGGCTATCATCAAATCAGAATACCTGATGAGGACATTCCTAAAACTGCGTTTAGGACGCCCATGGGACACTACCAGTATAAAGTGTTATGCTTTGGTTTAACCAATGCTCCCGCTACGTTTCAACGGGCAATGAACCAGGCGTTTGCCACGGTGATTGACCGGTGTGCTCTGGTATATCTTGATGACATTTTAATCATGTCCAAGTCTATCCAGGAGCACCTGTCACACCTTCGTGAAATATTCAGTTTGTTAAGAAAGCATAAGTATTTTGCTAAACTATCGAAATGTGAATTTATGAAAGAGTCTTTACCTTTCCTGGGGCACATCATCTCTAAAGATGGTGTAGCTGTAGACCCCAGCAAGGTGACTGCAATCAAAGACTGGCCTGTTCCTACGAACTTGACAGCTCTGCAGTCATTCCTTGGCATGGCTAATTATGTACGTAAATTTGTACGTAATTTTAGTTCCATTGCTGTTCCACTTACAAATTTAACTGGCCCTGAAGGCAAAACATTCAACTGGGCACAATGGCCTAAACCCCAGCTGGATGCTTTCAATGCTCTAAAGCAGGCCATTATCCAGGTGCCTATGCTCCGCTTGCCTGATATGACCAAGCCCTTTGAAGTCTACTGTGACGCCTCACTTTTGGGTGTTGGCGCAGTATTGACACAGGCTGGTTACCCCCTGGCATACTATTCACGTAAGCTGTCAAAAGCTGAAATGAATTATACCACTGGGGAACAGGAAACTTTGGCTATTATTGCTGCGTGTACACAGTGGCGGTGCTACCTTGAAGGAGTACCATTCACCCTGTTTACTGATCACCGCCCTCTAGAGGCCCTACCTACGCAGTCTACACTGTCCCGTAGGCAGAGCCGCTGGTTGGAGTTCTTATCCCGATTTAATTACACCATTAAATACCTACCTGGCAACACTAATCCTGCCGATCCACTGTCACGTATTCCAGTAACTTCAGCGACGGCTAAGACTGATACTGACAAAATCCTGGTGACGACCAGGCAGCAGAAGCGGAGATTACAGGAGGGGGAGGACGTCGGTGCGGGTACACCGTTGAGCAGCGGCAGCGGGGGCAGCGAACAGCAGCCTGCCGCTGGATCAGACCCTGACCATGATGCTGACTCTGATGATGCTCTAAAGCCATCAGAGCCTAAGCGGTTAAGGTGGGCTGACCCGGTCTCTAATGACTGTGAGGCACAGATCCCTGAGTGTCCTGGTCACCCTTCTCAGGTCACAGATTGGCTAGTTAGTGCCTATAGCACTGATCCTGCCTTTGCTGAGCCTAATGAGGAGTGGGAAATGACCCAGGAGGGACTGTGGCGACACCTTGATAAGGGTACTATTATAGTTCCTAATGATATCCAGCTACGAGAGCATATCTTGCACGAAATGCATGATGCTAAGTATGCTGGCCATGTGGGCATCACCAAAACCCTTGAACGTGTGCGTAGGGTGTTCTGGTGGAAAACCATGCGTGCTGACGTTAGACACTATGTGACTAACTGTGATGCATGCCAACGCAACAAAGCGTCACGCCAGGTACCTGGTGGGCTGCTAAATCCCTTGTCTATACCGGGGTACCGCTGGGAATCTGTCACCATGGATTTGGTGGTTAAGCTTCCAGTCGGTGTGCATGGCTATGATTCTATCTGTGTGGTTGTGGATCGTCTATCAAAGATGGTTCACCTGATCCCATGCATTGAAGCCATGGATGCTAAAGAATTTGCCGAATTATACATTGACCATGTATTTAAATACCATGGCCTTTCTAAAGTGACCATCTCTGATCGTGGTGCTACCTTTAACAACCAGTTCTGGATTGAGGTCAGAAAGCTGATTGGTGTTGACCCTGCTTTCAGCACTGCGTATCATCCTCAGTCAGATGGTCAGACTGAACGTACGAATCAAATCGTGGAGGAAATGCTTAGACATTATATCCTACCCACTCAAGAAGACTGGCCTAGGCATTTAGCCTTTGCCGAGTTTGCTATTAATAATTCATGGCAAGAGTCTATTCAGTCCACACCATTCCTGGTGAACTATGGACAGTCACCCATTACACCTGTGCTGCATAAGCTGCCCAGGCCGTGCCTATCTCCCTCCGCTGAGAGCTTCGCCAAGAAGTGGGAGCATGAGGTAAAGCATGCTCAGGAGTGCATGAGGGTGGCTCAGGACCGCCAACAAAGGTATGCGAATAAGCGTAGGCGTGATGTCACGTTCAGCTTGGGTGACAGCGTCCTGCTGAGCACCAAGAACCTGCGCAATGCACCAGGCAGAGCACGTAAGTTCTTGCCTAGGTATGTA
>JASKMD010000026.1:15976485-16013729 GCA_030144725.1 Haematococcus lacustris | reverse complement strand
TCAGAGACGGGAAGGTGGTAGTGGAGGCCCTGGGCCTGTTCCGCGCTGCTGGGGGCCCTGCGCTTAGCGTGAGCAAGAGCTCAGCCCTGCCGTGCGCCCAGCCAGAGCCTGGGCCGGGTAACCAGGAGGGCTCGGGCCCCGAGGGCGCGGGGAGGGGAGGGAGGGGGGGTGACGGGTGGGAAGGGGGCGGGCAGGGGCAGGTGGGCGAGCAGGGGCTAGGGGGTGGGCCAGGGGAAGGTGGCGGGCAAGGGCAGCAGGCGGGCGGGCGGGCGCAGGGTGGGGAGCAGGAGCCGGAGGTGGTCATCCAGCTGTCCGAGCGGGGGTGCCAGTGCGCCACCTGGGGGTCCCTCTTGGGGCGGCCTCCTATGCTGCCACCAGCGAGGCCGCCTTCGGTGGGGCGGCGGCGGCCATGATGGCAGCCTCCCTCCCTTGGCGGCCCCAAGGCCTCAACCTCCTGGGGCGGGTGCAGGTGGCACAGCAGTGCCTGGCCTCCAAGTCCATCTACCTAATGGCCTTCGTGCAACCCTCCGCTCCTCTGGCGCAAGCCATGGCCTTGGCTGTCAACCGCTTTGTGGCAGCCTCAGATCTGCCCCAGGAGCGCAGCCCCAACAGCAGCCGCCTCTACCCTAGCAAGGCCATCTGCGTGTTGCCCCGGGGGGAGGGAGGGGTGGGGCTTCCCGACCTGGGGGTCACCAGCACGGCCATGCTGGCGAAGATGCTGGCCCAGCTCTGGTCGCCCAGGGTTCGACCCTGGCAGCCTCTGACCCACAGCCTGCTGGCAGACCCCTCCCACGGCCTCAGCACGTGGGTCATCACCGACCCCACCGCCCCCCCCTCGCGAGGCATCAGCCCGCGGCTGCAAGCTCACGTGGCGGCCCTGGCTGAGCTCAAGCTGTTCCGTGCGGTGCCCCCCGCTAGCCAGTCCTTCTTCTCGGTGCTGGCAGAGCCGCTGTGGTACAACGCGCAAGTCCGCATGGACCCAGCAGCTAGGGAGGCAGCAGCTGAGCAGGGTTAAACCCACGTCCGCCACGTGAGGGAGGCCCTCCACAACCCCCAGCCGGAGGGGGAGGCCCGCTGGGCTGCCGACCTGGTCAGGGCTTGCCTCCCCGAGCCCTGGCAGGGCATGGTGGACCGCCTGCAGCCTCCTCAGCCGGAGTGGGAGTGCCGGAGGGTTGGGCCAGGGGTGGGGTTTGTGATGCGGCGCACCCCCCTGCTCCAGCCCTCCCACTGGGTGGGCCCCAACGGCCGCCTCTATCCCCTAGACCCCACAGGGCAGGGGCCCATCGGGGCTTTTCGGGCGGAGGGAGGGGCGGCCTGGGAGCCAGCTGCGGTGGCCCGGCTCAACAAGCCCAGCTACAGGCTGATGCCGGAGTAGCGAGCCACCCACCTCCGCCCTTTACCCGCCCAGCATCATGTGGCGCAGGAGCAGGCTCAAGGGCAGGAGCAAGGAAGAGCCAGGGCGGTTGGCAGGGGGGGGGGCGGGCAAGGGGGCGGGGCGGGGGCAGGGGGCGAGGGCGTGGAGGAGGTGGAGGGCGTAGGGGCGCAGGGGGCGGGGCGGGAGGGCAGGCTGCCGACCCAGCTGACGAGGGGCCTGGCACCTGGCCTAAGGAGGAGTGGCTCATGGGCCCATGGGCTCACCTGCAGCTGGACCCTCAGGTGTGGGGCATGGGCACCACCACCCTGCTGGACTTCTCGGTCAAGCATGCCAGGGTGCGCCTCCACCAGCTCCAGCGCGTCAGTGCCGACCCCCTCTACCCACCCAGTGGGGGCCTGTGGCCTGCGCTGTGGGGTGTGCGCCCCCCCCGGGCAGCGGGCGAACCGGAGGTGGCAGCGGTGGCTGATGGGGTCCTGAGGGAGCTGGAGCTCAAGTGGGAGGCCAGCGCGCAGCAGGTGGCAGGCCAGGGGGCAGCGGGGGAGCGGGAGCAGCAGGGCAGGGATGTGGAGGAGCGGCTCCCCGAGGAGGTGCAGGGCAGCCAACCGCCTCGCTGGCTGGACACCTCCGCCAGGGCGCACCAGCGGCCCTCTCCGCAAATGAGGGCGGCCCAGCAGGCTGAGCGGCAGCTGGAGGCCCAGCAGCGGCGTGGGGGCAGGTAGCCACTTGCTCAGCCCGCTCCCCGGGCCGACACCGTGGACCAGCTGGCTGTTGGTGTTCAGGCGGGCCAACCGTGTGCGCAGGTGTGGAAGAAGCTTCTAGACCCCATCCTCCGTCGGGAGCACGTCATCGTGGCCTGGCGGGTGCTTCACGCCAGCCTCATGGTCGGGGCTTTGTGGGGCCACATCCTCAAGGGTACGGCTGCCACGGGCTCGTCCGCCTGCCGCTTCTGCCAGCCGGGGCACCTGGAGACCCTCACCCACGCCTTCCTGACCTGCCCCGCCGTGGTCCCAGCCTGGGAGTGGGTGCTGGACGTGTACGGCCGCCTCACAGGCACCCGCCCTCCCTCAGGCGACGCCATGCTGCTCCTCAGTGGGCGCCCCACCCGCGGCGAGGCCACCCCCTTCCAGCCCCCTGACAGCCAGCCCTTTGGGTGGGGTGTTTGGGGATCGCGTATGGGGGAACCATGTCCTTTGTAGTCTTCTCTTTTCTTCGTTTCTTTAGTCTCACTCTCTCTTGTAATGCTCCTGCTTGATTTAAAAAAGGGGGTGGGAGGGGAACCTTCCGCCAGCTCTCCCTCTCTTGACCCCATGGACGCCGAGGCAGCGGCCCCCACCGCCCCTTGCCGCACGGGGGTCACGGGGCCTGGTGCGGATGCCCCTCTCCCAGCCCAGGAGCTTGGTCCCTCCACCGGCCGGGGCAGCCGGTTCGGCTCAGTGCGGGGTGGGTCCGGTGAGCTGCAGGGTAGTCAGCCTCCCCGCTGGTTTGACACCGCCGCGACAACCCCTCCGCGCTTCTTCCTGGATGACAGGAGGGCTGGGCGGGAGGAGCGGCAGCGGGCGGCTCAGTGTAGGTTGAGGCGAGGCAACACGCAGCCAGCTAACCAGCCAGTCAGAGGGGGGCCTCGCCGGCGCCGGTTTGGCATCCCTTCTTCCGGTTCCAGTTCTGGGGAGTGGGAGGCACAGCGTACAGGGCACCAGCAAGAGGCTCAGCCAAGGCCGTGGCAAGCCGGCGGGCAGCGTGCTGCGCAGCTTGGCCATGGGTCCCCACACGTGCGCCGCTACGGGCTGCTCAGCCCCTGTGCTAGCCTGGCCACCTCGTTGGGGGCCTCTTGTGACAGCCCTGTAGTTGAGTCAGCAGGGCCCCGGGATGGGAGGTTGAGGGTGCCTAAGCGGCAGCAGCCCGAGCAGGCAGCTCAGCTTGGGTAGGAGGTCGAGCAGCTCGGTCCTCTGCCCCTGCGGCCCCTGCTGGCCATCTATTCACGTGAGCCTCGGGTCCGCCTGCGCCGCCAGGGGGCCAAGTTGGCGTGCATTGAGGCCACCCCGCCCCCCCCCCCGGGCCCTCCTCCTTTGCCGGGTCCGCCTCCCCTTCCCAGCCCACCCACTCTCCTCTACACGCGCGTAGACCGCGCGGGGGCAAGCCAGGACTAGCCAGGCAGCGCCCAGGTGTGGCCGCCAGGTTCTTGGCAGTCACCCTCAACGTGCAGGGCCTTGCCCAGCCGCACAAACTGCAGGCCCTGCTTGACTGGGCCGCTGACAGCCCGGCGCAGGTAGCTTTCCTTCAAGAGTGCCATAGGGCGGAGAGCGTGTGGCAGTGGGCAGAAGCCCAATCGGGGGCCAAGCCCGCTTGGCGGGGGCAGTGGTTTCACACCCCTGGCACCGGCAGCTCCCAAGGCTGCCTGGTAGTGGTCAAGCCCTCCACCATCCTCCAGGTGTGCACCCAGGTGCAGCTGCAGGCAGAGGGGGCCCAGGGGCGGGTGCTGCGGATAGGCGGGGAGCTCGCAGGCAGGCCGGTGTCCCTAGTGTGCGTGTACGCCCCGGCGCAGCAGGCAGAGCGGCCAGCGTTCTACGCAGAGTGTCTCCCCGCTTGCCTCCCGCCTGCCGCCGACTGCCGCCTCCTCCTCATGGGGGGCGACTTCAACTGCATCCTGGCCCCAATGGAGAGAGTGGGCATCCCGCAGGGCTCGCAGCATGGGGAGGCCTGGGTGGGCAGCCGGGGCCAGGGGGCGGAGCAGCTGCGGCAGCTGGTGGGTGAGCGGGGTTTGGTGGACCCGTGGCGCCATCTGCACCCCTCCAAGAGGGACCTCACCCACTTCAGCGAGCGTTGGCAGACGGGTGCGCGCCTCGACCGGTGGTACATCTCGGAGGAGCTGGTGCAGTGGCAGATGGACAGCGCCATCCAGGGTGTGCTGCCAGTGCCCACCGACCACCGGCCCGTGTCTGTGGCAGTGTGCCCCCCCGACCTGCCTCTCACCGTCCCCGCTCCCTGGCAGCTGCACCCCGCCCACCTTGACAACCCCGACCTGCTGGACTGCCTCAAGGACTTCCTACAGGCGGAGGCCCTATACCACGAGGCTGCGAGTCAGCTGGGGCTGCCTAGGGATGGGCACAGGGCCAGGTGGGCCCGCCTCAAGCAGGGCCTGGCCATGCGTGCCCAGCACTTCCTGCGGGCCCAGCGCCGCGCGCAGCGTGACCTGCAGCAGCGCAGGGAAAAGGCGGTGGCAGTGGCCAGGGCTCACCTCGTGCGGCAGCTGGTGCAGGTGGAGCGAGAGGGGGAGGCTGAGGTGCAGGCGGCGCAGCACCTGGGAGAGGCCGCAGCCCTGGCGGGGGTGGGGGCGAGGGAGCAGGGGGCCCAGCAGTCCCCGCTGGCCAGCGCGGTTCTCGACCAGTACTACGGCGACCGCTCCTCCTTCTACTTCTACCATCGCGACCAGCCCGCGCACACCCCCACCCTCATCTCCTCTCTCCAGCTTCCCGGACAGCCAGGTCAGCCAGCAGACCTCACCACGCCGGCCGGGGTGAAGGCAGCGTGCAGGGCGTTCCAGCAGCACTACTCAGCTGCCGGGCCCACCGGAGTCTACGCAGCCAAGCCGGTGGACACAGCTGCGCGCGCAACGCTGCTGGGCAGCCTCACCTCCCACCTCACCCCCACCCAGGCTAGGGCTGCCGAGGGCCCCGATGGCAGCCCTATGCTGTCAGAGGAGGAGCTGGGCCGGGCTCTACGGGGCTGCGCGCACAGCAAGGCCCCGGGGCTAGATGGGCTGCCCATGGAGGTCTATGACCGGCTGTGGGTGGAGCTGGGGCGGCCGCTGCGGGCCATGTTGCGAGATGCCCTGGCAGACACCGCTGACCCTGCCCCCCTGGCTGAGTTTCTGACCGGCATCATCACCCTCGTGCCCAAGGCTGGCAAGCCGAGGGACCAGGTGGCCGGCTACCGCCCCATCACGCTCCTCAACTGCGACGTGCGCCTGGTGGCCAGGGCAGTGGAGGACCGGCTGCAGCTGCCCTTGGACCTGCTGGTGTCCCCCTCTCAATCGGCCTTCATCCTGGGCAGGGACATCAGCGACAGCGTGCAGTTCCACCTGGGCCTGCAGGAGTACTTGCAGCAGCGGGGCAGCCCAGCCTGGCTGTTGTTGCTGGACCTGGCGGGGGCCTATGACAACGTGTCCTGGGGCTTGCTCCAGGACACGATGGAGGCCATGGGGTTCTGCCGGGAGGGGCATGTGCGCTGGGCTCAGCTGCTGCACCGGGGTGCCACGAGCCAGGTGCTGGTCAACGGCCACCTCACCGACAGCTTCCCCCTTGCGTCGGGGCTGCTGCAGGGCAGCGGGGCCCCCCCGCTCTACTGGTGCATCGTGCTCCAGCCGCTGGTCAGCTACCTCAGCTCGCTCCAGCTGGCAGGCCGCATCAGCACCCCCACCATCCCCTCCAGCCCTCTGGCCATGCACAGGGCCGCCCTGACCCCCGCGCTCCCCTCCAAGGAGAATGCGGGCGACCACACCATCGTGGTGCTCGATCGGGTCAGAGACGGGAAGGTGGTAGTGGAGGCCCTGCACCTGTTCCGCGCCGCTGGGGGCCCTGCGCTGAGTGTGAGCAAGAGCTCAGCCATGCCGTGCGCCCAGCCAGAGCCCTGGCTGGGTAACCAGGAGGGCTCGGGCCAAGAGGGGGCGGGGAGGGGAGGAAGGGGGGGTGACTGGGGGGAAGGGGGCGGGCAGGGGCAGGTGGGCGAGCAGGGGCTAGGGGGTGGGCTGGGGGAAGGTGGCGGGCTAGGGCAGCAGCAGGGCGGGCGGGAGCAAGGTGGGGAGCAGGAGCCGGAGGTGGTCATCCAGCTGTCCGAGCGGGGGTGCCAGTGCGCCACCTGGGGGTCCCTCTTGGGGCGGCCTCCTATGCTGCCACCAGCGAGGCCGCCTTCGGTGGGGCGGCGGCGGCCATGATGGCAGCCTCCCTCCCTTGGCGGCCCCAAGGCCTCAACCTCCTGGGGCGGGTGCAGGTGGCACAGCAGTGCCTGGCCTCCAAGTCCATCTACCTAATGGCCTTCGTGCAACCCTCCGCTCCTCTGGCGCAAGCCATGGCCTTGGCTGTCAACCGCTTTGTGGCAGCCTCAGATCTGCCCCAGGAGCGCAGCCCCAACAGCAGCCGCCTCTACCCTAGCAAGGCCATCTGCGTGTTGCCCCGGGGGGAGGGAGGGGTGGGGCTTCCCGACCTGGGGGTCACCAGCACGGCCATGCTGGCGAAGATGCTGGCCCAGCTCTGGTCGCCCAGGGTTCGACCCTGGCAGCCTCTGACCCACAGCCTGCTGGCAGACCCCTCCCACGGCCTCAGCACGTGGGTCATCACCGACCCCACCGCCCCCCCCTCGCGAGGCATCAGCCCGCGGCTGCAAGCTCACGTGGCGGCCCTGGCTGAGCTCAAGCTGTTCCGTGCGGTGCCCCCCGCTAGCCAGTCCTTCTTCTCGGTGCTGGCAGAGCCGCTGTGGTACAACGCGCAAGTCCGCATGGACCCAGCAGCTAGGGAGGCAGCAGCTGAGCAGGGTTAAACCCACGTCCGCCACGTGAGGGAGGCCCTCCACAACCCCCAGCCGGAGGGGGAGGCCCGCTGGGCTGCCGACCTGGTCAGGGCTTGCCTCCCCGAGCCCTGGCAGGGCATGGTGGACCGCCTGCAGCCTCCTCAGCCGGAGTGGGAGTGCCGGAGGGTTGGGCCAGGGGTGGGGTTTGTGATGCGGCGCACCCCCCTGCTCCAGCCCTCCCACTGGGTGGGCCCCAACGGCCGCCTCTATACCCTAGACCCCACAGGGCAGGGGCCCATCGGGGCTTTTCGGGCGGAGGGAGGGGCGGCCTGGGAGCCAGCTGCGGTGGCCCGGCTCAACAAGCCCAGCTACAGGCTGATGCCGGAGTAGCGAGCCACCCACCTCCGCCCTTTACCCGCCCAGCATCATGTGGCGCAGGAGCAGGCTCAAGGGCAGGAGCAAGGAAGAGCCAGGGCAATTGGCAGGGGGGGGGGCGGGCAAGGGGGCGGGGCGGGGGCAGGGGGCGAGGGCGTGGAGGAGGTGGAGGGCGTAGGGGCGCAGGGGGCGGGGCGGGAGGGCAGGCTGCCGACCCAGCTGACGAGGGGCCTGGCACCTGGCCTAAGGAGGAGTGGCTCATGGGCCCATGGGCTCACCTGCAGCTGGACCCTCAGGTGTGGGGCATGGGCACCACCACCCTGCTGGACTTCTCGGTCAAGCATGCCAGGGTGCGCCTCCACCAGCTCCGGCGCGTCAGTGCCGACCCCCTCTACCCACCCAGTGGGGGCCTGTGGCCTGCGCTGTGGGGTGTGCGCCCCCCCCGGGCAGCGGGCGAACCGGAGGTGGCAGCGGTGGCTGATGGGGTCCTGAGGGAGCTGGAGCTCAAGTGGGAGGCCAGCGTGCAGCAGGTGGCAGGCCAGGGGGCAGCGGGGGAGCGGGAGCAGCAGGGCAGGGATGTGGAGGAGCGGCTCCCCGAGGAGGTGCAGGGCAGCCAACCGCCTCGCTGGCTGGACACCTCCGCCAGGGCGCACCAGCGGCCCTCTCCGCAAATGAGGGCGGCCCAGCAGGCTGAGCGGCAGCTGGAGGCCCAGCAGCGGCGTGGGGGCAGGCAGCCACTTGCTCAGCCCGCTCCCCGGGCCGACACCGTGGACCAGCTGGCTGTTGGTGTTCAGGCGGGCCAACCGTGTGCGCAGGTGTGGAAGAAGCTTCTAGACCCCATCCTCCGTCGGGAGCACGTCATCGTGGCCTGGCGGGTGCTTCACGCCAGCCTCATGGTCGGGGCTTTGTGGGGCCACATCCTCAAGGGTACGGCTGCCACGGGCTTGTCCGCCTGCCGCTTCTGCCAGCCGGGGCACCTGGAGACCCTCACCCACGCCTTCCTGACCTGCCCCGCCGTGGTCCCAGCCTGGGAGTGGGTGCTGGACGTGTACGGCCGCCTCACAGGCACCCGCCCTCCCTCAGGCGACGCCATGCTGCTCCTCAGTGGGCGCCCCACCCGCGGCGAGGCCCCCCCCTTCCAGCCCCCTGACAGCCAGCCCTTTGGGTGGGGTGTTTGGGGATCGCGTATGGGGGAACCATGTCCTTTGTAGTCTTCTCTTTTCTTCGTATCTTTAGTCTCACTCTCTCTTGTAATGCTCCTGCTTGATTTAAAAAGGGGGGTGGGAGGGGAACCTTCCGCCAGCTCTCCCTCTCTTGACCCCATGGACGCCGAGGCAGCGGCCCCCACCGCCCCTTGCCGCACGGGGGTCACGGGGCCTGGTGCGGATGCCCCTCTCCCAGCCCAGGAGCTTGGTCCCTCCACCGGCCTGGGCAGCCGGTGCGGCTCAGTGCGGGGTGGGTCCGGTGAGCTGCAGGGTAGTCAGCCTCCCCGCTGGTTTGACACCGCCGCGACAACCCCTCCGCGCTTCTCCCTGGATGACAGGAGGGCTGGGCGGGAGGAGCGGCAGCGGGCGGCTCAGTGTAGGTTGAGGCGAGGCAACACGCAGCCAGCTAACCAGCCAGTCAGAGGGGGGCCTCGCCGGCGCCGGTTTGGCATCCCTTCTTCCGGTTCCAGTTCTGGGGAGTGGGAGGCACAGCGTACAGGGCACCAGCAAGAGGCTCAGCCAAGGCCGTGGCAAGCCGGCGGGCAGCGTGCTGCGCAGCTTGGCCATGGGTCCCCACACGTGCGCCGCTACGGGCTGCTCAGCCCCTGTGCTAGCCTGGCCACCTCGTT
The DNA here is from genome assembly GCA_030144725.1 of Haematococcus lacustris. Taxonomy (NCBI): domain Eukaryota; kingdom Viridiplantae; phylum Chlorophyta; class Chlorophyceae; order Chlamydomonadales; family Haematococcaceae; genus Haematococcus; species Haematococcus lacustris. The sequence continues at coordinate 16,004,643 of JASKMD010000026.1, read as the reverse complement.
GGGGGCCTCTTGTGACAGCCCTGTAGTTGAGTCAGCAGGGCCCCGGGATGGGAGGTTGAGGGTGCCTAAGCGGCAGCAGCCCGAGCAGGCAGCTCAGCTTGGGTAGGAGGTCGAGCAGCTCGGTCCTCTGCCCCTGCGGCCCCTGCTGGCCATCTATTCACGTGAGCCTCGGGTCCGCCTGCGCCGCCAGGGGGCCAAGTTGGCGTGCATTGAGGCCACCCCGCCCCCCCCCCCGGGCCCTCCTCCTTTGCCGGGTCCGCCTCCCCTTCCCAGCCCACCCACTCTCCTCTACACGCGCGTAGACCGCGCGGGGGCAAGCCAGGACTAGCCAGGCAGCGCCCAGGTGTGGCCGCCAGGTTCTTGGCAGTCACCCTCAACGTGCAGGGCCTTGCCCAGCCGCACAAACTGCAGGCCCTGCTTGACTGGGCCGCTGACAGCCCGGCGCAGGTAGCTTTCCTTCAAGAGTGCCATAGGGCGGAGAGCGTGTGGCAGTGGGCAGAAGCCCAATCGGGGGCCAAGCCCGCTTGGCGGGGGCAGTGGTTTCACACCCCTGGCACCGGCAGCTCCCAAGGCTGCCTGGTAGTGGTCAAGCCCTCCACCATCCTCCAGGTGTGCACCCAGGTGCAGCTGCAGGCAGAGGGGGCCCAGGGGCGGGTGCTGCGGATAGGCGGGGAGCTCGCAGGCAGGCCGGTGTCCCTAGTGTGCGTGTACGCCCCGGCGCAGCAGGCAGAGCGGCCAGCGTTCTACGCAGAGTGTCTCCCCGCTTGCCTCCCGGGTGAAGGCAGCGTGCAGGGCGTTCCAGCAGCACTACTCAGCTGCCGGGCCCACCGGAGTCTACGCAGCCAAGCCGGTGGACACAGCTGCGCGCGCAACGCTGCTGGGCAGCCTCACCTCCCACCTCACCCCCACCCAGGCTAGGGCTGCCGAGGGCCCCGATGGCAGCCCTATGCTGTCAGAGGAGGAGCTGGGCCGGGCTCTGCAGGGCTGCGCGCACAGCAAGGCCCCGGGGCTAGATGGGCTGCCCATGGAGGTCTACGACCGGCTGTGGGTGGAGCTAGGGCGGCCGCTGCGGGCCATGTTGCAAGAGGCCCTGGCAGACACCACTGACCCTGCCCCCCTGGCTGAGTTCCTGACCGGCATCATCGCCCTCGTGCCCAAGGCTGGCAAGCCGAGGGACCAGGTGGCCGGCTACCGCCCCATCACGCTCCTCAACTGCGACGTGCGCCTGGTGGCCAGGGCAGTGGAGGACCGGCTGCAGCTGCCCTTGGACCTGCTGGTGTCCCCCTCTCAATCGGCCTTCATCCTGGGCAGGGACATCAGCGACAGCGTGCAGTTCCACCTGGGCCTGCAGGAGTACTTGCAGCAGCGGGGCAGCCCAGCCTGGCTGTTGTTGCTGGACCTGGCGGGGCCCCATGACAACGTGTCCTGGGGCTTGCTCCATGACACAATGGAGGCCATGGGGTTCTGCCGGGAGGGGCATGTGCGCTGGGCTCAGCTGCTGCACCGGGGTGCCACGAGCCAGGTGCTGGTCAACGGCCACCTCACCGACAGCTTCCCCCTTGCGTCGGGGCTGCTGCAGGGCAGCGGGGCCCCCCCGCTCTACTGGTGCATCGTGCTCCAGCCGCTGGTCAGCTACCTCAGCTCGCTCCAGCTGGCAGGCCGCATCAGCACCCCCACCATCCCCTCCAGCCCTCTGGCCATGCACAGGGCCGCCCTGACCCCCGCGCTCCCCTCCAAGGAGAATGCGGGCGACCACACCATCGTGGTGCTCGATCGGGTCAGAGACGGGAAGGTGGTAGTGGAGGCCCTGCACCTGTTCCGCGCCGCTGGGGGCCCTGCGCTGAGTGTGAGCAAGAGCTCAGCCATGCCGTGCGCCCAGCCAGAGCCCTGGCTGGGTAACCAGGAGGGCTCGGGCCAAGAGGGGGCGGGGAGGGGAGGAAGGGGGGGTGACTGGGGGGAAGGGGGCGGGCAGGGGCAGGTGGGCGAGCAGGGGCTAGGGGGTGGGCTGGGGGAAGGTGGCGGGCTAGGGCAGCAGCAGGGCGGGCGGGAGCAAGGTGGGGAGCAGGAGCCGGAGGTGGTCATCCAGCTGTCCGAGCGGGGGTGCCAGTGCGCCACCTGGGGGTCCCTCTTGGGGCGGCCTCCTATGCTGCCACCAGCGAGGCCGCCTTCGGTGGGGCGGCGGCGGCCATGATGGCAGCCTCCCTCCCTTGGCGGCCCCAAGGCCTCAACCTCCTGGGGCGGGTGCAGGTGGCACAGCAGTGCCTGGCCTCCAAGTCCATCTACCTAATGGCCTTCGTGCAACCCTCCGCTCCTCTGGCGCAAGCCATGGCCTTGGCTGTCAACCGCTTTGTGGCAGCCTCAGATCTGCCCCAGGAGCGCAGCCCCAACAGCAGCCGCCTCTACCCTAGCAAGGCCATCTGCGTGTTGCCCCGGGGGGAGGGAGGGGTGGGGCTTCCCGACCTGGGGGTCACCAGCACGGCCATGCTGGCGAAGATGCTGGCCCAGCTCTGGTCGCCCAGGGTTCGACCCTGGCAGCCTCTGACCCACAGCCTGCTGGCAGACCCCTCCCACGGCCTCAGCACGTGGGTCATCACCGACCCCACCGCCCCCCCCTCGCGAGGCATCAGCCCGCGGCTGCAAGCTCACGTGGCGGCCCTGGCTGAGCTCAAGCTGTTCCGTGCGGTGCCCCCCGCTAGCCAGTCCTTCTTCTCGGTGCTGGCAGAGCCGCTGTGGTACAACGCGCAAGTCCGCATGGACCCAGCAGCTAGGGAGGCAGCAGCTGAGCAGGGTTAAACCCACGTCCGCCACGTGAGGGAGGCCCTCCACAACCCCCAGCCGGAGGGGGAGGCCCGCTGGGCTGCCGACCTGGTCAGGGCTTGCCTCCCCGAGCCCTGGCAGGGCATGGTGGACCGCCTGCAGCCTCCTCAGCCGGAGTGGGAGTGCCGGAGGGTTGGGCCAGGGGTGGGGTTTGTGATGCGGCGCACCCCCCTGCTCCAGCCCTCCCACTGGGTGGGCCCCAACGGCCGCCTCTATACCCTAGACCCCACAGGGCAGGGGCCCATCGGGGCTTTTCGGGCGGAGGGAGGGGCGGCCTGGGAGCCAGCTGCGGTGGCCCGGCTCAACAAGCCCAGCTACAGGCTGATGCCGGAGTAGCGAGCCACCCACCTCCGCCCTTTACCCGCCCAGCATCATGTGGCGCAGGAGCAGGCTCAAGGGCAGGAGCAAGGAAGAGCCAGGGCAATTGGCAGGGGGGGGGGCGGGCAAGGGGGCGGGGCGGGGGCAGGGGGCGAGGGCGTGGAGGAGGTGGAGGGCGTAGGGGCGCAGGGGGCGGGGCGGGAGGGCAGGCTGCCGACCCAGCTGACGAGGGGCCTGGCACCTGGCCTAAGGAGGAGTGGCTCATGGGCCCATGGGCTCACCTGCAGCTGGACCCTCAGGTGTGGGGCATGGGCACCACCACCCTGCTGGACTTCTCGGTCAAGCATGCCAGGGTGCGCCTCCACCAGCTCCGGCGCGTCAGTGCCGACCCCCTCTACCCACCCAGTGGGGGCCTGTGGCCTGCGCTGTGGGGTGTGCGCCCCCCCCGGGCAGCGGGCGAACCGGAGGTGGCAGCGGTGGCTGATGGGGTCCTGAGGGAGCTGGAGCTCAAGTGGGAGGCCAGCGTGCAGCAGGTGGCAGGCCAGGGGGCAGCGGGGGAGCGGGAGCAGCAGGGCAGGGATGTGGAGGAGCGGCTCCCCGAGGAGGTGCAGGGCAGCCAACCGCCTCGCTGGCTGGACACCTCCGCCAGGGCGCACCAGCGGCCCTCTCCGCAAATGAGGGCGGCCCAGCAGGCTGAGCGGCAGCTGGAGGCCCAGCAGCGGCGTGGGGGCAGGCAGCCACTTGCTCAGCCCGCTCCCCGGGCCGACACCGTGGACCAGCTGGCTGTTGGTGTTCAGGCGGGCCAACCGTGTGCGCAGGTGTGGAAGAAGCTTCTAGACCCCATCCTCCGTCGGGAGCACGTCATCGTGGCCTGGCGGGTGCTTCACGCCAGCCTCATGGTCGGGGCTTTGTGGGGCCACATCCTCAAGGGTACGGCTGCCACGGGCTCGTCCGCCTGCCGCTTCTGCCAGCCGGGGCACCTGGAGACCCTCACCCACGCCTTCCTGACCTGCCCCGCCGTGGTCCCAGCCTGGGAGTGGGTGCTGGACGTGTACGGCCGCCTCACAGGCACCCGCCCTCCCTCAGGCGACGCCATGCTGCTCCTCAGTGGGCGCCCCACCCGCGGCGAGGCCCCCCCCTTCCAGCCCCCTGACAGCCAGCCCTTTGGGTGGGGTGTTTGGGGATCGCGTATGGGGGAACCATGTCCTTTGTAGTCTTCTCTTTTCTTCGTATCTTTAGTCTCACTCTCTCTTGTAATGCTCCTGCTTGATTTAAAAAGGGGGGTGGGAGGGGAACCTTCCGCCAGCTCTCCCTCTCTTGACCCCATGGACGCCGAGGCAGCGGCCCCCACCGCCCCTTGCCGCACGGGGGTCACGGGGCCTGGTGCGGATGCCCCTCTCCCAGCCCAGGAGCTTGGTCCCTCCACCGGCCTGGGCAGCCGGTGCGGCTCAGTGCGGGGTGGGTCCGGTGAGCTGCAGGGTAGTCAGCCTCCCCGCTGGTTTGACACCGCCGCGACAACCCCTCCGCGCTTCTCCCTGGATGACAGGAGGGCTGGGCGGGAGGAGCGGCAGCGGGCGGCTCAGTGTAGGTTGAGGCGAGGCAACACGCAGCCAGCTAACCAGCCAGTCAGAGGGGGGCCTCGCCGGCGCCGGTTTGGCATCCCTTCTTCCGGTTCCAGTTCTGGGGAGTGGGAGGCACAGCGTACAGGGCACCAGCAAGAGGCTCAGCCAAGGCCGTGGCAAGCCGGCGGGCAGCGTGCTGCGCAGCTTGGCCATGGGTCCCCACACGTGCGCCGCTACGGGCTGCTCAGCCCCTGTGCTAGCCTGGCCACCTCGTTGGGGGCCTCTTGTGACAGCCCTGTAGTTGAGTCAGCAGGGCCCCGGGATGGGAGGTTGAGGGTGCCTAAGCGGCAGCAGCCCGAGCAGGCAGCTCAGCTTGGGTAGGAGGTCGAGCAGCTCGGTCCTCTGCCCCTGCGGCCCCTGCTGGCCATCTATTCACGTGAGCCTCGGGTCCGCCTGCGCCGCCAGGGGGCCAAGTTGGCGTGCATTGAGGCCACCCCGCCCCCCCCCCCGGGCCCTCCTCCTTTGCCGGGTCCGCCTCCCCTTCCCAGCCCACCCACTCTCCTCTACACGCGCGTAGACCGCGCGGGGGCAAGCCAGGACTAGCCAGGCAGCGCCCAGGTGTGGCCGCCAGGTTCTTGGCAGTCACCCTCAACGTGCAGGGCCTTGCCCAGCCGCACAAACTGCAGGCCCTGCTTGACTGGGCCGCTGACAGCCCGGCGCAGGTAGCTTTCCTTCAAGAGTGCCATAGGGCGGAGAGCGTGTGGCAGTGGGCAGAAGCCCAATCGGGGGCCAAGCCCGCTTGGCGGGGGCAGTGGTTTCACACCCCTGGCACCGGCAGCTCCCAAGGCTGCCTGGTAGTGGTCAAGCCCTCCACCATCCTCCAGGTGTGCACCCAGGTGCAGCTGCAGGCAGAGGGGGCCCAGGGGCGGGTGCTGCGGATAGGCGGGGAGCTCGCAGGCAGGCCGGTGTCCCTAGTGTGCGTGTACGCCCCGGCGCAGCAGGCAGAGCGGCCAGCGTTCTACGCAGAGTGTCTCCCCGCTTGCCTCCCGGGTGAAGGCAGCGTGCAGGGCGTTCCAGCAGCACTACTCAGCTGCCGGGCCCACCGGAGTCTACGCAGCCAAGCCGGTGGACACAGCTGCGCGCGCAACGCTGCTGGGCAGCCTCACCTCCCACCTCACCCCCACCCAGGCTAGGGCTGCCGAGGGCCCCGATGGCAGCCCTATGCTGTCAGAGGAGGAGCTGGGCCGGGCTCTGCAGGGCTGCGCGCACAGCAAGGCCCCGGGGCTAGATGGGCTGCCCATGGAGGTCTACGACCGGCTGTGGGTGGAGCTAGGGCGGCCGCTGCGGGCCATGTTGCAAGAGGCCCTGGCAGACACCACTGACCCTGCCCCCCTGGCTGAGTTCCTGACCGGCATCATCGCCCTCGTGCCCAAGGCTGGCAAGCCGAGGGACCAGGTGGCCGGCTACCGCCCCATCACGCTCCTCAACTGCGACGTGCGCCTGGTGGCCAGGGCAGTGGAGGACCGGCTGCAGCTGCCCTTGGACCTGCTGGTGTCCCCCTCTCAATCGGCCTTCATCCTGGGCAGGGACATCAGCGACAGCGTGCAGTTCCACCTGGGCCTGCAGGAGTACTTGCAGCAGCGGGGCAGCCCAGCCTGGCTGTTGTTGCTGGACCTGGCGGGGCCCCATGACAACGTGTCCTGGGGCTTGCTCCATGACACAATGGAGGCCATGGGGTTCTGCCGGGAGGGGCATGTGCGCTGGGCTCAGCTGCTGCACCGGGGGGCCACGAGCCAGGTGCTGGTCAACGGCCACCTCACCGACAGCTTCCCCCTTGCGTCGGGGCTGCTGCAGGGCAGCGGGGCCCCCCCGCTCTACTGGTGCATCGTGCTCCAGCCGCTGGTCAGCTACCTCAGCTCGCTCCAGCTGGCAGGCCGCATCAGCACCCCCACCATCCCCTCCAGCCCTCTGGCCATGCACAGGGCCGCCCTGACCCCCGCGCTCCCCTCCAAGGAGAATGCGGGCGACCACACCATCGTGGTGCTCGATCGGGTCAGAGACGGGAAGGTGGTAGTGGAGGCCCTGCACCTGTTCCGCGCCGCTGGGGGCCCTGCGCTGAGTGTGAGCAAGAGCTCAGCCATGCCGTGCGCCCAGCCAGAGCCCTGGCTGGGTAACCAGGAGGGCTCGGGCCAAGAGGGGGCGGGGAGGGGAGGGAGGGGGGGTGACGGGTGGGAAGGGGGCGGGCAGGGGCAGGTGGGCGAGCAGGGGCTAGGGGGTGGGCTGGGGGAAGGTGGCGGGCTAGGGCAGCAGCAGGGCGGGCGGGAGCAAGGTGGGGAGCAGGAGCCGGAGGTGGTCATCCAGCTGTCCGAGCGGGGGTGCCAGTGCGCCACCTGGGGGTCCCTCTTGGGGCGGCCTCCTATGCTGCCACCAGCGAGGCCGCCTTCGGTGGGGCGGCGGCGGCCATGATGGCAGCCTCCCTCCCTTGGCGGCCCCAAGGCCTCAACCTCCTGGGGCGGGTGCAGGTGGCACAGCAGTGCCTGGCCTCCAAGTCCATCTACCTAATGGCCTTCGTGCAACCCTCCGCTCCTCTGGCGCAAGCCATGGCCTTGGCTGTCAACCGCTTTGTGGCAGCCTCAGATCTGCCCCAGGAGCGCAGCCCCAACAGCAGCCGCCTCTACCCTAGCAAGGCCATCTGCGTGTTGCCCCGGGGGGAGGGAGGGGTGGGGCTTCCCGACCTGGGGGTCACCAGCACGGCCATGCTGGCGAAGATGCTGGCCCAGCTCTGGTCGCCCAGGGTTCGACCCTGGCAGCCTCTGACCCACAGCCTGCTGGCAGACCCCTCCCACGGCCTCAGCACGTGGGTCATCACCGACCCCACCGCCCCCCCCTCGCGAGGCATCAGCCCGCGGCTGCAAGCTCACGTGGCGGCCCTGGCTGAGCTCAAGCTGTTCCGTGCGGTGCCCCCCGCTAGCCAGTCCTTCTTCTCGGTGCTGGCAGAGCCGCTGTGGTACAACGCGCAAGTCCGCATGGACCCAGCAGCTAGGGAGGCAGCAGCTGAGCAGGGTTAAACCCACGTCCGCCACGTGAGGGAGGCCCTCCACAACCCCCAGCCGGAGGGGGAGGCCCGCTGGGCTGCCGACCTGGTCAGGGCTTGCCTCCCCGAGCCCTGGCAGGGCATGGTGGACCGCCTGCAGCCTCCTCAGCCGGAGTGGGAGTGCCGGAGGGTTGGGCCAGGGGTGGGGTTTGTGATGCGGCGCACCCCCCTGCTCCAGCCCTCCCACTGGGTGGGCCCCAACGGCCGCCTCTATACCCTAGACCCCACAGGGCAGGGGCCCATCGGGGCTTTTCGGGCGGAGGGAGGGGCGGCCTGGGAGCCAGCTGCGGTGGCCCGGCTCAACAAGCCCAGCTACAGGCTGATGCCGGAGTAGCGAGCCACCCACCTCCGCCCTTTACCCGCCCAGCATCATGTGGCGCAGGAGCAGGCTCAAGGGCAGGAGCAAGGAAGAGCCAGGGCAATTGGCAGGGGGGGGGGCGGGCAAGGGGGCGGGGCGGGGGCAGGGGGCGAGGGCGTGGAGGAGGTGGAGGGCGTAGGGGCGCAGGGGGCGGGGCGGGAGGGCAGGCTGCCGACCCAGCTGACGAGGGGCCTGGCACCTGGCCTAAGGAGGAGTGGCTCATGGGCCCATGGGCTCACCTGCAGCTGGACCCTCAGGTGTGGGGCATGGGCACCACCACCCTGCTGGACTTCTCGGTCAAGCATGCCAGGGTGCGCCTCCACCAGCTCCGGCGCGTCAGTGCCGACCCCCTCTACCCACCCAGTGGGGGCCTGTGGCCTGCGCTGTGGGGTGTGCGCCCCCCCCGGGCAGCGGGCGAACCGGAGGTGGCAGCGGTGGCTGATGGGGTCCTGAGGGAGCTGGAGCTCAAGTGGGAGGCCAGCGTGCAGCAGGTGGCAGGCCAGGGGGCAGCGGGGGAGCGGGAGCAGCAGGGCAGGGATGTGGAGGAGCGGCTCCCCGAGGAGGTGCAGGGCAGCCAACCGCCTCGCTGGCTGGACACCTCCGCCAGGGCGCACCAGCGGCCCTCTCCGCAAATGAGGGCGGCCCAGCAGGCTGAGCGGCAGCTGGAGGCCCAGCAGCGGCGTGGGGGCAGGCAGCCACTTGCTCAGCCCGCTCCCCGGGCCGACACCGTGGACCAGCTGGCTGTTGGTGTTCAGGCGGGCCAACCGTGTGCGCAGGTGTGGAAGAAGCTTCTAGACCCCATCCTCCGTCGGGAGCACGTCATCGTGGCCTGGCGGGTGCTTCACGCCAGCCTCATGGTCGGGGCTTTGTGGGGCCACATCCTCAAGGGTACGGCTGCCACGGGCTCGTCCGCCTGCCGCTTCTGCCAGCCGGGGCACCTGGAGACCCTCACCCACGCCTTCCTGACCTGCCCCGCCGTGGTCCCAGCCTGGGAGTGGGTGCTGGACGTGTACGGCCGCCTCACAGGCACCCGGCCTCCCTCAGGCGACGCCATGCTGCTCCTCAGTGGGCGCCCCACCCGCGGCGAGGCCCCCCCCTTCCAGCCCCCTGACAGCCAGCCCTTTGGGTGGGGTGTTTGGGGATCGCGTATGGGGGAACCATGTCCTTTGTAGTCTTCTCTTTTCTTCGTATCTTTAGTCTCACTCTCTCTTGTAATGCTCCTGCTTGATTTAAAAAAGGGGGTGGGAGGGGAACCTTCCGCCAGCTCTCCCTCTCTTGACCCCATGGACGCCGAGGCAGCGGCCCCCACCGCCCCTTGCCGCACGGGGGTCACGGGGCCTGGTGCGGATGCCCCTCTCCCAGCCCAGGAGCTTGGTCCCTCCACCGGCCTGGGCAGCCGGTGCGGCTCAGTGCGGGGTGGGTCCGGTGAGCTGCAGGGTAGTCAGCCTCCCCGCTGGTTTGACACCGCCGCGACAACCCCTCCGCGCTTCTCCCTGGATGACAGGAGGGCTGGGCGGGAGGAGCGGCAGCGGGCGGCTCAGTGTAGGTTGAGGCGAGGCAACACGCAGCCAGCTAACCAGCCAGTCAGAGGGGGGCCTCGCCGGCGCCGGTTTGGCATCCCTTCTTCCGGTTCCAGTTCTGGGGAGTGGGAGGCACAGCGTACAGGGCACCAGCAAGAGGCTCAGCCAAGGCCGTGGCAAGCCGGCGGGCAGCGTGCTGCGCAGCTTGGCCATGGGTCCCCACACGTGCGCCGCTACGGGCTGCTCAGCCCCTGTGCTAGCCTGGCCACCTCGTTGGGGGCCTCTTGTGACAGCCCTGTAGTTGAGTCAGCAGGGCCCCGGGATGGGAGGTTGAGGGTGCCTAAGCGGCAGCAGCCCGAGCAGGCAGCTCAGCTTGGGTAGGAGGTCGAGCAGCTCGGTCCTCTGCCCCTGCGGCCCCTGCTGGCCATCTATTCACGTGAGCCTCGGGTCCGCCTGCGCCGCCAGGGGGCCAAGTTGGCGTGCATTGAGGCCACCCCGCCCCCCCCCCCGGGCCCTCCTCCTTTGCCGGGTCCGCCTCCCCTTCCCAGCCCACCCACTCTCCTCTACACGCGCGTAGACCGCGCGGGGGCAAGCCAGGACTAGCCAGGCAGCGCCCAGGTGTGGCCGCCAGGTTCTTGGCAGTCACCCTCAACGTGCAGGGCCTTGCCCAGCCGCACAAACTGCAGGCCCTGCTTGACTGGGCCGCTGACAGCCCGGCGCAGGTAGCTTTCCTTCAAGAGTGCCATAGGGCGGAGAGCGTGTGGCAGTGGGCAGAAGCCCAATCGGGGGCCAAGCCCGCTTGGCGGGGGCAGTGGTTTCACACCCCTGGCACCGGCAGCTCCCAAGGCTGCCTGGTAGTGGTCAAGCCCTCCACCATCCTCCAGGTGTGCACCCAGGTGCAGCTGCAGGCAGAGGGGGCCCAGGGGCGGGTGCTGCGGATAGGCGGGGAGCTCGCAGGCAGGCCGGTGTCCCTAGTGTGCGTGTACGCCCCGGCGCAGCAGGCAGAGCGGCCAGCGTTCTACGCAGAGTGTCTCCCCGCTTGCCTCCCGGGTGAAGGCAGCGTGCAGGGCGTTCCAGCAGCACTACTCAGCTGCCGGGCCCACCGGAGTCTACGCAGCCAAGCCGGTGGACACAGCTGCGCGCGCAACGCTGCTGGGCAGCCTCACCTCCCACCTCACCCCCACCCAGGCTAGGGCTGCCGAGGGCCCCGATGGCAGCCCTATGCTGTCAGAGGAGGAGCTGGGCCGGGCTCTGCAGGGCTGCGCGCACAGCAAGGCCCCGGGGCTAGATGGGCTGCCCATGGAGGTCTACGACCGGCTGTGGGTGGAGCTAGGGCGGCCGCTGCGGGCCATGTTGCAAGAGGCCCTGGCAGACACCACTGACCCTGCCCCCCTGGCTGAGTTCCTGACCGGCATCATCGCCCTCGTGCCCAAGGCTGGCAAGCCGAGGGACCAGGTGGCCGGCTACCGCCCCATCACGCTCCTCAACTGCGACGTGCGCCTGGTGGCCAGGGCAGTGGAGGACCGGCTGCAGCTGCCCTTGGACCTGCTGGTGTCCCCCTCTCAATCGGCCTTCATCCTGGGCAGGGACATCAGCGACAGCGTGCAGTTCCACCTGGGCCTGCAGGAGTACTTGCAGCAGCGGGGCAGCCCAGCCTGGCTGTTGTTGCTGGACCTGGCGGGGCCCCATGACAACGTGTCCTGGGGCTTGCTCCATGACACAATGGAGGCCATGGGGTTCTGCCGGGAGGGGCATGTGCGCTGGGCTCAGCTGCTGCACCGGGGGGCCACGAGCCAGGTGCTGGTCAACGGCCACCTCACCGACAGCTTCCCCCTTGCGTCGGGGCTGCTGCAGGGCAGCGGGGCCCCCCCGCTCTACTGGTGCATCGTGCTCCAGCCGCTGGTCAGCTACCTCAGCTCGCTCCAGCTGGCAGGCCGCATCAGCACCCCCACCATCCCCTCCAGCCCTCTGGCCATGCACAGGGCCGCCCTGACCCCCGCGCTCCCCTCCAAGGAGAATGCGGGCGACCACACCATCGTGGTGCTCGATCGGGTCAGAGACGGGAAGGTGGTAGTGGAGGCCCTGCACCTGTTCCGCGCCGCTGGGGGCCCTGCGCTGAGTGTGAGCAAGAGCTCAGCCATGCCGTGCGCCCAGCCAGAGCCCTGGCTGGGTAACCAGGAGGGCTCGGGCCAAGAGGGGGCGGGGAGGGGAGGAAGGGGGGGTGACTGGGGGGAAGGGGGCGGGCAGGGGCAGGTGGGCGAGCAGGGGCTAGGGGGTGGGCTGGGGGAAGGTGGCGGGCTAGGGCAGCAGCAGGGCGGGCGGGAGCAAGGTGGGGAGCAGGAGCCGGAGGTGGTCATCCAGCTGTCCGAGCGGGGGTGCCAGTGCGCCACCTGGGGGTCCCTCTTGGGGCGGCCTCCTATGCTGCCACCAGCGAGGCCGCCTTCGGTGGGGCGGCGGCGGCCATGATGGCAGCCTCCCTCCCTTGGCGGCCCCAAGGCCTCAACCTCCTGGGGCGGGTGCAGGTGGCACAGCAGTGCCTGGCCTCCAAGTCCATCTACCTAATGGCCTTCGTGCAACCCTCCGCTCCTCTGGCGCAAGCCATGGCCTTGGCTGTCAACCGCTTTGTGGCAGCCTCAGATCTGCCCCAGGAGCGCAGCCCCAACAGCAGCCGCCTCTACCCTAGCAAGGCCATCTGCGTGTTGCCCCGGGGGGAGGGAGGGGTGGGGCTTCCCGACCTGGGGGTCACCAGCACGGCCATGCTGGCGAAGATGCTGGCCCAGCTCTGGTCGCCCAGGGTTCGACCCTGGCAGCCTCTGACCCACAGCCTGCTGGCAGACCCCTCCCACGGCCTCAGCACGTGGGTCATCACCGACCCCACCGCCCCCCCCTCGCGAGGCATCAGCCCGCGGCTGCAAGCTCACGTGGCGGCCCTGGCTGAGCTCAAGCTGTTCCGTGCGGTGCCCCCCGCTAGCCAGTCCTTCTTCTCGGTGCTGGCAGAGCCGCTGTGGTACAACGCGCAAGTCCGCATGGACCCAGCAGCTAGGGAGGCAGCAGCTGAGCAGGGTTAAACCCACGTCCGCCACGTGAGGGAGGCCCTCCACAACCCCCAGCCGGAGGGGGAGGCCCGCTGGGCTGCCGACCTGGTCAGGGCTTGCCTCCCCGAGCCCTGGCAGGGCATGGTGGACCGCCTGCAGCCTCCTCAGCCGGAGTGGGAGTGCCGGAGGGTTGGGCCAGGGGTGGGGTTTGTGATGCGGCGCACCCCCCTGCTCCAGCCCTCCCACTGGGTGGGCCCCAACGGCCGCCTCTATACCCTAGACCCCACAGGGCAGGGGCCCATCGGGGCTTTTCGGGCGGAGGGAGGGGCGGCCTGGGAGCCAGCTGCGGTGGCCCGGCTCAACAAGCCCAGCTACAGGCTGATGCCGGAGTAGCGAGCCACCCACCTCCGCCCTTTACCCGCCCAGCATCATGTGGCGCAGGAGCAGGCTCAAGGGCAGGAGCAAGGAAGAGCCAGGGCAATTGGCAGGGGGGGGGGCGGGCAAGGGGGCGGGGCGGGGGCAGGGGGCGAGGGCGTGGAGGAGGTGGAGGGCGTAGGGGCGCAGGGGGCGGGGCGGGAGGGCAGGCTGCCGACCCAGCTGACGAGGGGCCTGGCACCTGGCCTAAGGAGGAGTGGCTCATGGGCCCATGGGCTCACCTGCAGCTGGACCCTCAGGTGTGGGGCATGGGCACCACCACCCTGCTGGACTTCTCGGTCAAGCATGCCAGGGTGCGCCTCCACCAGCTCCGGCGCGTCAGTGCCGACCCCCTCTACCCACCCAGTGGGGGCCTGTGGCCTGCGCTGTGGGGTGTGCGCCCCCCCCGGGCAGCGGGCGAACCGGAGGTGGCAGCGGTGGCTGATGGGGTCCTGAGGGAGCTGGAGCTCAAGTGGGAGGCCAGCGTGCAGCAGGTGGCAGGCCAGGGGGCAGCGGGGGAGCGGGAGCAGCAGGGCAGGGATGTGGAGGAGCGGCTCCCCGAGGAGGTGCAGGGCAGCCAACCGCCTCGCTGGCTGGACACCTCCGCCAGGGCGCACCAGCGGCCCTCTCCGCAAATGAGGGCGGCCCAGCAGGCTGAGCGGCAGCTGGAGGCCCAGCAGCGGCGTGGGGGCAGGCAGCCACTTGCTCAGCCCGCTCCCCGGGCCGACACCGTGGACCAGCTGGCTGTTGGTGTTCAGGCGGGCCAACCGTGTGCGCAGGTGTGGAAGAAGCTTCTAGACCCCATCCTCCGTCGGGAGCACGTCATCGTGGCCTGGCGGGTGCTTCACGCCAGCCTCATGGTCGGGGCTTTGTGGGGCCACATCCTCAAGGGTACGGCTGCCACGGGCTCGTCCGCCTGCCGCTTCTGCCAGCCGGGGCACCTGGAGACCCTCACCCACGCCTTCCTGACCTGCCCCGCCGTGGTCCCAGCCTGGGAGTGGGTGCTGGACGTGTACGGCCGCCTCACAGGCACCCGCCCTCCCTCAGGCGACGCCATGCTGCTCCTCAGTGGGCGCCCCACCCGCGGCGAGGCCCCCCCCTTCCAGCCCCCTGACAGCCAGCCCTTTGGGTGGGGTGTTTGGGGATCGCGTATGGGGGAACCATGTCCTTTGTAGTCTTCTCTTTTCTTCGTATCTTTAGTCTCACTCTCTCTTGTAATGCTCCTGCTTGATTTAAAAAGGGGGGTGGGAGGGGAACCTTCCGCCAGCTCTCCCTCTCTTGACCCCATGGACGCCGAGGCAGCGGCCCCCACCGCCCCTTGCCGCACGGGGGTCACGGGGCCTGGTGCGGATGCCCCTCTCCCAGCCCAGGAGCTTGGTCCCTCCACCGGCCTGGGCAGCCGGTGCGGCTCAGTGCGGGGTGGGTCCGGTGAGCTGCAGGGTAGTCAGCCTCCCCGCTGGTTTGACACCGCCGCGACAACCCCTCCGCGCTTCTCCCTGGATGACAGGAGGGCTGGGCGGGAGGAGCGGCAGCGGGCGGCTCAGTGTAGGTTGAGGCGAGGCAACACGCAGCCAGCTAACCAGCCAGTCAGAGGGGGGCCTCGCCGGCGCCGGTTTGGCATCCCTTCTTCCGGTTCCAGTTCTGGGGAGTGGGAGGCACAGCGTACAGGGCACCAGCAAGAGGCTCAGCCAAGGCCGTGGCAAGCCGGCGGGCAGCGTGCTGCGCAGCTTGGCCATGGGTCCCCACACGTGCGCCGCTACGGGCTGCTCAGCCCCTGTGCTAGCCTGGCCACCTCGTTGGGGGCCTCTTGTGACAGCCCTGTAGTTGAGTCAGCAGGGCCCCGGGATGGGAGGTTGAGGGTGCCTAAGCGGCAGCAGCCCGAGCAGGCAGCTCAGCTTGGGTAGGAGGTCGAGCAGCTCGGTCCTCTGCCCCTGCGGCCCCTGCTGGCCATCTATTCACGTGAGCCTCGGGTCCGCCTGCGCCGCCAGGGGGCCAAGTTGGCGTGCATTGAGGCCACCCCGCCCCCCCCCCCGGGCCCTCCTCCTTTGCCGGGTCCGCCTCCCCTTCCCAGCCCACCCACTCTCCTCTACACGCGCGTAGACCGCGCGGGGGCAAGCCAGGACTAGCCAGGCAGCGCCCAGGTGTGGCCGCCAGGTTCTTGGCAGTCACCCTCAACGTGCAGGGCCTTGCCCAGCCGCACAAACTGCAGGCCCTGCTTGACTGGGCCGCTGACAGCCCGGCGCAGGTAGCTTTCCTTCAAGAGTGCCATAGGGCGGAGAGCGTGTGGCAGTGGGCAGAAGCCCAATCGGGGGCCAAGCCCGCTTGGCGGGGGCAGTGGTTTCACACCCCTGGCACCGGCAGCTCCCAAGGCTGCCTGGTAGTGGTCAAGCCCTCCACCATCCTCCAGGTGTGCACCCAGGTGCAGCTGCAGGCAGAGGGGGCCCAGGGGCGGGTGCTGCGGGTAGGCGGGGAGCTCGCAGGCAGGCCGGTGTCCCTAGTGTGCGTGTACGCCCCGGCGCAGCAGGCAGAGCGGCCAGCGTTCTACGCAGAGTGTCTCCCCGCTTGCCTCCCGGGTGAAGGCAGCGTGCAGGGCGTTCCAGCAGCACTACTCAGCTGCCGGGCCCACCGGAGTCTACGCAGCCAAGCCGGTGGACACAGCTGCGCGCGCAACGCTGCTGGGCAGCCTCACCTCCCACCTCACCCCCACCCAGGCTAGGGCTGCCGAGGGCCCCGATGGCAGCCCTATGCTGTCAGAGGAGGAGCTGGGCCGGGCTCTGCAGGGCTGCGCGCACAGCAAGGCCCCGGGGCTAGATGGGCTGCCCATGGAGGTCTACGACCGGCTGTGGGTGGAGCTAGGGCGGCCGCTGCGGGCCATGTTGCAAGAGGCCCTGGCAGACACCACTGACCCTGCCCCCCTGGCTGAGTTCCTGACCGGCATCATCGCCCTCGTGCCCAAGGCTGGCAAGCCGAGGGACCAGGTGGCCGGCTACCGCCCCATCACGCTCCTCAACTGCGACGTGCGCCTGGTGGCCAGGGCAGTGGAGGACCGGCTGCAGCTGCCCTTGGACCTGCTGGTGTCCCCCTCTCAATCGGCCTTCATCCTGGGCAGGGACATCAGCGACAGCGTGCAGTTCCACCTGGGCCTGCAGGAGTACTTGCAGCAGCGGGGCAGCCCAGCCTGGCTGTTGTTGCTGGACCTGGCGGGGCCCCATGACAACGTGTCCTGGGGCTTGCTCCATGACACAATGGAGGCCATGGGGTTCTGCCGGGAGGGGCATGTGCGCTGGGCTCAGCTGCTGCACCGGGGGGCCACGAGCCAGGTGCTGGTCAACGGCCACCTCACCGACAGCTTCCCCCTTGCGTCGGGGCTGCTGCAGGGCAGCGGGGCCCCCCCGCTCTACTGGTGCATCGTGCTCCAGCCGCTGGTCAGCTACCTCAGCTCGCTCCAGCTGGCAGGCCGCATCAGCACCCCCACCATCCCCTCCAGCCCTCTGGCCATGCACAGGGCCGCCCTGACCCCCGCGCTCCCCTCCAAGGAGAATGCGGGCGACCACACCATCGTGGTGCTCGATCGGGTCAGAGACGGGAAGGTGGTAGTGGAGGCCCTGCACCTGTTCCGCGCCGCTGGGGGCCCTGCGCTGAGTGTGAGCAAGAGCTCAGCCATGCCGTGCGCCCAGCCAGAGCCCTGGCTGGGTAACCAGGAGGGCTCGGGCCAAGAGGGGGCGGGGAGGGGAGGAAGGGGGGGTGACTGGGGGGAAGGGGGCGGGCAGGGGCAGGTGGGCGAGCAGGGGCTAGGGGGTGGGCTGGGGGAAGGTGGCGGGCTAGGGCAGCAGCAGGGCGGGCGGGAGCAAGGTGGGGAGCAGGAGCCGGAGGTGGTCATCCAGCTGTCCGAGCGGGGGTGCCAGTGCGCCACCTGGGGGTCCCTCTTGGGGCGGCCTCCTATGCTGCCACCAGCGAGGCCGCCTTCGGTGGGGCGGCGGCGGCCATGATGGCAGCCTCCCTCCCTTGGCGGCCCCAAGGCCTCAACCTCCTGGGGCGGGTGCAGGTGGCACAGCAGTGCCTGGCCTCCAAGTCCATCTACCTAATGGCCTTCGTGCAACCCTCCGCTCCTCTGGCGCAAGCCATGGCCTTGGCTGTCAACCGCTTTGTGGCAGCCTCAGATCTGCCCCAGGAGCGCAGCCCCAACAGCAGCCGCCTCTACCCTAGCAAGGCCATCTGCGTGTTGCCCCGGGGGGAGGGAGGGGTGGGGCTTCCCGACCTGGGGGTCACCAGCACGGCCATGCTGGCGAAGATGCTGGCCCAGCTCTGGTCGCCCAGGGTTCGACCCTGGCAGCCTCTGACCCACAGCCTGCTGGCAGACCCCTCCCACGGCCTCAGCACGTGGGTCATCACCGACCCCACCGCCCCCCCCTCGCGAGGCATCAGCCCGCGGCTGCAAGCTCACGTGGCGGCCCTGGCTGAGCTCAAGCTGTTCCGTGCGGTGCCCCCCGCTAGCCAGTCCTTCTTCTCGGTGCTGGCAGAGCCGCTGTGGTACAACGCGCAAGTCCGCATGGACCCAGCAGCTAGGGAGGCAGCAGCTGAGCAGGGTTGGACCCACGTCCGCCACGTGAGGGAGGCCCTCCACAACCCCCAGCCGGAGGGGGAGGCCCGCTGGGCTGCCGACCTGGTCAGGGCTTGCCTCCCCGAGCCCTGGCAGGGCATGGTGGACCGCCTGCAGCCTCCTCAGCCGGAGTGGGAGTGCCGGAGGGTTGGGCCAGGGGTGGGGTTTGTGATGCGGCGCACCCCCCTGCTCCAGCCCTCCCACTGGGTGGGCCCCAACGGCCGCCTCTATACCCTAGACCCCACAGGGCAGGGGCCCATCGGGGCTTTTCGGGCGGAGGGAGGGGCGGCCTGGGAGCCAGCTGCGGTGGCCCGGCTCAACAAGCCCAGCTACAGGCTGATGCCGGAGTAGCGAGCCACCCACCTCCGCCCTTTACCCGCCCAGCATCATGTGGCGCAGGAGCAGGCTCAAGGGCAGGAGCAAGGAAGAGCCAGGGCAATTGGCAGGGGGGGGGGCGGGCAAGGGGGCGGGGCGGGGGCAGGGGGCGAGGGCGTGGAGGAGGTGGAGGGCGTAGGGGCGCAGGGGGCGGGGCGGGAGGGCAGGCTGCCGACCCAGCTGACGAGGGGCCTGGCACCTGGCCTAAGGAGGAGTGGCTCATGGGCCCATGGGCTCACCTGCAGCTGGACCCTCAGGTGTGGGGCATGGGCACCACCACCCTGCTGGACTTCTCGGTCAAGCATGCCAGGGTGCGCCTCCACCAGCTCCGGCGCGTCAGTGCCGACCCCCTCTACCCACCCAGTGGGGGCCTGTGGCCTGCGCTGTGGGGTGTGCGCCCCCCCCGGGCAGCGGGCGAACCGGAGGTGGCAGCGGTGGCTGATGGGGTCCTGAGGGAGCTGGAGCTCAAGTGGGAGGCCAGCGTGCAGCAGGTGGCAGGCCAGGGGGCAGCGGGGGAGCGGGAGCAGCAGGGCAGGGATGTGGAGGAGCGGCTCCCCGAGGAGGTGCAGGGCAGCCAACCGCCTCGCTGGCTGGACACCTCCGCCAGGGCGCACCAGCGGCCCTCTCCGCAAATGAGGGCGGCCCAGCAGGCTGAGCGGCAGCTGGAGGCCCAGCAGCGGCGTGGGGGCAGGCAGCCACTTGCTCAGCCCGCTTCCCGGGCCGACACCGTGGACCAGCTGGCTGTTGGTGTTCAGGCGGGCCAACCGTGTGCGCAGGTGTGGAAGAAGCTTCTAGACCCCATCCTCCGTCGGGAGCACGTCATCGTGGCCTGGCGGGTGCT
This sequence comes from Haematococcus lacustris, assembly GCA_030144725.1. Taxonomy (NCBI): domain Eukaryota; kingdom Viridiplantae; phylum Chlorophyta; class Chlorophyceae; order Chlamydomonadales; family Haematococcaceae; genus Haematococcus; species Haematococcus lacustris. The sequence goes on along the minus strand of JASKMD010000026.1, from coordinate 15,985,709 downwards.
TCACGCCAGCCTCATGGTCGGGGCTTTGTGGGGCCACATCCTCAAGGGTACGGCTGCCACGGGCTCGTCCGCCTGCCGCTTCTGCCAGCCGGGGCACCTGGAGACCCTCACCCACGCCTTCCTGACCTGCCCCGCCGTGGTCCCAGCCTGGGAGTGGGTGCTGGACGTGTACGGCCGCCTCACAGGCACCCGCCCTCCCTCAGGCGACGCCATGCTGCTCCTCAGTGGGCGCCCCACCCGCGGCGAGGCCCCCCCCTTCCAGCCCCCTGACAGCCAGCCCTTTGGGTGGGGTGTTTGGGGATCGCGTATGGGGGAACCATGTCCTTTGTAGTCTTCTCTTTTTTTCGTATCTTTAGTCTCACTCTCTCTTGTAATGCTCCTGCTTGATTTAAAAAGGGGGGTGGGAGGGGAACCTTCCGCCAGCTCTCCCTCTCTTGACCCCATGGACGCCGAGGCAGCGGCCCCCACCGCCCCTTGCCGCACGGGGGTCACGGGGCCTGGTGCGGATGCCCCTCTCCCAGCCCAGGAGCTTGGTCCCTCCACCGGCCTGGGCAGCCGGTGCGGCTCAGTGCGGGGTGGGTCCGGTGAGCTGCAGGGTAGTCAGCCTCCCCGCTGGTTTGACACCGCCGCGACAACCCCTCCGCGCTTCTCCCTGGATGACAGGAGGGCTGGGCGGGAGGAGCGGCAGCGGGCGGCTCAGTGTAGGTTGAGGCGAGGCAACACGCAGCCAGCTAACCAGCCAGTCAGAGGGGGGCCTCGCCGGCGCCGGTTTGGCATCCCTTCTTCCGGTTCCAGTTCTGGGGAGTGGGAGGCACAGCGTACAGGGCACCAGCAAGAGGCTCAGCCAAGGCCGTGGCAAGCCGGCGGGCAGCGTGCTGCGCAGCTTGGCCATGGGTCCCCACACGTGCGCCGCTACGGGCTGCTCAGCCCCTGTGCTAGCCTGGCCACCTCGTTGGGGGCCTCTTGTGACAGCCCTGTAGTTGAGTCAGCAGGGCCCCGGGATGGGAGGTTGAGGGTGCCTAAGCGGCAGCAGCCCGAGCAGGCAGCTCAGCTTGGGTAGGAGGTCGAGCAGCTCGGTCCTCTGCCCCTGCGGCCCCTGCTGGCCATCTATTCACGTGAGCCTCGGGTCCGCCTGCGCCGCCAGGGGGCCAAGTTGGCGTGCATTGAGGCCACCCCGCCCCCCCCCCCGGGCCCTCCTCCTTTGCCGGGTCCGCCTCCCCTTCCCAGCCCACCCACTCTCCTCTACACGCGCGTAGACCGCGCGGGGGCAAGCCAGGACTAGCCAGGCAGCGCCCAGGTGTGGCCGCCAGGTTCTTGGCAGTCACCCTCAACGTGCAGGGCCTTGCCCAGCCGCACAAACTGCAGGCCCTGCTTGACTGGGCCGCTGACAGCCCGGCGCAGGTAGCTTTCCTTCAAGAGTGCCATAGGGCGGAGAGCGTGTGGCAGTGGGCAGAAGCCCAATCGGGGGCCAAGCCCGCTTGGCGGGGGCAGTGGTTTCACACCCCTGGCACCGGCAGCTCCCAAGGCTGCCTGGTAGTGGTCAAGCCCTCCACCATCCTCCAGGTGTGCACCCAGGTGCAGCTGCAGGCAGAGGGGGCCCAGGGGCGGGTGCTGCGGATAGGCGGGGAGCTCGCAGGCAGGCCGGTGTCCCTAGTGTGCGTGTACGCCCCGGCGCAGCAGGCAGAGCGGCCAGCGTTCTACGCAGAGTGTCTCCCCGCTTGCCTCCCGGGTGAAGGCAGCGTGCAGGGCGTTCCAGCAGCACTACTCAGCTGCCGGGCCCACCGGAGTCTACGCAGCCAAGCCGGTGGACACAGCTGCGCGCGCAACGCTGCTGGGCAGCCTCACCTCCCACCTCACCCCCACCCAGGCTAGGGCTGCCGAGGGCCCCGATGGCAGCCCTATGCTGTCAGAGGAGGAGCTGGGCCGGGCTCTGCAGGGCTGCGCGCACAGCAAGGCCCCGGGGCTAGATGGGCTGCCCATGGAGGTCTACGACCGGCTGTGGGTGGAGCTAGGGCGGCCGCTGCGGGCCATGTTGCAAGAGGCCCTGGCAGACACCACTGACCCTGCCCCCCTGGCTGAGTTCCTGACCGGCATCATCGCCCTCGTGCCCAAGGCTGGCAAGCCGAGGGACCAGGTGGCCGGCTACCGCCCCATCACGCTCCTCAACTGCGACGTGCGCCTGGTGGCCAGGGCAGTGGAGGACCGGCTGCAGCTGCCCTTGGACCTGCTGGTGTCCCCCTCTCAATCGGCCTTCATCCTGGGCAGGGACATCAGCGACAGCGTGCAGTTCCACCTGGGCCTGCTGGAATACCTGCAGCAGCGGGGCAGCCCAGCCTGGCTGTTGCTCCTGGACCTGGCGGGGGCCTATGACAACGTGTCCTGGGGCTTGCTCCAGGACACGATGGAGGCCATGGGGTTCTGCCGGGATGGGCATGTGCGCTGGGCTCAGCTGCTTCACCGGGGTGCCACGAGCCAGGTGCTGGTCAACGGCCACCTCACCGACAGCTTCCCCCTTGCGTCGGGGCTGCTGCAGGGCAGCGGGGCCTCCCCGCTCTACTGGTGCATCGTGCTCCAGCCGCTGGTCAGCTACCTCAGCTCGCTCCAGCTGGCAGGCCGCATCAGCACCCCCATCATCCCCTCCAGCCCTCTGGCCATGCACAGGGCTGCCCTCACCCCAGCGCTCCCCTCCAAGGAGTATGCGGACGACCTCACCATCGTGGTGCTCGATCGGGTCAGAGACGGGAAGGTGGTAGTGGAGGCCCTGGGCCTGTTCCGCGCTGCTGGGGGCCCTGCGCTTAGCGTGAGCAAGAGCTCAGCCCTGCCGTGCGCCCAGCCAGAGCCTGGGCCGGGTAACCAGGAGGGCTCGGGCCCCGAGGGCGCGGGGAGGGGAGGGAGGGGGGGTGACGGGTGGGAAGGGGGCGGGCAGGGGCAGGTGGGCGAGCAGGGGCTAGGGGGTGGGCCAGGGGAAGGTGGCGGGCAAGGGCAGCAGGCGGGCGGGCGGGCGCAGGGTGGGGAGCAGGAGCCGGAGGTGGTCATCCAGCTGTCCGAGCGGGGGTGCCAGTGCGCCACCTGGGGGTCCCTCTTGGGGCGGCCTCCTATGCTGCCACCAGCGAGGCCGCCTTCGGTGGGGCGGCGGCGGCCATGATGGCAGCCTCCCTCCCTTGGCGGCCCCAAGGCCTCAACCTCCTGGGGCGGGTGCAGGTGGCACAGCAGTGCCTGGCCTCCAAGTCCATCTACCTAATGGCCTTCGTGCAACCCTCCGCTCCTCTGGCGCAAGCCATGGCCTTGGCTGTCAACCGCTTTGTGGCAGCCTCAGATCTGCCCCAGGAGCGCAGCCCCAACAGCAGCCGCCTCTACCCTAGCAAGGCCATCTGCGTGTTGCCCCGGGGGGAGGGAGGGGTGGGGCTTCCCGACCTGGGGGTCACCAGCACGGCCATGCTGGCGAAGATGCTGGCCCAGCTCTGGTCGCCCCGGGTTCGTCCCTGGCAGCCTCTGACCCACAGCCTGCTGGCAGACCCCTCCCACGGCCTCAGCACGTGGGTCATCACCGACCCCACCGCCCCCCCCTCGCGAGGCATCAGCCCGCGGCTGCAAGCTCACGTGGCGGCCCTGGCTGAGCTCAAGCTGTTCCGTGCGGTGCCCCCCGCTAGCCAGTCCTTCTTCTCGGTGCTGGCAGAGCCGCTGTGGTACAACGCGCAAGTCCGCATGGACCCAGCAGCTAGGGAGGCAGCAGCTGAGCAGGGTTAAACCCACGTCCGCCACGTGAGGGAGGCCCTCCACAACCCCCAGCCGGAGGGGGAGGCCCGCTGGGCTGCCGACCTGGTCAGGGCTTGCCTCCCCGAGCCCTGGCAGGGCATGGTGGACCGCCTGCAGCCTCCTCAGCCGGAGTGGGAGTGCCGGAGGGTTGGGCCAGGGGTGGGGTTTGTGATGCGGCGCACCCCCCTGCTCCAGCCCTCCCACTGGGTGGGACCCAACGGCCGCCTCTATCCCCTAGACCCCACAGGGCAGGGGCCCATCGGGGCTTTTCGGGCGGAGGGAGGGGCGGCCTGGGAGCCAGCTGCGGTGGCCCGGCTCAACAAGCCCAGCTACAGGCTGATGCCGGAGTAGCGAGCCACCCACCTCCGCCCTTTACCCGCCCAGCATCATGTGGCGCAGGAGCAGGCTCAAGGGCAGGAGCAAGGAAGAGCCAGGGCGGTTGGCAGGGGGGGGGGCGGGCAAGGGGGCGGGGCGGGGGCAGGGGGCGAGGGCGTGGAGGAGGTGGAGGGCGTAGGGGCGCAGGGGGCGGGGCGGGAGGGCAGGCTGCCGACCCAGCTGACGAGGGGCCTGGCACCTGGCCTAAGGAGGAGTGGCTCATGGGCCCATGGGCTCACCTGCAGCTGGACCCTCAGATGTGGGGCATGGGCACCACCACCCTGCTGGACTTCTCGGTCAAGCATGCCAGGGTGCGCCTCCACCAGCTCCAGCGCGTCAGTGCCGACCCCCTCTACCCACCCAGTGGGGGCCTGTGGCCTGCGCTATGGGGTGTGCGCCCCCCCCGGGCAGCGGGTGAACCGGAGGTGGCAGCGGTGGCTGATGGGGTCCTGAGGGAGCTGGAGCTCAAGTGGGAGGCCAGCGCGCAGCAGGTGGCAGGCCAGGGGGCAGCGGGGGAGCGGGAGCAGCAGGGCAGGGATGTGGAGGAGCGGCTCCCCGAGGAGGTGCAGGGCAGCCAACCGCCTCGCTGGCTGGACACCTCCGCCAGGGCGCACCAGCGGCCCTCTCCGCAAATGAGGGCGGCCCAGCAGGCTGAGCGGCAGCTGGAGGCCCAGCAGCGGCGTGGGGGCAGGTAGCCACTTGCTCAGCCCGCTCCCCGGGCCGACACCGTGGACCAGCTGGCTGTTGGTGTTCAGGCGGGCCAACCGTGTGCGCAGGTGTGGAAAAAGCTTCTAGACCCCATCCTCCGTCGGGAGCACGTCATCGTGGCCTGGCGGGTGCTTCACGCCAGCCTCATGGTCGGGGCTTTGTGGGGCCACATCCTCAAGGGTACGGCTGCCACGGGCTCGTCCGCCTGCCGCTTCTGCCAGCCGGGGCACCTGGAGACCCTCACCCACGCCTTCCTGACCTGCCCCGCCGTGGTCCCAGCCTGGGAGTGGGTGCTGGACGTGTACGGCCGCCTCACAGGCACCCGCCCTCCCTCAGGCGACGCCATGCTGCTCCTCAGTGGGCGCCCCACCCGCGGCGAGGCCCCCCCCTTCCAGCCCCCTGACAGCCAGCCCTTTGGGTGGGGTGTTTGGGGATCGCGTATGGGGGAACCATGTCCTTTGTAGTCTTCTCTTTTCTTCGTTTCTTTAGTCTCACTCTCTCTTGTAATGCTCCTGCTTGATTTAAAAAAGGGGGTGGGAGGGGAACCTTCCGCCAGCTCTCCCTCTCTTGACCCCATGGACGCCGAGGCAGCGGCCCCCACCGCCCCTTGCCGCACGGGGGTCACGGGGCCTGGTGCGGATGCCCCTCTCCCAGCCCAGGAGCTTGGTCCCTCCACCGGCCTGGGCAGCCGGTTCGGCTCAGTGCGGGGTGGGTCCGGTGAGCTGCAGGGTAGTCAGCCTCCCCGCTGGTTTGACACCGCCGCGACAACCCCTCCGCGCTTCTCCCTGGATGACAGGAGGGCTGGGCGGGAGGAGCGGCAGCGGGCGGCTCAGTGTAGGTTGAGGCGAGGCAACACGCAGCCAGCTAACCAGCCAGTCAGAGGGGGGCCTCGCCGGCGCCGGTTTGGCATCCCTTCTTCCGGTTCCAGTTCTGGGGAGTGGGAGGCACAGCGTACAGGGCACCAGCAAGAGGCTCAGCCAAGGCCGTGGCAAGCCGGCGGGCAGCGTGCTGCGCAGCTTGGCCATGGGTCCCCACACGTGCGCCGCTACGGGCTGCTCAGCCCCTGTGCTAGCCTGGCCACCTCGTTGGGGGCCTCTTGTGACAGCCCTGTAGTTGAGTCAGCAGGGCCCCGGGATGGGAGGTTGAGGGTGCCTAAGCGGCAGCAGCCCGAGCAGGCAGCTCAGCTTGGGTAGGAGGTCGAGCAGCTCGGTCCTCTGCCCCTGCGGCCCCTGCTGGCCATCTATTCACGTGAGCCTCGGGTCCGCCTGCGCCGCCAGGGGGCCAAGTTGGCGTGCATTGAGGCCACCCCGCCCCCCCCCCCGGGCCCTCCTCCTTTGCCGGGTCCGCCTCCCCTTCCCAGCCCACCCACTCTCCTCTACACGCGCGTAGACCGCGCGGGGGCAAGCCAGGACTAGCCAGGCAGCGCCCAGGTGTGGCCGCCAGGTTCTTGGCAGTCACCCTCAACGTGCAGGGCCTTGCCCAGCCGCACAAACTGCAGGCCCTGCTTGACTGGGCCGCTGACAGCCCGGCGCAGGTAGCTTTCCTTCAAGAGTGCCATAGGGCGGAGAGCGTGTGGCAGTGGGCAGAAGCCCAATCGGGGGCCAAGCCCGCTTGGCGGGGGCAGTGGTTTCACACCCCTGGCACCGGCAGCTCCCAAGGCTGCCTGGTAGTGGTCAAGCCCTCCACCATCCTCCAGGTGTGCACCCAGGTGCAGCTGCAGGCAGAGGGGGCCCAGGGGCGGGTGCTGCGGATAGGCGGGGAGCTCGCAGGCAGGCCGGTGTCCCTAGTGTGCGTGTACGCCCCGGCGCAGCAGGCAGAGCGGCCAGCGTTCTACGCAGAGTGTCTCCCCGCTTGCCTCCCGCCTGCCGCCGACCGCCGCCTCCTCCTCATGGGGGGCGACTTCAACTGCATCCTGGCCCCAATGGAGAGAGTGGGCATCCCGCAGGGCTCGCAGCATGGGGAGGCCTGGGTGGGCAGCCGGGGCCAGGGGGCGGAGCAGCTGCGGCAGCTGGTGGGTGAGCGGGGTTTGGTGGACCCGTGGCGCCATCTGCACCCCTCCAAGAGGGACCTCACCCACTTCAGCGAGCGTTGGCAGACGGGTGCGCGCCTCGACCGGTGGTACATCTCGGAGGAGCTGGTGCAGTGGCAGATGGACAGCGCCATCCAGGGTGTGCTGCCAGTGCCCACCGACCACCGGCCCGTGTCTGTGGCAGTGTGCCCCCCCGACCTGCCTCTCACCGTCCCCGCTCCCTGGCAGCTGCACCCCGCCCACCTTGACAACCCCGACCTGCTGGACTGCCTCAAGGACTTCCTACAGGCGGAGGCCCTATACCACGAGGCTGCGAGTCAGCTGGGGCTGCCTAGGGATGGGCACAGGGCCAGGTGGGCCCGCCTCAAGCAGGGCCTGGCCATGCTTGCCCAGCACTTCCTGCGGGCCCAGCGCCGCGCGCAGCGTGACCTGCAGCAGCGCAGGGAAAAGGCGGTGGCAGTGGCCAGGGCTCACCTCGTGCGGCAGCTGGTGCAGGTGGAGCGAGAGGGGGAGGCTGAGGTGCAGGCGGCGCAGCACCTGGGAGAGGCCGCAGCCCTGGCGGGGGTGGGGGCGAGGGAGCAGGGGGCCCAGCAGTCCCCGCTGGCCAGCGCGGTTCTCGACCAGTACTACGGCGACCGCTCCTCCTTCTACTTCTACCATCGCGACCAGCCCGCGCACACCCCCACCCTCATCTCCTCTCTCCAGCTTCCCGGACAGCCAGGTCAGCCAGCAGACCTCACCACGCCGGCCGGGGTGAAGGCAGCGTGCAGGGCGTTCCAGCAGCACTACTCAGCTGCCGGGCCCACCGGAGTCTACGCAGCCAAGCCGGTGGACACAGCTGCGCGCGCAACGCTGCTGGGCAGCCTCACCTCCCACCTCACCCCCACCCAGGCTAGGGCTGCCGAGGGCCCCGATGGCAGCCCTATGCTGTCAGAGGAGGAGCTGGTCCGGGCTCTACGGGGCTGCGCGCACAGCAAGGCCCCGGGGCTAGATGGGCTGCCCATGGAGGTCTATGACCGGCTGTGGGTGGAGCTGGGGCGGCCGCTGCGGGCCATGTTGCGAGATGCCCTGGCAGACACCGCTGACCCTGCCCCCCTGGCTGAGTTTCTGACCGGCATCATCACCCTCGTGCCCAAGGCTGGCAAGCCGAGGGACCAGGTGGCCGGCTACCGCCCCATCACGCTCCTCAACTGCGACGTGCGCCTGGTGGCCAGGGCAGTGGAGGACCGGCTGCAGCTGCCCTTGGACCTGCTGGTGTCCCCCTCTCAATCGGCCTTCATCCTGGGCAGGGACATCAGCGACAGCGTGCAGTTCCACCTGGGGCCTACTGGAGTACTTGCAGCAGCGGGGCAGCCCAGCCTGGCTGTTGTTGCTGGACCTGGCGGGGCCCCATGACAACGTGTCCTGGGGCTTGCTCCAGGACACAATGGAGGCCATGGGGTTCTGCCGGGAGGGGCATGTGCGCTGGGCTCAGCTGCTGCACCGGGGTGCCACGAGCCAGGTGCTGGTCAACGGCCACCTCACCGACAGCTTCCCTCTTGCGTCGGGGCTGCTGCAGGGCAGCGGGGCCTCCCCGCTCTACTGGTGCATCGTGCTCCAGCCGCTGGTCAGCTACCTCAGCTCGCTCCAGCTGACAGGCCGCATCAGCACCCCCACCATCCCCTCCAGCCCTCTGGCCATGCACAGGGCCGCACTGACCCCCGCGCTCCCCTCCAAAGAGAATGCGGGCGACCACACCATCGTGGTGCTCGATCGGGTCAGAGACGGGAAGGTGGTAGTGGAGGCCCTGGGCCTGTTCCGCGCCGCTGGGGGCCCTGCGCTGAGTGTGAGCAAGAGCTCAGCCATGCCGTGCGCCCAGCCAGAGCCCTGGCTGGGTAACCAGGAGGGCTCGGGCCAAGAGGGGGCGGGGAGGGGAGGAAGGGGGGGTGACTGGGGGGAAGGGGGCGGGCAGGGGCAGGTGGGCGAGCAGGGGCTAGGGGGTGGGCTGGGGGAAGGTGGCGGGCTAGGGCAGCAGCAGGGCGGGCGGGAGCAAGGTGGGGAGCAGGAGCCGGAGGTGGTCATCCAGCTGTCCGAGCGGGGGTGCCAGTGCGCCACCTGGGGGTCCCTCTTGGGGCGGCCTCCTATGCTGCCACCAGCGAGGCCGCCTTCGGTGGGGCGGCGGCGGCCATGATGGCAGCCTCCCTCCCTTGGCGGCCCCAAGGCCTCAACCTCCTGGGGCGGGTGCAGGTGGCACAGCAGTGCCTGGCCTCCAAGTCCATCTACCTAATGGCCTTCGTGCAACCCTCCGCTCCTCTGGCGCAAGCCATGGCCTTGGCTGTCAACCGCTTTGTGGCAGCCTCAGATCTGCCCCAGGAGC
>JASKMD010000026.1:15926677-15975985 GCA_030144725.1 Haematococcus lacustris | reverse complement strand
CGGCAGGCGGGAGGCAAGCGGGGAGACACTCTGCGTAGAACGCTGGCCGCTCTGCCTGCTGCGCCGGGGCGTACACGCACACTAGGGACACCGGCCTGCCTGCGAGCTCCCCGCCTATCCGCAGCACCCGCCCCTGGGCCCCCTCTGCCTGCAGCTGCACCTGGGTGCACACCTGGAGGATGGTGGAGGGCTTGACCACTAGCAGGCAGCCTTGGGAGCTGCCGGTGCCAGGGGTGTGAAACCACTGCCCCCGCCAAGCGGGCTTGGCCCCCGATTGGGCTTCTGCCCACTGCCACACGCTCTCCGCCCTATGGCACTCTTGAAGGAAAGCTACCTGCGCCGGGCTGTCAGCGGCCCAGTCAAGCAGGGCCTGCAGTTTGTGCGGCTGGGCAAGGCCCTGCACGTTGAGGGTGACTGCCAAGAACCTGGCGGCCACACCTGGGCGCTGCCTGGCTAGTCCTGGCTTGCCCCCGCGCGGTCTACGCGCGTGTAGAGGAGAGTGGGTGGGCTGGGAAGGGGAGGCGGACCCGGCAAAGGAGGAGGGCCCGGGGGGGGGGGCGGGGTGGCCTCAATGCACGCCAACTTGGCCCCCTGGCGGCGCAGGCGGACCCGAGGCTCACGTGAATAGATGGCCAGCAGGGGCCGCAGGGGCAGAGGACCGAGCTGCTCGACCTCCTACCCAAGCTGAGCTGCCTGCTCGGGCTGCTGCCGCTTAGGCACCCTCAACCTCCCATCCCGGGGCCCTGCTGACTCAACTACAGGGCTGTCACAAGAGGCCCCCAACGAGGTGGCCAGGCTAGCACAGGGGCTGAGCAGCCCGTAGCGGCGCACGTGTGGGGACCCATGGCCAAGCTGCGCAGCACGCTGCCCGCCGGCTTGCCACGGCCTTGGCTGAGCCTCTTGCTGGTGCCCTGTACGCTGTGCCTCCCACTCCCCAGAACTGGAACCGGAAGAAGGGATGCCAAACCGGCGCCGGCGAGGCCCCCCTCTGGCTGGCTGGTTAGCTGGCTGCGTGTTGCCTCGCCTCAACCTACACTGAGCCGCCCGCTGCCGCTCCTCCCGCCCAGCCCTCCTGTCATCCAGGGAGAAGCGCGGAGGGGTTGTCGCGGCGGTGTCAAACCAGCGGGGAGGCTGACTACCCTGCAGCTCACCGGACCCACCCCGCACTGAGCCGAACCGGCTGCCCAGGCCGGTGGAGGGACCAAGCTCCTGGGCTGGGAGAGGGGCATCCGCACCAGGCCCCGTGACCCCCGTGCGGCAAGGGGCGGTGGGGGCCGCTGCCTCGGCGTCCATGGGGTCAAGAGAGGGAGAGCTGGCGGAAGGTTCCCCTCCCACCCCCCTTTTTAAATCAAGCAGGAGCATTACAAGAGAGAGTGAGACTAAAGAAACGAAGAAAAGAGAAGACTACAAAGGACATGGTTCCCCCATACGCGATCCCCAAACACCCCACCCAAAGGGCTGGCTGTCAGGGGGCTGGAAGGGGGGGGCCTCGCCGCGGGTGGGGCGCCCACTGAGGAGCAGCATGGCGTCGCCTGAGGGAGGGCGGGTGCCTGTGAGGCGGCCGTACACGTCCAGCACCCACTCCCAGGCTGGGACCACGGCGGGGCAGGTCAGGAAGGCGTGGGTGAGGGTCTCCAGGTGCCCCGGCTGGCAGAAGCGGCAGGCGGACGAGCCCGTGGCAGCCGTACCCTTGAGGATGTGGCCCCACAAAGCCCCGACCATGAGGCTGGCGTGAAGCACCCGCCAGGCCACGATGACGTGCTCCCGACGGAGGATGGGGTCTAGAAGCTTCTTCCACACCTGCGCACACGGTTGGCCCGCCTGAACACCAACAGCCAGCTGGTCCACGGTGTCGGCCCGGGGAGCGGGCTGAGCAAGTGGCTGCCTGCCCCCACGCCGCAGCTGGGCCTCCAGCTGCCGCTCAGCCTGCTGGGCCGCCCTCATTTGCGGAGAGGGCCGCTGGTGCGCCCTGGCGGAGGTGTCCAGCCAGCGAGGCGGTTGGCTGCCCTGCACCTCCTCGGGGAGCCGCTCCTCCACATCCCTGCCCTGCTGCTCCCGCTCCCCCGCTGCCCCCTGCCCTGCCACCTGCTGCGCGCTGGCCTCCCACTTGAGCTCCAGCTCCCTCAGGACCCCATCAGCCACCGCTGCCACCTCCGGTTCGCCCGCTGCCCGGGGGGGGCGCACACCCCACAGCGCAGGCCACAGGCCCCCACTGGGTGGGTAGAGGGGGTCGGCACTGACGCGCTGGAGCTGGTGGAGGCGCACCCTGGCATGCTTGACCGGGAAGTCCAGCAGGGTGGTGGTGCCCATGCCCCACACCTGAGGGTCCAGCTGCAGGTGAGCCCATGGGCCCATGAGCCACTCCTCCTTAGGCCAGGTGCTAGGCCCCTCGTCAGCTGGGTCGGCAGCCTGCCCTCCCGCCCCGCCCCCTGCGCCCCTACGCCCTCCACCTCCTCCACGCCCTCGCCCCCTGCCCCCGCCCCGCCCCCTTGCCCGCCCCCCCCCCTGCCAACCGCCCTGGCTCTTCCTTGCTCCTGCCCTTGAGCCTGCTCCTGCGCCACATGATGCTGGGCGGGTAAAGGGCGGAGGTGGGTGGCTCGCTACTCCGGCGTCAGCCTGTAGCTGGGCTTGTTGAGCCGGGCCACCGCAGCTGGCTCCCAGGCCGCCCCTCCCTCCGCCCGAAAAGCCCCGATGGGCCCCTGCCCTGTGGGGTCTAGGGGATAGAGGCGGCCGTTGGGGCCCACCCAGTGGGAGGGCTGGAGCAGGGGGGTGCGCCGCATCACAAACCCCACCCCTGGCCCAACCCTCCGGCACTCCCACTCCGGCTGAGGAGGCTGCAGGCGGTCCACCATGCCCTGCCAGGGCTCGGGGAGGCAAGCCCTGACCAGGTCGGCAGCCCAGCGGGCCTCCCCCTCCGGCTGGGGGTTGTGGAGGGCCTCCCTCACGTGGCGGACGTGGGTTTAACCCTGCTCAGCTGCTGCCTCCCTAGCTGCTGGGTTCATGCGGACTTGCGCGTTGTACCACAGCGGCTCTGCCAGCACCGAGAAGAAGGACTGGCTAGCGGGGGGCACCGCACGGAACAGCTTGAGCTCAGCCAGGGCCGCCACGTGAGCTTGCAGCCGCGGGCTGATGCCTCGCGAGGGGGGGGCGGTGGGGTCGGTGATGACCCACGTGCTGAGGCCGTGGGAGGGGTCTGCCAGCAGGCTGTGGGTCAGAGGCTGCCAGGGACGAACCCGGGGCGACCAGAGCTGGGCCAGCATCTTCGCCAGCATGGCCGTGCTGGTGACCCCCAGGTCGGGAAGCCCCACCCCTCCCTCCCCCCGGGGCAACACGCAGATGGCCTTGCTAGGGTAGAGGCGGCTGCTGTTGGGGCTGCGCTCCTGGGGCAGATCTGAGGCTGCCACAAAGCGGTTGACAGCCAAGGCCATGGCTTGCGCCAGAGGAGCGGAGGGTTGCACGAAGGCCATTAGGTAGATGGACTTGGAGGCCAGGCACTGCTGTGCCACCTGCACCCGCCCCAGGAGGTTGAGGCCTTGGGGCCGCCAAGGGAGGGAGGCTGCCATCATGGCCGCCGCCGCCCCACCGAAGGCGGCCTCGCTGGTGGCAGCATAGGAGGCCGCCCCAAGAGGGACCCCCAGGTGGCGCACTGGCACCCCCGCTCGGACAGCTGGATGACCACCTCCGGCTCCTGCTCCCCACCTTGCTCCCGCCCGCCCTGCTGCTGCCCTAGCCCGCCACCTTCCCCCAGCCCACCCCCTAGCCCCTGCTCGCCCACCTGCCCCTGCCCGCCCCCTTCCCCCCCGTCACCCCCCCTTCCTCCCCTCCCCGCCCCCTCTTGGCCCGAGCCCTCCTGGTTACCCAGCCAGGGCTCTGGCTGGGCGCACGGCATGGCTGAGCTCTTGCTCACACTCAGCGCAGGGCCCCCAGCGGCGCGGAACAGGTGCAGGGCCTCCACTACCACCTTCCCGTCTCTGACCCGATCGAGCACCACGATGGTGTGGTCGCCCGCATACTCCTTGGAGGGGAGCGCGGGGGTCAGGGCGGCCCTGTGCATGGCCAGAGGGCTGGAGGGGATGGTGGGGGTGCTGATGCGGCCTGCCAGCTGGAGCGAGCTGAGGTAGCTGACCAGCGGCTGGAGCACGATGCACCAGTAGAGCGGGGGGGCCCCGCTGCCCTGCAGCAGCCCCGACGCAAGGGGGAAGCTGTCGGTGAGGTGGCCGTTGACCAGCACCTGGCTCGTGGCCCCCCGGTGCAGCAGCTGAGCCCAGCGCACATGCCCCTCCCGGCAGAACCCCATGGCCTCCATTGTGTCCTGGAGCAAGCCCCAGGACACGTTGTCATGGGGCCCCGCCAGGTCCAGCAACAACAGCCAGGCTGGGCTGCCCCGCTGCTGCAAGTACTCCAGCAGGCCCAGGTGGAACTGCACGCTGTCGCTGATGTCCCTGCCCAGGATGAAGGCCGATTGAGAGGGGGACACCAGCAGGTCCAAGGGCAGCTGCAGCCGGTCCTCCACTGCCCTGGCCACCAGGCGCACGTCGCAGTTGAGGAGCGTGATGGGGCGGTAGCCGGCCACCTGGTCCCTCGGCTTGCCAGCCTTGGGCACGAGGGTGATGATGCCGGTCAGAAACTCAGCCAGGGGGGCAGGGTCAGCGGTGTCTGCCAGGGCATCTCGCAACATGGCCCGCAGCGGCCGCCCCAGCTCCACCCACAGCCGGTCATAGACCTCCATGGGCAGCCCATCTAGCCCCGGGGCCTTGCTGTGCGCGCAGCCCCGTAGAGCCCGGACCAGCTCCTCCTCTGACAGCATAGGGCTGCCATCGGGGCCCTCGGCAGCCCTAGCCTGGGTGGGGGTGAGGTGGGAGGTGAGGCTGCCCAGCAGCGTTGCGCGCGCAGCTGTGTCCACCGGCTTGGCTGCGTAGACTCCGGTGGGCCCGGCAGCTGAGTAGTGCTGCTGGAACGCCCTGCACGCTGCCTTCACCCCGGCCGGCGTGGTGAGGTCTGCTGGCTGACCTGGCTGTCCGGGAAGCTGGAGAGAGGAGATGAGGGTGGGGGTGTGCGCGGGCTGGTCGCGATGGTAGAAGTAGAAGGAGGAGCGGTCGCCGTAGTACTGGTCGAGAACCGCGCTGGCCAGCGGGGACTGCTGGGCCCCCTGCTCCCTCGCCCCCACCCCCGCCAGGGCTGCGGCCTCTCCCAGGTGCTGCGCCGCCTGCACCTCAGCCTCCCCCTCTCGCTCCACCTGCACCAGCTGCCGCACGAGGTGAGCCCTGGCCACTGCCACCGCCTTTTCCCTGCGCTGCTGCAGGTCACGCTGCGCGCGGCGCTGGGCCCGCAGGAAGTGCTGGGCACGCATGGCCAGGCCCTGCTTGAGGCGGGCCCACCTGGCCCTGTGCCCATCCCTAGGCAGCCCCAGCTGACTCGCAGCCTCGTGGTATAGGGCCTCCGCCTGTAGGAAGTCCTTGAGGCAGTCCAGCAGGTCGGGGTTGTCAAGGTGGGCGGGGTGCAGCTGCCAGGGAGCGGGGACGGTGAGAGGCAGGTCGGGGGGGCACACTGCCACAGACACGGGCCGGTGGTCGGTGGGCACTGGCAGCACACCCTGGATGGCGCTGTCCATCTGCCACTGCACCAGCTCCTCCGAGATGTACCACCGGTCGAGGCGCGCACCCGTCTGCCAACGCTCGCTGAAGTGGGTGAGGTCTCTCTTGGAGGGGTGCAGATGGCGCCACGGGTCCACCAGACCCCGCTCACCCACCAGCTGCCGCAGCTGCTCCGCCCCCTGGCCCCGGCTGCCCACCCAGGCCTCCCCATGCTGCGAGCCCTGCGGGATGCCCACTCTCTCCATTGGGGCCAGGATGCAGTTGAAGTCGCCCCCCATGAGGAGGAGGCGGCAGTCGGCGGCAGGCGGGAGGCAAGCGGGGAGACACTCTGCGTAGAACGCTGGCCGCTCTGCCTGCTGCGCCGGGGCGTACACGCACACTAGGGACACCGGCCTGCCTGCGAGCTCCCCGCCTATCCGCAGCACCCGCCCCTGGGCCCCCTCTGCCTGCAGCTGCACCTGGGTGCACACCTGGAGGATGGTGGAGGGCTTGACCACTACCAGGCAGCCTTGGGAGCTGCCGGTGCCAGGGGTGTGAAACCACTGCCCCCGCCAAGCGGGCTTGGCCCCCGATTGGGCTTCTGCCCACTGCCACACGCTCTCCGCCCTATGGCACTCTTGAAGGAAAGCTACCTGCGCCGGGCTGTCAGCGGCCCAGTCAAGCAGGGCCTGCAGTTTGTGCGGCTGGGCAAGGCCCTGCACGTTGAGGGTGACTGCCAAGAACCTGGCGGCCACACCTGGGCGCTGCCTGGCTAGTCCTGGCTTGCCCCCGCGCGGTCTACGCGCGTGTAGAGGAGAGTGGGTGGGCTGGGAAGGGGAGGCGGACCCGGCAAAGGAGGAGGGCCCGGGGGGGGGGGCGGGGTGGCCTCAATGCACGCCAACTTGGCCCCCTGGCGGCGCAGGCGGACCCGAGGCTCACGTGAATAGATGGCCAGCAGGGGCCGCAGGGGCAGAGGACCGAGCTGCTCGACCTCCTACCCAAGCTGAGCTGCCTGCTCGGGCTGCTGCCGCTTAGGCACCCTCAACCTCCCATCCCGGGGCCCTGCTGACTCAACTACAGGGCTGTCACAAGAGGCCCCCAACGAGGTGGCCAGGCTAGCACAGGGGCTGAGCAGCCCGTAGCGGCGCACGTGTGGGGACCCATGGCCAAGCTGCGCAGCACGCTGCCCGCCGGCTTGCCACGGCCTTGGCTGAGCCTCTTGCTGGTGCCCTGTACGCTGTGCCTCCCACTCCCCAGAACTGGAACCGGAAGAAGGGATGCCAAACCGGCGCC
Source organism: Haematococcus lacustris (assembly GCA_030144725.1). Classification (NCBI taxonomy): domain Eukaryota; kingdom Viridiplantae; phylum Chlorophyta; class Chlorophyceae; order Chlamydomonadales; family Haematococcaceae; genus Haematococcus; species Haematococcus lacustris. The sequence goes on along the minus strand of JASKMD010000026.1, from coordinate 15,969,119 downwards.
GGCGAGGCCCCCCTCTGGCTGGCTGGTTAGCTGGCTGCGTGTTGCCTCGCCTCAACCTACACTGAGCCGCCCGCTGCCGCTCCTCCCGCCCAGCCCTCCTGTCATCCAGGGAGAAGCGCGGAGGGGTTGTCGCGGCGGTGTCAAACCAGCGGGGAGGCTGACTACCCTGCAGCTCACCGGACCCACCCCGCACTGAGCCGAACCGGCTGCCCAGGCCGGTGGAGGGACCAAGCTCCTGGGCTGGGAGAGGGGCATCCGCACCAGGCCCCGTGACCCCCGTGCGGCAAGGGGCGGTGGGGGCCGCTGCCTCGGCGTCCATGGGGTCAAGAGAGGGAGAGCTGGCGGAAGGTTCCCCTCCCACCCCCCTTTTTAAATCAAGCAGGAGCATTACAAGAGAGAGTGAGACTAAAGAAACGAAGAAAAGAGAAGACTACAAAGGACATGGTTCCCCCATACGCGATCCCCAAACACCCCACCCAAAGGGCTGGCTGTCAGGGGGCTGGAAGGGGGGGGCCTCGCCGCGGGTGGGGCGCCCACTGAGGAGCAGCATGGCGTCGCCTGAGGGAGGGCGGGTGCCTGTGAGGCGGCCGTACACGTCCAGCACCCACTCCCAGGCTGGGACCACGGCGGGGCAGGTCAGGAAGGCGTGGGTGAGGGTCTCCAGGTGCCCCGGCTGGCAGAAGCGGCAGGCGGACGAGCCCGTGGCAGCCGTACCCTTGAGGATGTGGCCCCACAAAGCCCCGACCATGAGGCTGGCGTGAAGCACCCGCCAGGCCACGATGACGTGCTCCCGACGGCGGATGGGGTCTAGAAGCTTCTTCCACACCTGCGCACACGGTTGGCCCGCCTGAACACCAACAGCCAGCTGGTCCACGGTGTCGGCCCGGGGAGCGGGCTGAGCAAGTGGCTGCCTGCCCCCACGCCGCAGCTGGGCCTCCAGCTGCCGCTCAGCCTGCTGGGCCGCCCTCATTTGCGGAGAGGGCCGCTGGTGCGCCCTGGCGGAGGTGTCCAGCCAGCGAGGCGGTTGGCTGCCCTGCACCTCCTCGGGGAGCCGCTCCTCCACATCCCTGCCCTGCTGCTCCCGCTCCCCCGCTGCCCCCTGCCCTGCCACCTGCTGCGCGCTGGCCTCCCACTTGAGCTCCAGCTCCCTCAGGACCCCATCAGCCACCGCTGCCACCTCCGGTTCGCCCGCTGCCCGGGGGGGGCGCACACCCCACAGCGCAGGCCACAGGCCCCCACTGGGTGGGTAGAGGGGGTCGGCACTGACGCGCTGGAGCTGGTGGAGGCGCACCCTGGCATGCTTGACCGGGAAGTCCAGCAGGGTGGTGGTGCCCATGCCCCACACCTGAGGGTCCAGCTGCAGGTGAGCCCATGGGCCCATGAGCCACTCCTCCTTAGGCCAGGTGCTAGGCCCCTCGTCAGCTGGGTCGGCAGCCTGCCCTCCCGCCCCGCCCCCTGCGCCCCTACGCCCTCCACCTCCTCCACGCCCTCGCCCCCTGCCCCCGCCCCGCCCCCTTGCCCGCCCCCCCCCCTGCCAACCGCCCTGGCTCTTCCTTGCTCCTGCCCTTGAGCCTGCTCCTGCGCCACGTGATGCTGGGCGGGTAAAGGGCGGAGGTGGGTGGCTCGCTACTCCGGCGTCAGCCAGTAGCTGGGCTTGTTGAGCCGGGCCACCGCAGCTGGCTCCCAGGCCGCCCCTCCCTCCGCCCGAAAAGCCCCGATGGGCCCCTGCCCTGTGGGGTCTAGGGGATAGAGGCGGCCGTTGGGGCCCACCCAGTGGGAGGGCTGGAGCAGGGGGGTGCGCCGCATCACAAACCCCACCCCTGGCCCAACCCTCCGGCACTCCCACTCCGGCTGAGGAGGCTGCAGGCGGTCCACCATGCCCTGCCAGGGCTCGGGGAGGCAAGCCCTGACCAGGTCGGCAGCCCAGCGGGCCTCCCCCTCCGGCTGGGGGTTGTGGAGGGCCTCCCTCACGTGGCGGACGTGGGTCCAACCCTGCTCAGCTGCTGCCTCCCTAGCTGCTGGGTTCATGCGGACTTGCGCGTTGTACCACAGCGGCTCTGCCAGCACCGAGAAGAAGGACTGGCTAGCGGGGGCACCGCACGGAACAGCTTGAGCTGAGCCAGGGCCGCCACGTGGGCTTGCAGCCGCGGGCTGATGCCTCGCGAGGGGGAGGCGGTGGGGTCGGTGATGACCCACGTGCTGAGGCCGTGGGAGGGGTCTGCCAGCAGGCTGTGGGTCAGAGGCTGCCAGGGACGAACCCGGGCGATCAGAGCTGGGCCAGCATCTTCGCCAGCATGGCCGTGCTGGTGACCCCCAGGTCGGGAAGCCCCACCCCTCCCTCCCCCCGGGGCAACACGCAGATGGCCTTGCTAGGGTAGAGGCGGCTGCTGTTGGGGCTGCGCTCCTGGGGCAGATCTGAGGCTGCCACAAAGCGGTTGACAGCCAAGGCCATGGCTTGCGCCAGAGGAGCGGAGGGTTGCACGAAGGCCATTAGGTAGATGGACTTGGAGGCCAGGCACTGCTGTGCCACCTGCACCCGCCCCAGGAGGTTGAGGCCTTGGGGCCGCCAAGGGAGGGAGGCTGCCATCATGGCCGCCGCCGCCCCACCGAAGGCGGCCTCGCTGGTGGCAGCATAGGAGGCCGCCCCAAGAGGGACCCCCAGGTGGCGCACTGGCACCCCCGCTCGGACAGCTGGATGACCACCTCCGGCTCCTGCTTCCCACCTTGCTCCCGCCCGCCCTGCTGCTGCCCTAGCCCGCCACCTCCCCCAAGCCCACCCCCTAGCCCCTGCTCGCCCACCTGCCCCTGCCCGCCCCCTTCCCCCCAGTCACCCCCCCTTCCTCCCCTCCCCGCCCCCTCTTGGCCCGAGCCCTCCTGGTTACCCAGCCAGGGCTCTGGCTGGGCGCACGGCATGGCTGAGCTCTTGCTCACACTCAGCGCAGGGCCCCCAGCGGCGCGGAACAGGTGCAGGCCCTCCACTACCACCTTCCCGTCTCTGACCCGATCGAGCACCACGATGGTGTGGTCGCCCGCATTCTCCTTGGAGGGGAGCGCGGGGGTCAGGGCGGCCCTGTGCATGGCCAGAGGGCTGGAGGGGATGGTGGAGGTGCTGATGCGGCCTGCCAGCTGGAGCGAGCTGAGGTAGCTGACCAGCGGCTGGAGCACGATGCACCAGTAGAGCGGGGGGGCCCCGCTGCCCTGCAGCAGCCCCGACGCAAGGGGGAAGCTGTCGGTGAGGTGGCCGTTGACCAGCACCTGGCTCGTGGCCCCCCGGTGCAGCAGCTGAGCCCAGCGCACATGCCCCTCCCGGCAGAACCCCATGGCCTCCATTGTGTCCTGGAGCAAGCCCCAGGACACGTTGTCATGGGGCCCCGCCAGGTCCAGCAACAACAGCCAGGCTGGGCTGCCCCGCTGCTGCAAGTACTCCAGCAGGCCCAGGTGGAACTGCACGCTGTCGCTGATGTCCCTGCCCAGGATGAAGGCCGATTGAGAGGGGGACACCAGCAGGTCCAAGGGCAGCTGCAGCCGGTCCTCCACTGCCCTGGCCACCAAGCGCACGTCGCAGTTGAGGAGCGTGATGGGGCGGTAGCCGGCCACCTGGTCCCTCGGCTTGCCAGCCTTGGGCACGAGGGTGATGATGCCGGTCAGAAACTCAGCCAGGGGGGCAGGGTCAGCGGTGTCTGCCAGGGCATCTCGCAACATGGCCCGCAGCGGCCGCCCCAGCTCCACCCACAGCCGGTCATAGACCTCCATGGGCAGCCCATCTAGCCCCGGGGCCTTGCTGTGCGCGCAGCCCCGTAGAGCCCGGACCAGCTCCTCCTCTGACAGCATAGGGCTGCCATCGGGGCCCTCGGCAGCCCTAGCCTGGGTGGAGGTGAGGTGGGAGGTGAGGCTGCCCAGCAGCGTTGCGCGCGCAGCTGTGTCCACCGGCTTGGCTGCGTAGACTCCGGTGGGCCCGGCAGCTGAGTAGTGCTGCTGGAACGCCCTGCACGCTGCCTTCACCCCGGCCGGCGTGGTGAGGTCTGCTGGCTGACCTGGCTGTCCGGGAAGCTGGAGAGAGGAGATGAGGGTGGGGGTGTGCGCGGGCTGGTCGCGATGGTAGAAGTAGAAGGAGGAGCGGTCGCCGTAGTACTGGTCGAGAACCGCGCTGGCCAGCGGGGACTGCTGGGCCCCCTGCTCCCTCGCCCCCACCCCCGCCAGGGCTGCGGCCTCTCCCAGGTGCTGCGCCGCCTGCACCTCAGCCTCCCCCTCTCGCTCCACCTGCACCAGCTGCCGCACGAGGTGAGCCCTGGCCACTGCCACCGCCTTTTCCCTGCGCTGCTGCAGGTCACGCTGCGCGCGGCGCTGGGCCCGCAGGAAGTGCTGGGCACGCATGGCCAGGCCCTGCTTGAGGCGGGCCCACCTGGCCCTGTGCCCATCCCTAGGCAGCCCCAGCTGACTCGCAGCCTCGTGGTATAGGGCCTCCGCCTGTAGGAAGTCCTTGAGGCAGTCCAGCAGGTCGGGGTTGTCAAGGTGGGCGGGGTGCAGCTGCCAGGGAGCGGGGACGGTGAGAGGCAGGTCGGGGGGGCACACTGCCACAGACACGGGCCGGTGGTCGGTGGGCACTGGCAGCACACCCTGGATGGCGCTGTCCATCTGCCACTGCACCAGCTCCTCCGAGATGTACCACCGGTCGAGGCGCGCACCCGTCTGCCAACGCTCGCTGAAGTGGGTGAGGTCCCTCTTGGAGGGGTGCAGATGGCGCCACGGGTCCACCAAACCCCGCTCACCCACCAGCTGCCGCAGCTGCTCCGCCCCCTGGCCCCGGCTGCCCACCCAGGCCTCCCCATGCTGCGAGCCCTGCGGGATGCCCACTCTCTCCATTGGGGCCAGGATGCAGTTGAAGTCGCCCCCCATGAGGAGGAGGCGGCGGTCGGCGGCAGGCGGGAGGCAAGCGGGGAGACACTCTGCGTAGAACGCTGGCCGCTCTGCCTGCTGCGCCGGGGCGTACACGCACACTAGGGACACCGGCCTGCCTGCGAGCTCCCCGCCTATCCGCAGCACCCGCCCCTGGGCCCCCTCTGCCTGCAGCTGCACCTGGGTGCACACCTGGAGGATGGTGGAGGGCTTGACCACTACCAGGCAGCCTTGGGAGCTGCCGGTGCCAGGGGTGTGAAACCACTGCCCCCGCCAAGCGGGCTTGGCCCCCGATTGGGCTTCTGCCCACTGCCACACGCTCTCCGCCCTATGGCACTCTTGAAGGAAAGCTACCTGCGCCGGGCTGTCAGCGGCCCAGTCAAGCAGGGCCTGCAGTTTGTGCGGCTGGGCAAGGCCCTGCACGTTGAGGGTGACTGCCAAGAACCTGGCGGCCACACCTGGGCGCTGCCTGGCTAGTCCTGGCTTGCCCCCGCGCGGTCTACGCGCGTGTAGAGGAGAGTGGGTGGGCTGGGAAGGGGAGGCGGACCCGGCAAAGGAGGAGGGCCCGGGGGGGGGGGCGGGGTGGCCTCAATGCACGCCAACTTGGCCCCCTGGCGGCGCAGGCGGACCCGAGGCTCACGTGAATAGATGGCCAGCAGGGGCCGCAGGGGCAGAGGACCGAGCTGCTCGACCTCCTACCCAAGCTGAGCTGCCTGCTCGGGCTGCTGCCGCTTAGGCACCCTCAACCTCCCATCCCGGGGCCCTGCTGACTCAACTACAGGGCTGTCACAAGAGGCCCCCAACGAGGTGGCCAGGCTAGCACAGGGGCTGAGCAGCCCGTAGCGGCGCACGTGTGGGGACCCATGGCCAAGCTGCGCAGCACGCTGCCCGCCGGCTTGCCACGGCCTTGGCTGAGCCTCTTGCTGGTGCCCTGTACGCTGTGCCTCCCACTCCCCAGAACTGGAACCGGAAGAAGGGATGCCAAACCGGCGCCGGCGAGGCCCCCCTCTGACTGGCTGGTTAGCTGGCTGCGTGTTGCCTCGCCTCAACCTACACTGAGCCGCCCGCTGCCGCTCCTCCCGCCCAGCCCTCCTGTCATCCAGGGAGAAGCGCGGAGGGGTTGTCGCGGCGGTGTCAAACCAGCGGGGAGGCTGACTACCCTGCAGCTCACCGGACCCACCCCGCACTGAGCCGAACCGGCTGCCCAGGCCGGTGGAGGGACCAAGCTCCTGGGCTGGGAGAGGGGCATCCGCACCAGGCCCCGTGACCCCCGTGCGGCAAGGGGCGGTGGGGGCCGCTGCCTCGGCGTCCATGGGGTCAAGAGAGGGAGAGCTGGCGGAAGGTTCCCCTCCCACCCCCTTTTTTAAATCAAGCAGGAGCATTACAAGAGAGAGTGAGACTAAAGAAACGAAGAAAAGAGAAGACTACAAAGGACATGGTTCCCCCATACGCGATCCCCAAACACCCCACCCAAAGGGCTGGCTGTCAGGGGGCTGGAAGGGGGGGGCCTCGCCGCGGGTGGGGCGCCCACTGAGGAGCAGCATGGCGTCGCCTGAGGGAGGGCGGGTGCCTGTGAGGCGGCCGTACACGTCCAGCACCCACTCCCAGGCTGGGACCACGGCGGGGCAGGTCAGGAAGGCGTGGGTGAGGGTCTCCAGGTGCCCCGGCTGGCAGAAGCGGCAGGCGGACGAGCCCGTGGCAGCCGTACCCTTGAGGATGTGGCCCCACAAAGCCCCGACCATGAGGCTGGCGTGAAGCACCCGCCAGGCCACGATGACGTGCTCCCGACGGAGGATGGGGTCTAGAAGCTTCTTCCACACCTGCGCACACGGTTGGCCCGCCTGAACACCAACAGCCAGCTGGTCCACGGTGTCGGCCCGGGGAGCGGGCTGAGCAAGTGGCTGCCTGCCCCCACGCCGCTGCTGGGCCTCCAGCTGCCGCTCAGCCTGCTGGGCCGCCCTCATTTGCGGAGAGGGCCGCTGGTGCGCCCTGGCGGAGGTGTCCAGCCAGCGAGGCGGTTGGCTGCCCTGCACCTCCTCGGGGAGCCGCTCCTCCACATCCCTGCCCTGCTGCTCCCGCTCCCCCGCTGCCCCCTGCCCTGCCACCTGCTGCGCGCTGGCCTCCCACTTGAGCTCCAGCTCCCTCAGGACCCCATCAGCCACCGCTGCCACCTCCGGTTCGCCCGCTGCCCGGGGGGGGCGCACACCCCACAGCGCAGGCCACAGGCCCCCACTGGGTGGGTAGAGGGGGTCGGCACTGACGCGCTGGAGCTGGTGGAGGCGCACCCTGGCATGCTTGACCGGGAAGTCCAGCAGGGTGGTGGTGCCCATGCCCCACACCTGAGGGTCCAGCTGCAGGTGAGCCCATGGGCCCATGAGCCACTCCTCCTTAGGCCAGGTGCTAGGCCCCTCGTCAGCTGGGTCGGCAGCCTGCCCTCCCGCCCCGCCCCCTGCGCCCCTACGCCCTCCACCTCCTCCACGCCCTCGCCCCCTGCCCCCGCCCCGCCCCCTTGCCCGCCCCCCCCCTGCCAACCGCCCTGGCTCTTCCTTGCTCCTGCCCTTGAGCCTGCTCCTGCGCCACGTGATGCTGGGCGGGTAAAGGGCGGAGGTGGGTGGCTCGCTACTCCGGCGTCAGCCTGTAGCTGGGCTTGTTGAGCCGGGCCACCGCAGCTGGCTCCCAGGCCGCCCCTCCCTCCGCCCGAAAAGCCCCGATGGGCCCCTGCCCTGTGGGGTCTAGGGGATAGAGGCGGCCGTTGGGGCCCACCCAGTGGGAGGGCTGGAGCAGGGGGGTGCGCCGCATCACAAACCCCACCCCTGGCCCAACCCTCCGGCACTCCCACTCCGGCTGAGGAGGCTGCAGGCGGTCCACCATGCCCTGCCAGGGCTCGGGGAGGCAAGCCCTGACCAGGTCGGCAGCCCAGCGGGCCTCCCCCTCCGGCTGGGGGTTGTGGAGGGCCTCCCTCACGTGGCGGACGTGGGTCCAACCCTGCTCAGCTGCTGCCTCCCTAGCTGCTGGGTTCATGCGGACTTGCGCGTTGTACCACAGCGGCTCTGCCAGCACCGAGAAGAAGGACTGGCTAGCGGGGGGCACCGCACGGAACAGCTTGAGCTCAGCCAGGGCCGCCACGTGGGCTTGCAGCCGCGGGCTGATGCCTCGCGAGGGGGAGGCGGTGGGGTCGGTGATGACCCACGTGCTGAGGCCGTGGGAGGGGTCTGCCAGCAGGCTGTGGGTCAGAGGCTGCCAGGGACGAACCCGGGGCGACCAGAGCTGGGCCAGCATCTTCGCCAGCATGGCCGTGCTGGTGACCCCCAGGTCGGGAAGCCCCACCCCTCCCTCCCCCCGGGGCAACACGCAGATGGCCTTGCTAGGGTAGAGGCGGCTGCTGTTGGGGCTGCGCTCCTGGGGCAGATCTGAGGCTGCCACAAAGCGGTTGACAGCCAAGGCCATGGCTTGCGCCAGAGGAGCGGAGGGTTGCACGAAGGCCATTAGGTAGATGGACTTGGAGGCCAGGCACTGCTGTGCCACCTGCACCCGCCCCAGGAGGTTGAGGCCTTGGGGCCGCCAAGGGAGGGAGGCTGCCATCATGGCCGCCGCCGCCCCACCGAAGGCGGCCTCGCTGGTGGCAGCATAGGAGGCCGCCCCAAGAGGGACCCCCAGGTGGCGCACTGGCACCCCCGCTCGGACAGCTGGATGACCACCTCCGGCTCCTGCTCCCCACCTTGCTCCCGCCCGCCCTGCTGCTGCCCTAGCCCGCCACCTTCCCCCAGCCCACCCCCTAGCCCCTGCTCGCCCACCTGCCCCTGCCCGCCCCCTTCCCCCCAGTCACCCCCCCTTCCTCCCCTCCCCGCCCCCTCTTGGCCCGAGCCCTCCTGGTTACCCAGCCAGGGCTCTGGCTGGGCGCACGGCATGGCTGAGCTCTTGCTCACACTCAGCGCAGGGCCCCCAGCGGCGCGGAACAGGCCCAGGGCCTCCACTACCACCTTCCCGTCTCTGACCCAATCGAGCACCACGATGGTGTGGTCGCCCGCATTCTCCTTGGAGGGGAGCGCGGGGGTCAGTGCGGCCCTGTGCATGGCCAGAGGGCTGGAGGGGATGGTGGGGGTGCTGATGCGGCCTGTCAGCTGGAGCGAGCTGAGGTAGCTGACCAGCGGCTGGAGCACGATGCACCAGTAGAGCGGGGAGGCCCCGCTGCCCTGCAGCAGCCCCGACGCAAGAGGGAAGCTGTCGGTGAGGTGGCCGTTGACCAGCACCTGGCTCGTGGCACCCCGGTGCAGCAGCTGAGCCCAGCGCACATGCCCCTCCCGGCAGAACCCCATGGCCTCCATTGTGTCCTGGAGCAAGCCCCAGGACACGTTGTCATGGGGCCCCGCCAGGTCCAGCAACAACAGCCAGGCTGGGCTGCCCCGCTGCTGCAAGTACTCCAGCAGGCCCAGGTGGAACTGCACGCTGTCGCTGATGTCCCTGCCCAGGATGAAGGCCGATTGAGAGGGGGACACCAGCAGGTCCAAGGGCAGCTGCAGCCGGTCCTCCACTGCCCTGGCCACCAGGCGCACGTCGCAGTTGAGGAGCGTGATGGGGCGGTAGCCGGCCACCTGGTCCCTCGGCTTGCCAGCCTTGGGCACGAGGGTGATGATGCCGGTCAGAAACTCAGCCAGGGGGGCAGGGTCAGCGGTGTCTGCCAGGGCATCTCGCAACATGGCCCGCAGCGGCCGCCCCAGCTCCACCCACAGCCGGTCATAGACCTCCATGGGCAGCCCATCTAGCCCCGGGGCCTTGCTGTGCGCGCAGCCCCGTAGAGCCCGGACCAGCTCCTCCTCTGACAGCATAGGGCTGCCATCGGGGCCCTCGGCAGCCCTAGCCTGGGTGGAGGTGAGGTGGGAGGTGAGGCTGCCCAGCAGCGTTGCGCGCGCAGCTGTGTCCACCGGCTTGGCTGCGTAGACTCCGGTGGGCCCGGCAGCTGAGTAGTGCTGCTGGAACGCCCTGCACGCTGCCTTCACCCCGGCCGGCGTGGTGAGGTCTGCTGGCTGACCTGGCTGTCCGGGAAGCTGGAGAGAGGAGATGAGGGTGGGGGTGTGCGCGGGCTGGTCGCGATGGTAGAAGTAGAAGGAGGAGCGGTCGCCGTAGTACTGGTCGAGAACCGCGCTGGCCAGCGGGGACTGCTGGGCCCCCTGCTCCCTCGCCCCCACCCCCGCCAGGGCTGCGGCCTCTCCCAGGTGCTGCGCCGCCTGCACCTCAGCCTCCCCCTCTCGCTCCACCTGCACCAGCTGCCGCACGAGGTGAGCCCTGGCCACTGCCACCGCCTTTTCCCTGCGCTGCTGCAGGTCACGCTGCGCGCGGCGCTGGGCCCGCAGGAAGTGCTGGGCACGCATGGCCAGGCCCTGCTTGAGGCGGGCCCACCTGGCCCTGTGCCCATCCCTAGGCAGCCCCAGCTGACTCGCAGCCTCGTGGTATAGGGCCTCCGCCTGTAGGAAGTCCTTGAGGCAGTCCAGCAGGTCGGGGTTGTCAAGGTGGGCGGGGTGCAGCTGCCAGGGAGCGGGGACGGTGAGAAGCAGGTCGGGGGGGCACACTGCCACAGACACGGGCCGGTGGTCGGTGGGCACTGGCAGCACACCCTGGATGGCGCTGTCCATCTGCCACTGCACCAGCTCCTCCGAGATGTACCACCGGTCGAGGCGCGCACCCGTCTGCCAACGCTCGCTGAAGTGGGTGAGGTCCCTCTTGGAGGGGTGCAGATGGCGCCACGGGTCCACCAAACCCCGCTCACCCACCAGCTGCCGCAGCTGCTCCGCCCCCTGGCCCCGGCTGCCCACCCAGGCCTCCCCATGCTGCGAGCCCTGCGGGATGCCCACTCTCTCCATTGGGGCCAGGATGCAGTTGAAGTCGCCCCCCATGAGGAGGAGGCGGCGGTCGGCGGCAGGCGGGAGGCAAGCGGGGAGACACTCTGCGTAGAACGCTGGCCGCTCTGCCTGCTGCGCCGGGGCGTACACGCACACTAGGGACACCGGCCTGCCTGCGAGCTCCCCGCCTATCCGCAGCACCCGCCCCTGGGCCCCCTCTGCCTGCAGCTGCACCTGGGTGCACACCTGGAGGATGGTTTTTTTTTTTTTTTTTAGGAGGAGCATTACAGGAGAGTGAGAATGACTAAAGAAGAGAAGAAAAGAAAGACCACAACAAACAAGGTTTCCCCATACACGAACCCCAAGCACCCCACCCAAACACAGCGGTCCACACACCCCAAGCAAAGGTCCACACACCCCAAGCAAAGGTCCACACACCCCAAGCGAAGGTCCACACCCCACAAGCAACCCCCTCCCAAGGACAACGTCAAGACACTCCCCCACACCACCGCCCTCCTCCCTAACTCTGCACACCTCCCCAGGCCCTCCCCACAGAAAACTACCCACACGAGCCCAAGCCCCTCCCCTCGACCTGAAACCTAGAACCCTGACCCCAACGCCCAAGCCAAGACCCCGGTCCCTGACACCCAGACAGCCCCCCGAAGCCGAGCCCACCCCACCCAAAGGACGCACTAAGCCACCACCAGCAACCCTGGAGCTCAGGCTGGAACGACGGGGAAGGGGATGGGCCACTGCAAGGAAAGGCGAACAAACAGCTCTCCCGCCCCCTGCGCCCTGCCCTCCCCCTCCCTAGGCCTCCCTGCTTCCCTCTCCTCCTCCACTCCTCCTGCCCCAACCCTCCCCTCTGCCCCCTCCTGCCCTCCCCTCCGCTCCCTCCTAGGCTGCGTGGCAAACCAGCCCCCCGACGCCTCGGGCCACAGCTGGTCGAAGTGGGCAGCGTCCAGCTCCGGGTCCTTGCCCTTGAACCAGGTGGAGGGCACAGCGCCGCAGAGGCCCACGCGGATGTCCCTCCCCACCCGATGCCAGTCACGCTTGACGGCCGTGGTGAGGGTGGAGATGACCTCCTCCACGACCCGCCTCGCCACCTGCTGTGGCTGCAGGGCTGTAGCGGCTCCTGAGCTGCGGAGGCGCCACACTACGCCCATATAGGCCACGCGCAGACGGAGCCACAACAGGCTGTCAGGGGGCTGGAAGGGGGGGGCCTCGCCGCGGGTGGGGCGCCCAGTGAGGAGCAGCATGGCGTCGCCCGAGGGGGGGCGGGTGCCCGTGAGGCGGCCGTACACGTCCAGCACCCACTCCCAGGCTGGGACCACGGCGGGGCAGGTCATGAAGGCGTGGGTAAGAGTCTCCAGGTGCCCCGGCTGGCAGAAGCGGCAGGCGGACGAGCCCGGGGCAGCCGTACCCTTGAGGATGTGGCCCCACAAGGCCCCCACCATGAGGCTGGCGTGAAGCACCCGCCAGGCCACGATGACATGCTCCCGGCGGAGGGTGGGGTCTAGCAGCTCCTTCCACACCTTCGCACACGGCTGGCCCGCCTGAACACCCACAGCCAGCTGGTCCACCGTGTCGGCCCGCGGGGCGGGCTGACCAACTGGCTGCCTGCCCCCACGCCGCTGGTGGGCCTCCAGCTGCCGCTCAGCCCGCTGGGCCGCCCTCATCTGCGGCGAGGGTCGCTGGTGCACCCTGGCGGAGGTGTCCAGCCAGCGAGGCGGTTGGCTGCCCTGCACCTCCTCGGGGAGCCGCTCCTCCGCATCCCTGCCCTGCTGTTCCCGCTCCCCCGCTGCCCCCTGGTCTGCCACCTGCTGCGCGCTAGCCTCCCACTTGAGCTCCAGCTCCCTCAGGGCTCCATCAGCCACCGCTGCCACCTCCGGTTCACCCGCTGCCCGGGGGGGGCGCACACCCCACAGCGCAGGCCACAGGCCCCCACTGGGTGGATAGAGGGGGTCGGCACTGACGCGCTGAAGCTGGTGGAGGCGCACCCTGGCATGCTTGACCGAGAAGTCCAGCAGGGTGGTGGTGCCCATACCCCACACCTGAGGGTCCAGCTGCAGGTGAGCCCAGGGGCCCAAGAGCCACTCCTCCTTAGGCCAGGTGCCAGGCCCCTCGTCAGCTGGGCCGACAGCAAGGCCTCCCGCCCCGCCCCCTGCTCCCCTACGCCCTGCACCTCCTCCACGCCCTCGCCCCCTGCCCCCGCCCCGCCCCCTTGCCCGCCCCCCTCCCCTGCCCACCCCCTGGGCCCCTCCTAGCTCCTGCCCCTGAGCCTGCTCCTGCGCCATGTGACGCTGGGCGGGTAGAGGTCGGAGGTGGGTGGCTCGCTCCTCCGAGGTCAGCCTGTAGCTGGGCTTGTTAAGCCGGGTCACCGCTGCTGGCTCCCAGGCCGCCCCCTCCTCCGCCCAGAAAGCCCCGAGGGGCCCCTGCCCTGTGGGGTCTAGGGGGTAGAGGCGGCCGTTGGGGCCCACCCAGTGGGAGGGCTGGAGCAAGGGGGTGCGCCTCATCACAAAACCCACCCCTGGCCCAACCCTTAGGCACTCCCACTCCGGCTGTGGAGGCTGCATGCGGTCCACCATGCCCTGCCAGGGCTCGGGGAGGCAAGCCCTGACCAGATCCGCACCCCAGCCGGCCTTCCCCTCCAGCTGGGGGCTGTGGAGGGCCTCCCTCACGTGGCGGACGTGGGTCCATCCCTGCTCAGCTGCTGCCTCCCTAGCTGCTGGGTTCATGCGGACTTGCGCGTTGTACCACAGCGGCTCCGTCAGCACCGAAAAGAAGGACTGGCTTTTTTTTTTTTTTTTTTAGGAGGAGCATTACAGGAGAGTGAGAATGACTAAAGAAAAGAAGAAAAGAAAGACTACAACAAACAAGGTTCCCCATACACGATCCCCAAGCGGTCCACACACCCCAAGCAAAGGTCCACACACCCCAAGCAAAGGTCCACACCCCACAAGCAACCCCCTCCCAAGGACAACGTCAAGACACTCCCCCACCCCACCGCCCTGCCCCCTAGCTCTGCACACTTCCCCAAACCCTCCCCACAGAACTACCCACACGAGCCTAAGCCCCGCCCCTCGCCCTGAAGCCTAGAACCCTACCCCCGACGCTGAAACCAAGACCACCTAAGCCCCCGATCCCCTGACACCCAGACAACCCCCCGAAGCCGAGCCCACCCCACCCACGGAACGCCCTAAGCCCCCACCAGCAACCCTGCAGCTCAGGCTGGCTCGACGGGGAAGGGGACGGGCCACTGCAAGGAGAGGCGAACCACAAGCTCTCCCCCCCCCTGCGCCCTGCCCTCCCCCTGCCTAGGCCTCCCTGCTGCCCTCTCCTCCTCCACTCCTCCTGCCCCAACCCTCCCCTCTGACCCCTCCTGCCCTCCCCTCCGCTCCCTCCTAGGCTGCATGGCAAACCAGCCCCCCGACGCCTCGGGCCATAGCTGGTCGAAGTGGGCAGCGTCCAGCTCCGGGTCCTTTCCCTTGAACCAGGTGGATGGCACAGCGCCGCAGAGGCCCACGCGGATGTCCCTCCCCACCCGATGCCAGTCACGCTTGACGGCCGTGGCGAGGGTGGAGATGACCTCCTCCACGACCCGCCTCCCCACCTGCTGTGGCTGCAGGGCTGTAGCGGCTCCTGAGCTGCGGAGGCGCCACACTGCGCCCAGGTAGGCCACGCGCAGCCGCAGCCACAGTAGGCTGTCAGGGGGCTGGAAGGGTGGGCCCTCGCCGCGTGTGGGGCGCCCACTGAGGAGCAGCATGGCGTCGCCTGAGGGGGGGCGGGTGCCTGTGAGGCGGCCGTACACGTCCAGCACCCACTCCCAGGCTGGGGCCACGGCGGGGCAGGTCATGAAGGCGTGGGTGAGCGTCTCCAGGGGCCCCGGCTGGCAGAAGCGGCAGGCGGACGAGCCCGGGGCAGCCGTACCCTTGAGGATGTGGCCCCACAAGGCCCCCACCATGAGGCTGGCGTGAAGCACCCGCCAGGCCACGATGACATGCTCCCGGCGGAGGGTGGGGTCTAGCAGCTCCTTCCACACCTTCGCACACGGCTGGCCCGCCTGAACACCCACAGCCAGCTGGTCCACCGTGTCGGCCCGCGGGGCGGGCTGAGCAACTGGCTGCCTGCCCCCACGCCGCTGGTGGGCCTCCAGCTGCCGCTCAGCCCGCTGGGCCGCCCTCATCTGCGGCGAGGGTCGCTGGTGCGCCCTGGCGGAGGTGTCCAGCCAGCGAGGCGGCTGGCTGCCCTGCACCTCCTCGGGGAGCCGCTCCTCCGCATCCCTGCCCTGCTGCTCCCGCTCCCCCGCTGCCCCCTGGTCTGCCACCTGCTGCGCGCTAGCCTCCCACTTGAGCTCCAGCTCCCTCAAGGCTCCATCAGCCACCGCTGCCACCTCCGGTTCACCCGCTGCCCGGGGTGGGCGCACACCCCACAGCGCAGGCCACAGGCCCCCATTGGGTGGGTAGAGGGGGTCGGCACTGACGCGCTGGAGCTGGTGGAGGCGCACCCTGGCATGCTTGACCGAGAAGTCCAGCAGGGTGGTAGTGCCCATGCCCCACACCTGAGGGTCCAGCTGCAGGTGAGCCCAGGGGCCCAAGAGCCACTCCTCCTTAGGCCAGGTGCCAGGCCCCTCGTCAGCTGGGCCGACAGCAAGGCCTCCCGCCCCGCCCCCTGCTCCCCTACGCCCTCCACCTCCTCCACGCCCTCCACCCCTGCCCCCGCCCCGCCCCCTTGCCCGCCCCCCTCCCCTGCCCGCCCCCCTGGCCCCTCCTTGCTCCTGCCCCTGAGCCTGCTCCTGCGCCATGTGACGCTGGGCGGGTAGAGGTCGGAGGTGGGTGGCTCGCTCCTCCGGGGTCAGCCTGTAGCTGGGCTTGTTGAGCCGGGCCACCGCTGCTGGCTCCCAGGCCGCCCCCTCCTCCGCCCAGAAAGCCCCTAGGGGACCCTGCCCTGTGGGGTCTAGGGGGTAGAGGCGGCCGTTGGGGCCCACCCAGTGGGAGGGCTGGAGCATGGGGGTGCGTCGCATCACAAACCCCACCCCTGGCCCAACCCTCAGGCACTCCCACTCCGGCCGTGGAGGCTGCAGGCGGTCCACCATGCCCTGCCAGGGCTCGGGGAGGCAAGCCCTGACCAGGTCGGCAGCCCATCGGGCCTCCCCCTCCAGCTGGTGGCTGTGGAGGGCCTCCCTCACGTGGCGGACGTGGGTCCAACCCTGCTCAGCTGCTGCCTCCCTAGCTGCTGGGTTCATGCGGACTTGCGCGTTGTACCACAGCGGCTCCGCCAGCACCGAGAAGAAGGACTGGCTAGCGGGGGGCACCGCACGGAACAGCTTGAGCTCAGCCAGGGCCGCCACGTGAGCTTGCAGCCGCGAGCTGATGCCTCGCGAGGGTGGGGCGGTGGGGTCGGTGATGACCCACGTGCTGAGGCCGTGGGAGGGGTCTGCCAGCAGGCTGTGGGTCAGAGGCTGCCAGGGACGAACCCTGGGCGACCAGAGCTGGGCCAGCATCTTCGCCAGCATGGCCGTGCTGGTGACCCCCAGGTCGGGAAGCCCCACTCCTCCCTCCCCCCGGGGCATCACGCAGATGGCCTTGCTAGGGTAGAGGCGGCTGCTGTTGGGGCTGCGCTCCTGGGGCAGGTCTGAGGCTGCCACAAAGCGGTTGACAGCCAAGGCCATGGCTTGCGCCAGAGCAGCGGAGGGTTGCACGAAGGCCATCTGGTAGATGGACTTGGAGGCCAGGCACTGTTGTGCCACCTGCACCCGCCCCAGGAGGTTGAGGCCTTGGGGCCGCCAAGGGAGGGAGGCTGCCATCATGGCCGCCGCCGCCCCACCGAAGGCGGCCTCGCTGGTGGCAGCGTAGGAGGCCGCCCCAAGAGGGACCCCCAGGTGGCGCACGGGCACCCCCACTCGGACAGCTGGGATGACCACCTCCGGCTCCTGCTCCCCACCCTGCTCCCGCCCGCCCTGCTGCTGCCCTTGCCCTCCACCTTCCCCCGGCCCACCCCCTAGCCCCTGCTCGCCCACCTGCCCCTGCCCGCCCCCTTGCCCCCCATCAACCCCCCATCCTCCCCTCCCCGCCCCCTCGGGGCCCGAGCCCTCCTGGTTACCCAGCCCGGGCTCTGGCTGGGCGCACGGCAGGGCTGAGCTCTTGCTCGCGCTAAGCGCAGGGCCCCCAGCGGCGCGGAACAGGCCCAGGGCATCCACTACCACCTTCCCGTCTCTGACCCGATCGAGCACCACGATGGTGAGGTCATCCGCATACTCCTTGGAGGGGAGCGCGGGGGTTAGGGCGGCCCTGTGCATGGCCAGAGGGCTGGAGGGGATGATGGGGGTGCTGATGCGGCCTGCCAGCTGGAGCGAGCTGAGGTAGCTGACCAGCGGCTGGAGCACGATGCACCAGTAGAGCGGGGATGCCCCGCTGCCCTGCAGCAGCCCCGACGCAAGGGGGAAGCTGTCGGTGAGGTGGCCGTTGACCAGCACCTGGCTCGTGGCACCCCGGTGCAGCAGCTGAGCCCAGCGCACATGCCCCTCCCGGCAGAACCCCATGGCCTCCATCGTGTCCTGGAGCAAGCCCCAGGACACGTTGTCATAGGCCCCCGCCAGGTCCAGCAACAACAGCCAGGCTGGGCTGCCCCGCTGCTGCAGGTACTCCAGCAGGCCCAGGTGGAACTGCACGCTGTCGCTGATGTCCCTGCCCAGGATGAAGGCCGATTGAGAGGGGGACACCAGCAGGTCCAAGGGCAGCTGCAACCGGTCCTCCACTGCCCTGGCCACCAGGCGCACGTCGCAGTTGAGCAGCGTGATGGGGCGGTAGCCGGCCACCTGGTCCCTCGGCTTGCCAGCCTTGGGCACGAGGGTGATGATGCCGGTCAGGAACTCAGCCAGCGGGGCAGGGTCAGTGGTGTCTGCCAGGGCCTCTCGCAACATGGCCCGCAGCGGCCGCCCCAGCTCCACCCACAGCCGGTCGTAGACCTCCATGGGCAGCCCATCTAGCCCCGGGGCCTTGCTGTGCGCGCAGCCCTGCAGAGCCCGGCCCAGCTCCTCCTCTGACAGCATAGGGCTGCCATCGGGGCCCTCGGCAGCCCTGGCCTGGGTGGGGGTGAGGTGGGAGGTGAGGCTGCCGAGCAGCGTGGCGCGCGCAGCTGTGTCCACCGGCTTGGCTGCGTAGACTCCGGTGGGCTCGGCAGCTGAGTAGTGCTGCTGGAACGCCCTGCACGCTGCCTTCACCCCGGCCGGCGTGGTGAGGTCTGCTGGCTGACCTGGCTGGCCGGGGAGCTGGAGAGAGGAGATGAGGGTGGGGGTGTGCGCGGGCTGGTCGCGATGGTAGAAGTAGAAGGAGGAGCGGTCGCCGTAGTACTGGTCGAGGACTGCGCTGGCCAGCAGGGACTGCTGGGCCCCCTGCTCCCTCGCCCCCACACCCGCCAGGGCTGCGGCCTCTCCCAGGTGCTGCGCCGCCTGCACCTCAGCCTCCCCCTCTCGCTCCACCCGCACCAGCTGCCGCACGAGGTGAGCCCTGGCCACTGCTGCCGCCTTCTCCCTGCGCTGCTGCAGGTCACGCTGCGCGCGGCGCTGGGCCCGCAGGAAGTGCTGGGCACGCATGGCCATGCCCTGCTTGATGCGGGCCCACCTGGCCCTGTGCCCATCCCTAGGCAGCCCCAGCTGACTCGCAGCCTCGTGGTGATGTGCCTCCGCCTGTAGGAAGTCCTTGAGGCAGTCCAGCAGGTCAGGGTTGTCGAGGTGGGCGGGGTGCAGCTGCCAGGGAGCGGGGACGGTGAGAGGCAGATCGGGGGGGCACACTGCCACTGACACGGGCCGGTGGTCGGTGGGCACTGGCAGCACCCCCTGGATGGCGCTGTCCAACTGCCACTGCACCAGCTCCTCCGAGATGTACCACCGGTCGAGGCGCGCACCCGTCTGCCAACGCTCGCTGAAGTGGGTGAGGTCTCTCTTGGAGGGGTGCAGATGGCGCCACGGGTCCACCAGACCCCCGCTCACCCACCAGCTGCCGCAGCTGCTCCGCCCCCTGGCCCCGGCTGCCCACCCAGGCCTCCCCATGCTGCGAGCCCTGCGGGATGCCCACTCTGTCCACGGGGGCTAGGATGCAGTTGAAGTCGCCCCCCATGAGGAGGAGGCGGCGGTCGGCGGCTGGCGGGAGGCAAGCGGGGAGGCACTCTGCGTAGAACGCTGGCCGCTCTGCCTGCTGCGCCGGGGCGTACACGCACACTAGGGACACCGGCCTGCCTGCGAGCTCCCCGTCTACCCGCAGCACCCGCCCCTGGGCCCCCTCTGCCTGCAGCTGCACCTGGGTGCACCCCTGGAGGATGGTGGAGGGCTTGACCAATACCAGGCAGCCTTGGGAGCTGCCGGTGCCGGGGGTGTAAAACCACTGCCCCCGCCAGGCGGGCTTGGCCCCCGATTGGGCTTCTGCCCACTGCCACACGCTCTCCGCCCTATGGCACTCTTGGAGGAACACCACTTGCGCCGGGCTGTCAGCGGCCCAGTCAAGCAGGGCCTGCAGTTTGTGCGGCTGGGCAAGGCCCTGCACGTTGAGGGTGACTGCCAAGAACCTGGCGGCCACACCTGGGCGCTGCATGGCTAGTCCTGGCTTGCCCCCGCGCGGGCTACGCGTGTGTGGAGGAGGGCGGGTGGGCTGGGAAGGGGAGGCGGGCCTGGCAAAGGAGGAGGGCCGGGGGGGGGGGGTGGAGTGGCCTCAATGCACGCCAACTTGGCCCCCGGGCGGCGCAGGCGGATCCGAGGCTCACGCGAATAGATGGCCAGCGGGGGCCGCAGGGGCAGAGGACCGAGCTGCTCGACCTCCTCCCCAAGCTGAGCTGCCTGCTCGGGCTGCTGCCGCTTAGGCACCCTCAACCTCCCCTCCCGGGGCCCTGCTGACTCACCTACAGGGCTGTCACAGGAGGCCCCCAGCGAGCTGGACAGGCTAGCAGAGGGGCTGAGCAACCCGTAGCGGCGCACGTGTGGGGACCCATGGCCAAACTGCGCAGCACGCTGCCTGCCAGCTTGCTGGTGCCCTGCACGCCGTGCCTCCCACTCCCCAGAACTGGAACCGGAAGAAGGGATGCCAAATCGGCGCCGGCGAGGCCCCCCTCTGGTAGGCTGGGTAGCTGGCTGCGTGTTGCCTCGCCTCGACCTACACTGAGCCACCCGCTGCCTCTCCTCCCGCCTAGCCCTCCTGTCATCCGGGGAGGGGCGCGGAGGTGCCCTCGCGGCGGTGTCAAGCCAGCGGGGAGGCTGACTACCCTGCAGCTCACCGGACCCAACCCGCACCGTGCCGAGCCGGGTGCCCAGGCCGGTGGAGGGACCAAGCTCCTGGGCTGGGAGAGGGGCAACTGCGCCAGACCCCGTGACCTCCGTGCGGCAAGGGGCGGTGGGGGCCGCTGCCTCGGCGTCCATGGGGTCCCGGGAGGGAGAGCTGGCGAAAGGTTCCCCTCCCACCCACTGCCCGGCTGCGGCTAGGCCCCTAGCTGTGGCATCTCTCAGCTTTCGGGCAGCGAGCTTGCCCTTGGAGGCCAGCACCGCGCCCTTAGAAGAGGGCCTTACCCAGCAACCCCAAGTGCCCCGGGGAGCGCGGAGAGGCTGGTGGGGGAGTACCGGCAAGGGAGCCAGTGGCAACAGACCCCTCAAGAGGCACGGGATGGACAGCGGGAGGGTAAACAAGGGGGGGAGGGGCGGCCCAAGGGGGGCTGAGAGGGCCAGAGGTGGGGAGAGGGGTGTGTGGGGAAAGCGCGCAACGGGGCGGGACGGAGCAAGGCGCATGCGCCCGAGCCACGAAGGCCCCCAAGGCGCTAGGCTGGAAGGTGGTGGGCGTTGGGAAGAGGGTAGTGGGCAAGGGACGGGGAAGGCGTGGGCGATCCCAAACCATCGGAGACGGCCCGGCCCCAGCCCCAGCCCCAGCCCCAGCCCCAGCCCCAGCCCCAGCCCCAGCCCCAGCCCCAGCCCCAGCCCCAGCCCCAGCCCCAGCCCCAGCCCCAGCCCCAGCCCCAGCCCCAGCCCCAGCCCCAGCCCCAGCCCCAGCCCCAGCCCCAGCCCCAGCCCCAGCCCCAGCCCCAGCCCCAGCCCCAGCCCCAGCCCCAGCCCCAGCCCCAGCCCCAGCCCCAGCCCCAGCCCCAGCCCCAGCCCCAGCCCCAGCCCCAGCCCCAGCCCCAGCCCCAGCCCCAGCCCCAGCCCCAGCCCCAGCCCCAGCCCCAGCCCCAGCCCCAGCCCCAGCCCCAGCCCCAGCCCCAGCCCCAGCCCCAGCCCCAGCCCCAGCCCCAGCCCCAGCCCCAGCCCCAGCCCCAGCCCCAGCCCCAGCCCCAGCCCCAGCCCCAGCCCGTTGCTGCTGTTGCTGCTGCTGCCGGTGCTGTTGCCGCTGCTGCTGCTGTTGCTGTTGCTGCTGTGCTACAGGCACCAGCCTCGCTCCCTCTGTACCAGGAGCGCCACCCCCAGCTGAGGCGCGCAGGTGGGGTGTGGCGGCAGCCTGGGGCTGACTAGCTGTGATAGCCCTGCCGTCCCGCGACTCTGCCCCTCCACAGCCGGGCCAAGAGGCCTGGTCTTGGGTAGGGGCGGGGGAGGAGAGGAGAGCTGAGAGCAGCTCCGGCTGAGGGTCTAGGGTGCTCCTACCGGCTCGGAGGGCCCTGCTAGCGGCGGAGAACACGACGGCTAGAGCCTTGCCCCCCACACCTCCCGACTTACCTCCGGAGGAGCTGGTCATGTCCATACGGGGAAGTAAGGACCTCCTGCCTCGTGTAGGAGCTGCTGCACCGCCTAGCGGGAAGGGCCGGCTCGCGGGCCCCTGACCGGTGGAGGGGGCGGCTGAGCTGCTCGGCGACAGACCCTGCGCCTCCTTCTCCCCCGGCTGCGCTGACTCCCCCCTTGAGCACACCTGGGCAGCCCAGGACGGGCCCAGCCACGGAGTCCCCCCAGAGCGCTCTTCTGTAGCTGGGCCCCAGGTGCTATCGAACCGGGAAGGCCTTCCACGGGGCGGAGCAGACGGGTGGATCCCGAGACCCTTGAGCCCTGGCCCTCTAGCCCCTGACTCAACCCCTGCCCCCGCTACAGCCTCTGATCCCGCACCCGCTCCCACCCCAGGGCTGTGCTGCTGCTGCTGCTGCTGGGCCACCTGGGCGCCCTGCGCCACCCGGGCCTCCTCATCCCCAGCCGTGCCACCCCCAACTGAAGTGCGCTGGAGGGGGGCGGCAGCAGCTGAGGTAGGGTGAGGGCCCCGGGAGGTAGGGCTATGCAGCGACTGCTGCTGCTGAGCACCCTGGGCGCCCTGCGCCACCCGGGCCCCCTCGTCCCCAGCTGTGCCACCCCCATCTGAGGTGCGCTGGAGGGGGGCGGCAGCAGCTGAGGCAGGGTGAGGGCCCCGGGAGGTAGGGCTTAGCAGCGACTGCTGCTGCTGAGCACCCTGGGCGCCCTGCGCCACCCGGGTCCCCTCATCCCCAGCTGTGCCACCCCCATCTGAGGTGCGCTGGAGGGGGGCGGCAGCAGCCGAGGCAGGGTGAGGGCCCCGGGAGGTAGGGCTTTGCAGCGACTGCTGCTGCTGAGCACCCTGGGCGCCCTGCGCCACCCGGGCCCCCTCGTCCCCAGCTGTGCCACCCCCATCTGAGGAGCGCTGGAGGGGGGCGGTAGCAGCCGATGCAGGGTGAGGGCCCCGGGAGGTAGGGCTTTGCAGCGACTGCTGCTGCTGAGCACCCTGGGCGCCCTGCGCCACCCGGGCCCCCTCGTCCCCAGCTGTGCCACCCCCATCTGAGGTGCGCTGGAGGGGGGCGGCAGCAGCTGAGGCAGGGTGAGGGCCCTGGGAGGTAGGGCTTTGCAGCGATTGCTGCTGCTGAACACCCTGTGCGCCCTGCGCCACCCGGGTCCCCTCATCCCTAGCTGTGCCACCCCCATCTGAGGTGGGCTGGAGGGGGGCGGCAGCAGCTGAGGCAGGGTGAGGGCCCCGGGAGGTAGGGCTTTGCAGCGTCTGCTGCTGCTGAGCACCCTGGGCGCCCTGCGCCACCCGGGCCCCCTCATCCCCAGCTGTGCCACCCCCATCTAAGGTGCGCTGGAGGGGGGCGGCAGCAGCTGAGGCAGGGTGAGGGCCCCGGGAGGTAGGGCTTTGCAGCGTCTGCTGCTGCTGAGCACCCTGGGCGCCCTGCGCCACCCGGGCCCCCTCAACTCCTAAAGCGCCACCCTTCACTGGTGAGATGTGTTGGTGCTGTTGCCACTGAACTCCGAGCCCATCCCGATGAGACCCATCACCTGTAGTGCCCTTGGCTGTTACCTGGCCCTCTGCGACTGGTAGGGCAGGGGGCACACCTGGAGGTTGGGCGAGGGGCTGAGTAGAGGGTGGAGGGGGAGGTAGCGAAGGGGAAGCACATGGTGGCTGGGTATGGGGCTGGGCAGAGGGAGGTGGGGGAAGATGAGAAGGGGGAGGGGGTGGAGTTAGAACCGGGGAGTCACCAGGAGGCTGGGCAGGGGGCTGTGCCGGGGGATGGGGAGGAGGATGGGCAGGGGGTGGAGGGGGAGGTACAGCAGGGGGAGACGGGGGAGGTTGAGCCGGAAAATCACCAGGAGGTTTAGCATGGGGCTGGGCAAGAGGCAGGGGAGGAGGGTGGGCCGGGGGAGGTATGGGAGGTAGGGCAGGGGGGTCACCTGGTGACTGGGTAGGGGGCTGAGCTGGGTGTGGCGGGGGAGGTTGGGCAAGGGGGGGTGGAGGAGGTAGAGCAAGGGGGTCATCAGGTGGCTGGGAAGGGAGCTGGGCAGGGGGCTGAGGAGGAGGATGGAAAGGGGGAGGAGGGGGAGGTTGAGCAAGGGTGTCACCTGGTGGCTGGGCACGGGGCTGGGCAGGGGGTGGTGGGGGAGGTTGAGCAGGGGGAGGCGGGGGAGGATGAACGTGGGGTCCACCAGGAGGCTGGGCAGGGGGGTGGGGAGGAGGATGGGCAGGGGGAGGCGGGGGAGGTTGAGCAGGGGGGTCACCAGGTGGCTGGGCAGGGGTCTGGGCTGGGGGGGGTCCTTGGTCGAGCAGAGGCTGTGTGTCCCCCCACAGCTGCAGGATCTGCAGCTTGCCCCAGCCAGTAGGAGTGTCATACACCTCAGGCAGCAGGGCTAGCTTCGGGTCCCCTAGAGGGGGCACCACGACAGCCTCCACTATGGCCCCGTTACCCCCCGGCGACCCCCAGAAACTGCTGGTGCGGGAATGGGCACCCAACCGCTCGCTGAGCACGACTGCTGTGTGCAGGTCCAGGGCCTCCGGCAAGCCCGCTGTAGGGGCCGGGCTGACCTTGTACCCCACTGCCTTAAGCACCCCCTCTACCAGACCCTCCCTAGACGCCAGGGGGTAGTGGTGGTGGAAGACCAGCTTGACTGCACCTGGGGGGGGGCCATGGTCCATGGGCTCCAAGGGCACACGCACGCTCCGGCCAAAGAGAGGCACCTCCAACCACGGCTGGGAGATGAATTGGGAGTCCAAGGCCCTGCCCTCCATGCTGGCAGCATCATGCACGACCACCAGGCTGTAAAGGGGGTGGCCTGCAGTGTGGAGGGTGGAGAGGGAGGCAACAGCACTGCCATGCCGCTGTTTGTGAGCCAACAGGGCTGTGCTGCAAGCCTCTGCGAGAGCCCAGGCATCTTCATTAGGGGCAGGCAGCAGGGGGTTAAGCTGCTGGAGCCGCTGCAACTCCTTGCTGGCGACGCGCCCGATTGGCATGAGCCACGCCATGTGCCCGCCGACCAGGGGCTCAAAAAGGGGAGGGCATGGGTCCCGGGACAAGAGAGGGGCCCGGGACCACGCCAAGTGCCGAAAGACAGGCACAAGCTGCTGCGATCTGCAGCTGGCCTCCATGACGCGATAAGCCGAAGTAACCTGGAGGGCCACAGGCGCAGGCAACACGCGAGCTTGAGACGGGCACAAACTAAGGGTCAAGCGCACTGGTTGAGCACTTAACTCAGCCTTCCCCCATTGACCCGGGGGCTAGGCTTGGTTCTCAGGTACGCCGGCTCGCACTGAATTCAGTGGAGCACACCCCGGCGGTGGGCCTCCGACCGTTGTCGTCTCCTTGGCAGTGGCGCGACAGGCGCCGGCAGAAGGCGAGGCACGCGGGGGGAGGAGGAAGGGGGGGAGAAGGAGAAGAGGGTGGGGGGAGGGCAGCTGGGCGGAAGCTGCAGCGGTTGAGGCGGTTGCCTCAGGAAACCGATAGCGCTGTAGGCTCCCGCGAACTGCTGGCTGTGGTTCGCACAAGAAGCAACAGCAGCTGTACACAACGACAACAGATAAGGACCTGCGGCTGGAAGGGCTGCTGGAGGCGGTTGGAGCGGTTACACCTGCGGCAGCTGCGAGGTAGCGGCGGCTGGGATGAGGCGCTCAGGTGGCGGCGCCTGAGAGAAATGGCTGCGGCTGGCGCAACCTGACAGACGTTAGGTAGCGGAAAGCCGAAAAGAGCAAAAGCGCTGCTGGCGGCTGTTGGCGGCTGGTGGCGGCTGGTGGCGGCTGGCTGCGGCTGGCTGCGGCTGAGAGCAGACAGACAAAGACGACCACACCACCTTAACGCAGCTCCTGCTCCTTGCTGTTTAGCTGCTCCGCAGGCTGAAACTCGCGACTTGCTGCCTTAGCAACAAAAACTGCGAAACAACGCTCCTCCAGCTGCTCCTGCTGCGAAAACGCTAGCTGTGCTAACGGGAGGCGCTATCTCGCGACCCACGCGAAACGGCAGGCTGCGAAAAGTGCGGGAGGCGAAAAGTACCACAGCGGCTCTGCCAGCACCGAAAAGAAGGGCTGGCTAGCGGGGGGCACACAATTCTGGTTTGAAAAGTCAAGACGAAATTCTGCATCGCCGCGACGCGCTCTACGCTCCCTGATAGCAGGACGTTAAAGAGCACGCCCGGAGCAGCCGAATGAGCCTTGAAACGCAAAAACCGACTTGTGAGGAGCGCTCAACGCAGGCTATGGAGGTAGACGGTAAGCCAAAGAGAGGGCTTGCCGCTATCCTAACCTGTGTTTTGCTGCTGTGCGCGTGTTGGGGATGGGGTGCGGCAAGCTTGGGTGGCACAAGTGGCCACCTAGCCCCGCACTTGTCAGACCAACACGGCGCCGTTGAGGGTTCGCCCCACGGTAGCTACGCAAGCAGTTCCGGCCCATGGCCAGCGTTCACCAACTATATCTCCCCGACTCTCAACTCCACGGATACCAACAACTTCTTGGACAAGCAGTGCTATGCCATCCATCGTCAGAATGCAACCACTAATCTTTTGCTGCCAACATGCAACCCCTTCCCAGATGCTATTCTCAACATCATCTATTTGACAGATACACAACCAGGGCAAATGAACACACACCCTTGTCTGCAGGCCTGTATAAGACATGGCGCTCAGCCTTACCACCACCTGCCAGCCCTGCTTGCCACAGCCTTGCATGACCAGCCAGCCGCTACAGTGATGCCAACTACTCATGTTGACATGCAGGCATGTATAAGACATAGCGTTCAGCCTTACTACCACCCGCCAGCCCTAACTGATACAGCCTTGCATGACCAGCCAGCCGCTACAGAGTTGCCAACTACTCATGTTGACATGCAGGCCGGCATAAGACATGGCGCTCAGCCTTACCACCACCTGCCAGACCTGCTTGCTACAGCCATGCATGACCAGGCAGCCACAACAGAGATGCCAACTACCCATGTTGACATGCAGGCCGGCACAAGACATGGCGCTCAGCCTTACCACCACCTGCCAGACCTGCTTGCTACAGCCATGCATGACCAGGCAGCCACAACAGAGATGCCAACTACCCATGTTGACATGCAGGCCGGCACAAGACATGGCGCTCAGCCTTACCACCACCTGCCAGACCTGCTTGCTACAGCCATGCATGACCAGGCAGCCACAACAGAGATGACAACTACCCATGTTGACATGCAGGCATGTATAAGACATAGCGTTCAGCCTTACTACCACCCGCCAGCCCTAACTGATACAGCCTTGCATGACCAGCCAGCCGCTACAGAGTTGCCAACTACTCATGTTGACATGCAGGCCGGCATAAGACATGGCGCTCAGCCTTACCACCACCTGCCAGACCTGCTTGCTACAGCCATGCATGACCAGGCAGCCACAACAGAGATGCCAACTACCCATGTTGACATGCAGGCCGGCACAAGACATGGCGCTCAGCCTTACCACCACCTGCCAGACCTGCTTGCTACAGCCATGCATGACCAGGCAGCCACAACAGAGATGACAACTACCCATGTTGACATGCAGGCCGGCATAAGACATGGCGCTCAGCCTTACCACCACCTGCCAGACCTGCTTGCTACAGCCTTGCACGACCAGCCAGCCGCTACAGAGACGCCGACTACCCATGTTGACATGCAGGCCGGCATGAGACATGGCGCTCAGCCTTACCACCACCTGCCAGACCTGCTTGCTACAGCCTTGCATGACCAGGCAGCCACAACAGAGATGACAACTACCCATGTTGACATACAGGCCGGCATAAGACATGGCGCTCAGCCCTACCACCACATGCCAGACCTGCTTGCTACAGCCTTGCATGACCAGCCAGCCACAACAGAGATGCAATCTACCCATGTTGACATGCAGGCCGGCATAAGACATGGCGCTCAGCCTTACCACCACCTGCCAGACCTGCTTGCTACAGCCCTGCATGACCAGCCAGCCACAACAGAGATGCAATCTTCCCATGTTGACATACAGGCCGGCATAAGACATGGCGCTCAGCCTTACCACCACCTGCCAGACCTGCTTGCTACAGCCTTGCATGACCAGCCAGCCACACCAGAGATGCAAACTACCCATGTTGACATGCAGGTCGGCATGAGACATGGCGCTCAGCCCTACCACCACATGCCAGACCTGCTTGCTACAGCCCTGCATGACCAGCCAGCCACTACAGAGATGCAAACCACTTTTGCATTACTCATAATCCCTTTACCCCGGTCCAGCACTATGTCACATGCTTGCACTCCCGCCCATGTAACCAGATCAAGTGGGTGCATTCCACAACATTACCGAGTAGCGACGGCCTGCTCCGCTCCCCAACGTACCTCCACCCACATTGGCAGAGTCATCACACAACAAAGGAACTTGGAGACCCAACTCCTACTCTTTGGGATGGGTATTTACATCATTACCACAGCCCCCCAACATGGCAACAAACCCACAGCTAAAGAATCGAAACAGTGCCTAAGGCGGCATAAGAAACGCTTAAGTTCGTATAGATCCACAGTACGAACCATTGGGTACAATGTAATGACAGGGATGGATGGCACCCTAGCCGCCTCTAGCTCCCTATGTAAGCTTTCTAACACTTTCCACCTCTTTACACATGGAGCCAAGAACGGCCGCCCATACACAGTCTACCAATACAACAACACCCTCCATGTCTATTGCTGCTATCAAACAACAATAGGTGAAACTAGCTGGACCACATGCACCTTTAACCCCATAGCCGCCGCACGGGCAGTCTACGTGGCCTGGCTTCTACTAGCCGCTGGGGATGTGGAAGCCAATCCAGGCCCAGCTATCAAACATTTCAAACAAGATAAAAATAGCTCCGCGTGCCAGGTTTACTCCCTGAACAATGCTGCGGGACATGAATGGGTCACCATGCAAGACATAGACAACTTTTACGAGAACAGGCTCCCTCCACTCGTAGGAATTAGCAGCCAGGCCCCTGGACCGACTTTGGCCGTTTGGGCTGAAATTTGGTCCATTGGTAGCTTGTGATGTAAACATGTCACCCCCAAAAAAATCAGGTCAAAAAAATCAAAGGCTGGGACTCGGCGGCCCGTGGCGTCTGTTCAGCAATGTTCAGCAATGTTCAGCAATGTTCAGCAATGTGTTCAGCAATGTTCAGCCAGACGTTCAGCAATGTTCAGCAGCCCGTTCAGCAATGTTCACCCATGTTCAGCAATGTTCAGCTAGCGTTCAGCAATGTTTAGCTAGCCGTTCAGCAATGTTCACCCATGTTCAGCAATGTTCAGCTAGCGTTCAGCAATGTTCAGAAAACGTTCAGCAATGTTCACCCATGTACAGCAATGTTCAGCCAGCCGTTCACCCATGTTCAGCAATGTTCAGCTATGTTCAGCAAACGTTCAGCAATGTTCAGCTAGCGTTCAGCAATGTTCAGCTAGCGTTCAACAATGTTCAGCTAGCGTTCAGCAATGTTCAGCTAGCGTTCAGCAATGTTCAGCTAGCGTTCAGCAATGTTCAGATAGCGTTCAGCAATGTTCAGATAGCCGTTCAGCAATGTTCAGCTAGCGTTCAGCAATGTTCAGCTAGCCGTTCAGCAATGTTCAGCTAGCGTTCAGCAATGTTCAGCTAGCGTTCAGCAATGTTCAGCTAGCGTTCAGCAATGTTCAGCTTGCGTTCAGCAATGTTCAGATAGCGTTCAACAATGTTCAGCTAGCCGTTCAGCAATGTTCAGCTAGCGTTCAGCAATGTTCAGATAGCGTTCAGCAATGTTCAGATAGCGTTCAGCAATGTTCAGCTAGCGTTCAGCAATGTTCAGCTAGCGTTCAGCAATGTTCAGCTAGCCGTTCAGCAATGTTTAGCTAGCCGTTCAGCAATGTTCAGATAGCGTTCAGCAATGTTCAGCTAGCGTTCAGCAATGTTCAGCATAGCCGTTCAGCAATGTTCAGCTAGCATTCAGCAATGTTCAGCTAGCCGTTCAGCAATGTTCAGATAGCCGTTCAGCAATGTTCAGCTAGCATTCAGCAATGTTCAGCTAGCCGTTCAGCAATGTTCAGATAGCCGTTCAGCAATGTTCAGATAGCGTTCAGCAATGTTCAGATAGCGTTCAGCAATGTTCAGATAGCCGTTCAGCAATGTTCAGAAGCCTGTTCAGCAATGTTCAGCAGCTCATTCAGCAATGTTCAGCAACGCGTTCAGCAATGTTCAGTAGCTGTGTCTTGTGGGGCTGCCAGCTTGCTTGCTGCAGGCGGGACTCGTGTTGCACGTGCTGCTGCCGCCATTGCATGCTCTAGGTCTGGGCCCATGCCATGTAGCAAGTGGGGCATGCCACCCACAAGGAAGACGAGGAACATCCTAGTGATGGCCACCCGCAGGAAGCGATGTGACATGATTTTATGCTGGACGAGCACCAGAACGGATGTGGGCTGCATACTTGGGAAGGAGAGGGAGGAGGTGGTAGGATGGGTGAGCGAAGGCTGGGGGGGGGCACTGCGATGTCAGAGGGGATGTCAGGCTGGGAGATGGTGGGAGGGGTGGAGGTGGGAGGGCTGGGAGATGGTGGGAGGGGGGTATAGAGGGCTGCAGGGTACTAGGTGTGCCCGTTTGACCTGCACCAAACACAGGGCATGCTAGCGGTCAGGTCGGGTCTTAAGGGACATGTCGTGTGATTGCAACAGTGTGGACAGGGAGGCTGTGGCGTGGGAGTGGGAGTGGGGAGGCAAACGTTGACATGACCATGCTTGCACAAGACCTATGCAATAGTGGGACATTGGGAAGCTACTGCAGAGGGGGACCAGAACATCTAGTTGCCCCTTTGGCCTTCTGCTCTAGGCTGTTTGTTCATGGCTACACCTTGCATCATGCATCGTCTGGTACCCTCTATAGGGGGTGTACTAGGTGTCGGTTGTGTGCTGACCGACCACTCACCACGCTCGCGCCCCACACATACTTGCCACTGAACCTGATGCCTGCAGGGCAAGAGCACAACATTCGGTTGAAAACCACGAGCATCATCATGAAGGGTGAAGTGTATGATGTAGGGTGAAGTGACAACTTGCCTGGCGGACGATCTCTGTTGAACCCCTGGCTATACTAACAATGCTCTTAACGAGCAAGTCAGGCCATCGGCGAAGGTAAAGATCTGCATCCCGGCAAGACAACGCCTTGCGACATCGCACCTGGCCTAGTGTACAAGTGACATCCGGATCTTGCAAGCCTGCAAGCCGCGACAGGCCATAGATCGCGTTGGGACACCTAAGCCGCCTAGCTACCTCAGGCACCTGAAATGGCTTGTTCTCGCCCTGACCAGCCCGTATATGACTGGCTTGTGTCTTGTGAGACGTGCGATGCCTTTTGCGATTGCGTAAACTTCAAAACCTCGCTAACCAACAGGTAACGTCCATCAACATAGCGATGGGCCCCGTCTTGCACGCTGTGACCTCTCCTGAAAGGTAGAGGCTAAACGTACAGATTTGCCACAACCGCATGCAAACTTGCGGGCTTGCATGCTTGCACGCTTGCGGCTTGCACGGGCTACGGATTATACTTGTTCTGAATGAAACATGCCACCGTGCGAATGCCACAGTGCGAACATATGTGTGATTAAGCTTGCGAGCTTGTAATTTAGGATGCAAAAACTGAACACACCCGGCCCCACCCCCTCCCAGCCCTGCCCCACCCCCTCCCAGCCCTGCCCCACCCCCTGCCCTGCCCTGCCCTGCCCTGCCCTGCCCTGCCCTGCCCTGCCCTGCCCTGCCCTGCCCTGCCCTGCCCTGCCCTGCCCTGCCCTGCCCTGCCCTGCCCTGCCCTGCCCTGCCCTGCCCTGCCCTGCCCTGCCCTGCCCTGCCCTGCCCTGCCCTGCCCTGCCCTGCCCTGCCCTGCCCTGCCCTGCCCTGCCCTGCCCTGCCCTGCCCTGCCCTGCCCTGCCCTGCCCTGCCCTGCCCTGCCCTGCCCTGCCCTGCCCTGCCCTGCCCTGCCCTGCCCTGCCCTGCCCTGCCCTGCCCTGCCCTGCCCTGCCCTGCCCTGCCCTGCCCTGCCCTGCCCTGCCCTGCCCTGCCCTGCCCTGCCCTGCCCTGCCCTGCCCTGCCCTGCCCTGCCCTGCCCTGCCCTGCCCTGCCCTGCCCTGCCCTGCCCTGCCCTGCCCTGCCCTGCCCTGCCCTGCCCTGCCCTGCCCTGCCCTGCCCTGCCCTGCCCTGCCCTGCCCTGCCCTGCCCTGCCCTGCCCTGCCCTGCCCTGCCCTGCCCTGCCCTGCCCTGCCCTGCCCTGCCCTGCCCTGCCCTGCCCTGCCCTGCCCTGCCCTGCCCTGCCCTGCCCTGCCCTGCCCTGCCCTGCCCTGCCCTGCCCTGCCCTGCCCTGCCCTGCCCTGCCCTGCCCTGCCCTGCCCTGCCCTGCCCTGCCCTGCCCTGCCCTGCCCTGCCCTGCCCTGCCCTGCCCTGCCCTGCCCTGCCCTGCCCTGCCCTGCCCTGCCCTGCCCTGCCCTGCCCTGCCCTGCCCTGCCCTGCCCTGCCCTGCCCTGCCCTGCCCTGCCCTGCCCTGCCCTGCCCTGCCCTGCCCTGCCCTGCCCTGCCCTGCCCTGCCCTGCCCTGCCCTGCCCTGCCCTGCCCTGCCCTGCCCTGCCCTGCCCTGCCCTGCCCTGCCCTGCCCTGCCCTGCCCTGCCCTGCCCTGCCCATCAGCATTTGGTGGCGGTCCCAACCAGGCGCCCCCCCCCAGCTGTCCATTAGTGACCGTGATGGGATGGTGCTAATCATGGCCATGCAATTGATAAGCATCCTGCTCATCCCCCACAGCCACGAGTGGGTGCAGCTTGTTGAGCGGATCTGGAATGAAGATGCAGAACATGCCTGTCCAGGAGGTAGTGCGGGTGACCTTGCAGCCAGGTCATGTGTTGGGGATGCGTGGGTATACCATCCATGCTGGGGATGTGGGCAGAGAGGGGACGCTTCTGAACCCTTATGAATGCTTTTGAACGGCTTGCTGAACATTGCTGAACGCTACCGAACGCCAATGAACGCTTCTGAACGCCATCTAAACATTGCTGAACATGGGTGAACATGGGTGAACATGGGTGAACATGGGTGAACATGGGTGAATATGGGTGAACATGGGTGAACATGGCTGAACACTGCTGAACACATCGTTTAGCATATTGCTGAACATTGCTGAACATGGGTGAACATGGGTGAACATGGGTGAACATTGCTGAACACATCGTTTAACATATTGCTGAACATTGCTGAACATTGCTGAACATGGGTGAACATGGGTGAACATGGGTAAACATTGCTGAACATTGCTGAACATGGGTGAACATGGGTGATCATGGGTGAACATGGGTGAACACATTGTTTAACATATTGCTGAACATTGCTGAACACTGCTGAACATTGCTGAACATTGCTGAACATTGCTGAACATTGCTGAACATGGGTGAACATGGGTGAACATGGGTGAACATGGGTGAACATGGGTGAACATTGCTGAACACATTGTATAACATTATGCTGAACATTGCTGAACATTGCTGAACATTGCTGAACATGGGTGAACATGGGTGAACATGGGTGAACATTGCTGAACAGGCTGCTGAACATTGCTGAACATGGGTGAACATTGCTGAACGGGCGTCTGAACATTGCTGAACATTGCTGAACATTGCTGAACAGACGCCACGGGCCGCCGAGTCCCAGCCTTTGACTTTTTTGACCTGGTTTTTTTTGGGCTGGAATGCTTACATTACAAGCTACCAATGGGCAAAGTTTCAGCCAAAACAACCAAAGTCGGTCTAGGCGCCTAGCTGCTAATTCCTACGAGTGTCAGATAACTGATCACTTTGAGCGTGGCGCATGGCTAATGGCAAGGGGAGTGGACGGCTACTCTGACGATGTCATTGAGATGTATTTACGCACCCATTACGGCCTTGCTGTGCAGAGCATTGCCCAACTTACCCAACCCAGCGACTGGGCTGTTGATAAACTAGGGAACCTTGCTGGGCAGTATGGTACAAACACCTTTTTGTGCAAAAAGCCAGGCCACAGCATGGCCATGAAATGCATTAATGGCGCATGGCACCTACTGGACTCCTTGAAAACGACAGCCACACCTCTCTTGCACGTTCCTGCTGCAACCAAGCGGATTATGCACCAACTCTTTGTCATCACGCCTAATACCCGCTCACGGGAGCAGATACGCCGGTGTGAGGAAAAGGGCATTCAAAACATCATCAGCCATGCGGAACAAACATGCGACCATGATCGCAACACTACAGGATCCGGCCTCACATATACACAGACCCACAACCCTGCACATCCCTACATGGAAGGGCAACACGAAGAATGCTGCCTGGTACATGCATTCAACATGGCCATGGGAAAGAAATGCATAGATTACCATGCAGTCATCAGACACTGCAAGCAACTAGCCGAGCACCTACAACATCTAGCACAAGCAGCTCGAGAAGCAGGGCATACAATTCGACCCTTCAATACTGTTCACATCTACCACGAGAAAGGCAGATTCTCGTCGGACACACTGAACCACTACCTACACCGCAAACACCTTGAGATGCGTACGTACCTGCACCCAGCAACGGCCTACCTACCAACCTCCAGTATCACACCTGAGGCGATCACTACAGCTATCGCTAGCACGGGTGCGACACATACTGATGTTGTTATCTTGCTATCACACCACCATGCAACTGTCCTTAAACACACACAACAAGGCTGGTACCAGCTGGACTCACTCAACCGTGTGCCCAAACCACTCTCCACACCTAACGACTGGGGACGCCTCCAAGGGAACATGCTCACCATCTGCACAGGCAACGTAAGACACACAAGGTTCGTTAGGAGAGAGATCTGGATAGCGGACCCGCTGGAGGCCACCACCGCATCAGCACTAACAGCACACTTTCAAGATCACACGATTGATCTCACCAACATAGAGGTAGGAGAGACACTCGCCCCACCGCCCGGGACCACCATGGACGCCGACAAGAACCCTACACTAGACACCAACCGCAACACTACAGTAGAGGACACTCCATCACACGAGGAACCTGCCCGGTCGCGACAGCGCCGGGACATTCCCACTGTTACCCTCCGCCCGCCAGCCCCCTCAGGTACGCCGCGTACCAATCGACCCACCACGCGGGTCGATACCAACATTGGCCCGTCCGCTAAGCGGGTACGAGCCACCAAGGCACAACGCAACGACACGCACACACAAACCCTCATGTCCCAATACCTCCGCAAACCCACAACCGGAGCCCACTCCACAAGGCTCAACCCCACCATAGCCGAGACACCACAAACCACGCCGGACAATGACTCTTGCACGAGCCAACACAATAACCCCCCAACCGAACCGCCCCAAGCAACCCACAACAGGCAACACATCACCCTCACAACCTTCAATGTCAGAGGCCTATGCAGATCTAGAAACGAGGTCCTAAACCTGGTGCACAAACATAGCCCGGACATCTTGATCCTCACTGAGACTATGACCCAACCCAAGAGCAACAAGCCTAGCTGTGGCTGGCTGAAGAGGGTTATGCCCAACTACACCGTCCACCGTCACGAAGGCCATAGTGAGGTCCTCATTGGCATCAGACACGATCTAGCTATCCAGATGCAAGCCACCATGCTGCCGCCGTGTACAGATGCGGATGTAAATACCCGATGCGTCATCCTAAGCCTCCGCCAACGGCAAAGCGAGGAACTCACACTCGTTGCCACGTACTGGCCGTCAGGGAACAACGACGACGCGATCCCGCTAAGGAGAAAGATGCAAGAACACATACGAACAGCCACTGGACGCCTGCCCGGCTCACTCATCCTGGCGGGAGACATCAACGCCACGATGAGGGCAGAGGACCGCTCCGAACACACTGAATACACACAAGACCACATGATGAGGGAGTTCGCCACAGAGCTGCGCCTATCCGAAGCTGACCCCGGCGACCGGGCCTGGACCTACCAGCAACCACACTGCAACAGCCGCATCGACGCCATCCTGACGCGCGACGCGAGACAAGGCCCTAGGCATCGCACGCACGTCGACACAAACGCGTACCTCAGCGACCACAGACCGCTCACCGCCACACTCACCACTACCAGACTGGGCATAGATCTAGCAGCCACACATCAACCCTTAAAACACAGCCACACCATTCTCACCACCCCAATCACCAACAAGGATAGGGAAGCATACCGGCTTGGAGTGCAACAACCCAGCTCAGGCGCTCCACAACTGCATGCACAACTGACAGCATACCTAGCTCCCATGTACACAGATGCTACCCACTTCCTGACCACACTAGACAAGGCCAACCCACAACAACCACAACGCTTGACACTAGTGGCAGGCCTACCGGCTAGAGAAGCTGTCGACACCGCAGCCACCATGCTCACAACGCTCCTGGAAACCTGCAGGGGAACTGCCATGCAGACATGCAACACCAAAACGTTGACCAGAGGAGGCCAGCATTACCAACGCAGGAGCATGTGCAAGATCAGACAGGCACTAGGGAAAAAGCTCAAAACCACCAGAGAACTCAGCCGGAAGGCTAGAATGTTATACAAACAAAACAGCGTCCACCCGTCTATCGACGACCTACTCCCAGAGACAGACACGATCAACGCGGAGGTAAGGGAGGCGGTGCAAGCACGCCAGGGCGACGGTACAACCGAAAATCACGTGCAAGCCGCGCTCGCCCAGCTGACCAACTCCTACCGCGACCAAATCCACAAGCTAGATGACGACGACTCCGCACTTGCCATCGCACAGGCGCGTCTCAGAATGCAACACCTCATCAGCACCCAACCCAAAAAAGCCAACAAATACATACTACGCCCTTCTCGCACCGACCACAAAGGCCTGCAGGCGCTAGCTGACCCTGATACCAAAACCATATGCACCGCCCCGGCCGACCTCAACCGGATTATCACCGCCGCTTACAGACAAAAGCTCACGCCGCCGACCCCCAAAACAGGCCATTACACAAACACACAAACCAGAAACTATCCCTGGACCCGCCCCAAAGCCGTGGACCCCTTCACGTTGCACACTTGCCAAAACGTACATTGGATGCACACAGCCATCATGGACAAAGCGGGATTTCAAGAATGCATCAGCAGACTATCAGGGGGCAAAGCGCCTGGCCCAGACGGCATTGAAAACGAGATCATCAAGATGCTGCCATGGGAGATGAGGGACACCATACACCAACTGTTCATCATCATGTGGGCCACTGGCTGCACACCCACAACATGGAAAACCAGTGACACCTGCCTGCTCTACAAGGACAAGGGCCAAGAAACAGACCTCAACGCCTACAGACCTGTTGGGTTGGCCAATACCATCTACAAACTCTGGACCAGCCTCATAACCAAGGCGTTGTACGAGTATGCTGAGGCTAACGGGATGTTAAGTAACTGCCAAGCAGGCTTCCGCTCCCATAGGGACACCACACAACAGCTCCAAATGCTGGTCATGGCCCTTGAAGACGCCAAGCTAGCCAAAGTAGACATCTATGCGCTACTGGTCGACTTCACTAGCGCCTTCAACACCACCTGCCAAGACAAACTGCTATGGATCATGCACGACCTTGGCTTTCCCACCGACGCCACAGACGCGGTGAAGGACCTGTACACGGGCGCTACAACGCGCTTCAGAACTCCCTACGGCCCCACCGACCCGGTACCCGTGGACCGGGGCACCATCCAGGGCGACTCACTCTCACCCTTCCTGTTCCTCATCTACATCGAACCCTTACTGCGCTGGCTCCAAGTAGGAGCGAGGGGGTACAAATTTACATCCGACACAACCGACAGCGCCGGGCGATTTACAATCGGCAGCATCGACTACGCAGATGACATCGCTATCCTATGCAACTCGATCAGCAATCTACGCTGTCAGGCAGATAAGCTCTCCGCCTACTCGGATTGGGGCCACCTAATCGTATCCCACAGCAAAACCCTCGCCACAGCGGCGCTCCACAAAGCGCACCAATCCGGCAGATGCAGCACCATGGCAGAAGCGGAAAAGCAAGCCCGTAGAGAACTGCAAGCCGTAACGCTACAAGGGAAGCCTGTTACCTACCTCAAACCGACCTCCCCCTTCACTTACCTCGGTGTCTTACTTACCATGACGCTCAACTGGAAACCACAACACATAGCCATGATGACACAACTCAGACAGAAACTAGAAAGACTACGACGCTCATTCGCCAGCGCCAGACAAGCCATCCACATCATCAAAACAGCCATCATCCCCAGTCTGGCCTATAGCTTCTGCGTAGCCCCATGCACACCAGGAGACCTAGACCTCTACGACAGAGCAATTAATCAATGTATTAAGAAAAAACTCAGACTCCCACTAGGCACACCCAATGCCGTTGTCAGGGAGGACATCGACAAACTCGGCCTTGGCATCAGCTCAACCGCCAAAGAGTACCATACCAGAAACACTACAGCCCTCCTACACAGCCTCCAGTCCACAGACACCACACATGCCCACATAACCAGATGCATGCTACACAAACAGATCACTTGGCTCTACGCTCAAGCTGCCAAGCATGGACACCGCATGCTCATTATGCTGCGACACACCCTACGAGCCAGACAACTCCTACATGCCACCACGGCGCAGCTCACTGCCACCCAGGAAGGACAAGAACTCTACCCTAAGGAAACCAAACTGCTTGGACAACTCATCACACAGAATACCAGCCCCCTTCCACTCGACATAGTTAGTGCTTGCATGACGTGCCTCAAAAGCCTGGGCATCCAACATGCCACAGAGCTACAACACACCATCGCTGGCCATACCTACATCATATCAGGAAAGATGCTAAAAGAACGCTTCCACAACAAAGTTCAACAAAAGCACTATATCGCCCTCAACAGACTAACGACCATGGCGACCCAGGACAGATGCCCAACCACAACAGAAGCGAAAGACATCGCAGCCAAACGAGACACCACCCTAGACCGGCCCGCTGCGCAAAGACTAATTAAACCATGGGCCGCGGGCCTGACGGAGCTTGCACCAACCGACGTCGAGGAAGACACAAAACACCGCTACGCTGATATCAGGGCGTACGTGACTGCCAAGAAGCCCACACCGACCGAAGCGACGCACGTGACCGAACATGCAACACAACCCGCAGCCCAGGAGACCATCAAGAGTAGCTCCCGGCTGCTAAGGCGAGAGAACAGGGAAACCCAATCGCCCCCAACGAAACCCGCCCGACCCAAGGCGGGCACGAAACGGAACACTGAGGGCAGACAGATACAAACCATCCCGGAGGATATAGTGCACATAATAGGCCTCGACCTCCCAGGGCTCTCCAGCTGGAAGGTGGATAAAGCCTGCCGTTGTAAACCCAAGGACCTAGGCAGCATACTAGGGGCCATGTACGGCCACCAAGAGGCCATCACCAGCATAGATGGATGGCAATGGGACGGCATCAACAAAGAAAGCTACTACAAGGTGCATTGGAAGCCCACAATCATAGATAAATGGGCACTACCACTATGTGCAGAAGAAGGCTATACACCCACACACATAGAACCCATCAGCAGGGAAGACACTAAAGACGTATGCACATGTGAGCTATGCTGGCTACCAAGAGGAGACAGCCCAATGTGCCACAACTGCAAGAGGGCCTACCACCCAGCCTGCCTTGAGGAAGCCCTCTTGTCGGGACACAAAGAACCAGGCCACTGGCTGTGCCCAATATGCAAGTTTGGCAGCAACGAGTTCAAAACGACTATGCGTCTGTCAGCGCACTCGGACCTTATACGAGTTCACTGGCGCCCCACCCTCGAACCGGCACCTCTCATCACGGCACACCTGGACTACCTGGCGCGACGCAGTGACTATGAAGAGGAGAATAAGAGGATACAAGAAGCTAGATACGCGCGGCCTGATACGAAACTACCAAGCCACACCCGGCAGGGACTGCCGGACCCGCACAATTGGCTACCCCGGTGCACCAACCTACACTCGAAGGCCACCTTCCACACATACCCCATCAACCCGCAGACGGACATCGTCGGGACGGGCAAATGCGAAACCTTCCTCCAACTGCACCCCGACATGACCACCCCAGCGATGAGCTTCAGCACGGGGGAGCCCATCATGCCCAAACACGACCTAGTGCAACACGTAACGGTCCACGACGAGTCGGGCCGCACAGTAGGCCTCCTGACCAAGCAACAACACCAACACCTACATGCTTGGTTACAACACACACCACACACACGAAACCTGGCCACAGAACTGGTGGCCCTCCTAAGGAGACGGGACACACAGAGCAGCCGCCACCCCATGAGACTGGCACAAGACAAAGCCCTCACCACCCTACACACCACACGATCCTTCACTAGCACCGTCCAAAGGTGGGCTGATCCACTCACAGTTAGACCGGAAACCACTACCTACTGGAGCCCTGACATCAATGACACGGCCTTTGGGGCACACCACAACTGCCTATTAGTACGCCACACTGGGCTATCCACATGGAACGTACCAGCCGATGATGCGGTGGCCCTAAAATGCGTCAACCATGCTATACACTCAGCACACCAGGAGGAGGCCATGGCCACCATTATGCTGATCCCTGGTAAGAAGGGCATCTCTTACCCCAAACACATTGACACCCTGAGACGCTACCCAGAGTACTGTCAGCACTTGGCCAGCATACCCCTCAACAATACCAACTGCTCCAAACTTGGCAAGCACGCCAACCTCCTCGTGTACGTCATATGGAATGAAGCAGGGCAACTACTCACCACCAAAGGCAACCCACAAGGATGGATGGCTAGCACAGCCACTGCCCTACACCCGGACAGGGAGACACACCCTCTCCTTCGCAGACCTCACAATCAAAAACAGCCAGCCGCCCTCCCCAGTGGCCACAAACAACACCTCCGCCTCCCGCTGGACAGGGCTCTACCCACGCTGGGGCACACACGCAGCCAACACCAGCTCACGCACCACTCCACCACGCTACCGCGGATGGCCATCACCGAGTGGACCACGATAGCGTACACTGACGGCAGCTGCATTAAGACATCCGAGCCAGACCCGGCGCGCGTCGGGGCGGGGGTCTATATTCCGGAAAGCAACGCCCTACTTACCATTGCGATGAACGACCCAGAGAACAACACCATCAACAAGGCAGAACTCACAGCGATACACGCGGCACTGAAAGCGGGGGCCAGACGCATCGCCACCGACAGCCTATGCTCTCTCTATCAGATCCGCCGAGCCCTGGCTAACCCGATGTCCCTCATTAATCATAGACACAATGACATCCTGACGGACATCGCCACCCTCATCATCGCTAGCCCCGTCACGACCCAATTCTACAAGGTCCGGGCCCACTCGGGCATCATCGGCAACGAAGGCGCTGATGCCCTCGCTAAACACGCAGCGCTACACCCGGAGCAGGCAAACACACTAGAGTACCACCCGACCACACCCAAGGAGAGAGGTATCTGGCTCAACCACGGGACCGATAGCGAAACCCTCGCCCCGCTGCCGGACTGCCGACAAAGCGTGCGAGCACACATGCACAGCAAGCACAAGTTAGGTCTCGCCAACCAAGACAGCATCTACTACCAGATGACCCAAGATATCACCAAAGCCGCGGCAAAAGGAGCGGGCGAAAGAGTGATGACCGATGCGACCATCTCCATCCCCGCGCAAAGGACCGCCCTACTCTACCGTACCGGAGGACTATATGTAACGTGGGAATGCGCCAGGCTATTATGCCAATAAGGCCGCCGTTCGTATACCCTCTAATAACCAGTGTGGTAGTAGGAAGTGTGGTGACCGGTGTCAAAAGCCGGGTTCGACTCCCGGAGATCTCTCCATTGACTACGCCCTGAGGTCTTGAGCCACACGTCCTATTATTCGCTGGTTTGACACGTAACAATGCTTTCCGACCGAGGCTGACGCCTCCGGGTCACAAAAATCGATTTCGAGGCGTTCGTCGTAGAAACCGCTTGCTCGGAATTCCCCGAGTATTTCAGCCGTGTGGAGCATCATAATTGGCTCGCAAACTGCCGCGGTAAACTCAGTTTTCCGTGGGAGCCGCGTCAAGAGCTAATTCTCCAGCAATATCGCGACCAACTTTGGGATTGGTGGAGACGTAAGCATCAAATGGGTAAGTGAGCGCTTCAATAGCCGTTCGTCTGCCGTTCACAGCCGTTCGTCAGCCCTTTGCTAGTCGACATGTCCAATTTGCTCTTTACAGCCGCTGAGGTGCGTTCAATGAGCAGTGCACTGACTTGCTTGACGCGTGCACAACACCAACAGCTGTTGACATGTCGCACAAAGAAGGAATTCCGTGACATGTTGTGCTTCTTGTATGGTGATGCTTTGCTCTCAGAAATCGATACAGAGGCCCGGAATCAGCTTGTTCATTCGGCCGCAAACCAGCAGCAGGTACAACAGGTGCAACAGAGGTTAGCAAACCTGAGCACTGTACCACAGCAAAATGTTGCTGCCCATGGCGCGCAAGCAGCTGAGCAGCAGAATTTCGCGGCCTTAGGCGCGGGGCAGCAGAATGTAGCAGCCCAACAACCCAGCAACGCTGCCCTTGGCGCGGGACAGCACAATGGAGCGGCCAACGTCCCTCTCTTCAGCTTTACTCCCGTCTCAGGTGTGCAAACAATGCAAACGGGTATGCAAGGTGACACAACACCCGCAAATGCTAACATGACACTGCACTTGTCGACCGCAGTTCCCACCGCGCCCAGTGCGTCTCAGCCCCAACCACAAGCCCAGCCTCAGCCTCAGCCTGTGCAGCTTTTGGCCCAAGAGGTCGCCGCTGCAGCGACAGTGGTCGCAGCGGCCGGGCCAGGAGAGGCCAAAACAGCGGCAATAAATGCCTTCACAAGCTCAGCTCAGCAGCTGCTGAATGCAGCTGGGCGCCTGCACGCTGTAGAGCCGGTGAGCCGTGCAGAATCTGCAGCCTTGCATGTAGAGCCCACCCAAGTGGCCAGAAGCAAT
>JASKMD010000026.1:15893806-15926177 GCA_030144725.1 Haematococcus lacustris | reverse complement strand
GCCCCAGCCCCAGCCCCAGCCCCAGCCCCAGCCCCAGCCCCAGCCCCAGCCCCAGCCCCAGCCCCAGCCCCAGCCCCAGCCCCAGCCCCAGCCCCAGCCCCAGCCCCAGCCCCAGCCCCAGCCCCAGCCCCAGCCCCAGCCCCAGCCCCAGCCCCAGCCCCAGCCCCAGCCCCAGCCCCAGCCCCAGCCCCAGCCCCAGCCCCAGCCCCAGCCCCAGCCCCAGCCCCAGCCCCAGCCCCAGCCCCAGCCCCAGCCCCAGCCCCAGCCCGCGCCCAAGCCCCAGCCCGCTGCTGCTGCTGCTGCTGCTGCTGGTGCTGCTGTTACCGGTGCTGTTGCCGCTGCTGCTGCTGCTGTTGCTGTTGCTGCTGCGCTACAGGCACCATCCTCGCCCCTTCTGTGCCAGCAGTGCCACCCCCAGCTGAGGTGCGCTGGTGAGGAGTGGCGGAAGCCTGCGGCTGACTAGCCGTGATAGCCCTGCCGTCCAGCGACTCTGCCCCTCCGCAACCGGGCCGAGTGGCCTCGTCTTGGGTAGCAGCGGGCGAGGCGGAGGGGGAGGAGAGGAGAGCTGATAGCAGCTCCGGCTGAGGGTCTAGGGTGCTCCTACCGGCTCGGAGGGCCCTGCTAGCGGCGGAGAACACGACGGCTAGAGCCTTGGCCCCCACATCCCCCGACTTACCTCCGGTGGAGCTGGTCATGTCCAAGCGGGGAAGAAGGGACCTCCTGCCTCGTGTAGGAGCTGCTGCACCGCCAAGCTGGAAAGGCCGACTCGCGAGCCCCTGACCAGTGGAGGGTGCGGCTGAGCTGCTCGGCGACAGACCCTGCGCCTCCTTCTCCCCCGGCTGCGCTGACTCACCCCTTGAGCACACCCGGGCAGCCCAGGACGGGCCCAGCCACGGAGTCCCCCCAGAAAGCTCTGTTGTAGCTGGGCCCCAGGAGCTATCGAACCGGGAAGGCCTTCCACGGGGCGGAGCAGACGGGTGGATCCCGAGACCCCTGAGCCCTGGCCCTCTAGCCCCTGACTCATCCCCCGCCCCCGTTACAGCCTCTGTTCCCGCCCCCGCTCCCACCCCAGGGCTGTGCTGCTGCTGCTGCTGGGTCATCTGGGCGCATGGCGCCATCCGGGCCCCCTCATCCCCAGCGGTGCCACCCCCAACTGAGGCGCGCTGGAGGGGGGCGGCAGCAGCTAAGGCAGGGTGAATGCCCCGGGAGGTAGGGCTATGCAGCGTCTGCTGCTGCTGAGCACCCTGGGCGCCATGCGCCACCCGGGCCCCCTCATCCCCAGCTGTGCCACCCCCATCTGGGGTGCGCTGGAGGGGGGCGGCAGCAGCTGAGGCAGGGTTAGGGACCCGGGAGGTAGGGCTGTGCTGCTGCCGCTGCTGGACCACCTGGGCACCCTGCACCACCCGGGCCCCCTCATCCCCAGCTGTGCCACCCCCATCTGAGGTGCGCTGGAGGGGGGCGGCAGCAGTTGAGGTAGGGTTAGGGTCCCGGGAGGTAGGGCTGTGCAGCGTCTGCTGTTGCTGATCACCCTTGGCGGCCTGCGCCACCCGGGCCCCCTCATCCCCAGCTGTGCCACCACCATCTGAGGTGCGCTGGAGGGGGGCGGCAGCAGCTGAGGCAGGGTCAGGGTCCCGGGAGGTAGGGTTGTGCTGCTGCTGCTGCTCAGCCACTTCGGCCCTCTGCGCCCCCCGGGCCCCCCCATCTCCAAGGGTGCTACCCTTAAGAGGTGAGATGTGTTGATGCTGTTGCCACTGAACTCCGAGCACCTCCCGAAGAGACCCGTCACCTGTCGTGCCCTTGCCTGTTACCTGCCCCTCTGCGACTTGTAGGGCAGGGGGAACACCTGGAGGTTGGGCGAGGGGCTGAGCAGAGGGTGGTGGGGGAGCTTGCGCAGGGGAAGCA
The DNA here is from genome assembly GCA_030144725.1 of Haematococcus lacustris. Lineage (NCBI taxonomy): Eukaryota > Viridiplantae > Chlorophyta > Chlorophyceae > Chlamydomonadales > Haematococcaceae > Haematococcus > Haematococcus lacustris. The sequence continues at coordinate 15,924,275 of JASKMD010000026.1, read as the reverse complement.
CATGGTGGCTGGGCAGGGGGCTGGGCAGAGGGAGGTGGGGGAAGTTGAGCAGGGGGAGGCGGTGGAGGTAGAGCCAGGGAGTCACCAGCAGGCTGGGCAGGGGGCTGGACCGGGGGGTGGGGAGGAGGATGGGCTGGGGGTGGAAGGGGAGGTAGAGCTGGGGGGTCACCTGGTGACTGGGTCGGGGGCTGAGCAGGGTGTGGTAGGGTAGGTTGAGCAGGGGGGGGCGGGGGAGGTAGAGCAAGGGGGTCACCAGGAGGCTGGGAAGGGAGTTGGGCAGGGGGCTGAGGAGGAGGATGGGAAGGGGGAGGAGGGGGAGGTTGAGCAAGGGTGTCACCTGGTGGCTGGGTATGGGGCTGGGCAGGGGGTGGAGGGGGAGATCGAGCAGGGGGGTCACCTGGTGGCTGGGCACGGGGCTGGGAAGGGGGTGGTGGGGGAGGTTGAGCAGGGGCAGGCGGGGGAGGTTGAGCAGGGGGGTCACCTGGTGGCTGGGCGGGAGCCTGGGCAGGGGGGGGTCCTTGGTCGAGCAGAGGCTGTGTGTCCCCCCACAGCTGCAGGATCTGCAGCTTGCCCCAGCCAGTAGGGGTGGCATACACCTCAGGCAGCAGGACTAGCTTCGGGTCCCCTAGAGGGGGCACCACGACAGCCTCCACTATGGCCCCGTTACCCCCTGGCGACCCCCAGAAACTGCTGGTGCGGGAATGGGCACCCAGCCGCTCGCTGAGCACGACTGCTGTGTGCAGGTCCAGGGCCTCCGGCAAGCCCGCTGTTGGGGCCGGGCTGACCTTGTACCCCACTGCCTTGAGCACCCCCTCTACCAGACCCTCCCTAGACGCCAGGGGGTAGTGGTGGTGGAAGACCAGCTTGACTGCACCTGCAACGGTTTGCATGCATGCTCGTCCATGCAGCCCGGCAGCGGTGGTATTTTTACATGTCATGCATCTGTTTTCTGCATGGAACCTTCTAGATATGTGAGACGGTGTGAGCTACCCTGTTTTAAGCACAGAACAGTTGTTTATAGACATTCCGTGTAAGACGCAAGTGCGTGTCACCGCTCTCCCGGATTCCTGTGGCTTCTCCCCGTTACATTTTGGTGCCCTCAATCGGGAACAAACCGCCTTTACTACGGAGACTAGAGACTTGATGGAGGAACTATCGCCCATTGCGTATCAAGTCTCCGAGCTCATGCGCCAAGTCGGCGAGCTCACTCTTCTGACCGGCAGCCTGCGGCAGCAATTCGAGCACTTCGTCACAACGCAGCCCGTTGCTACCCCCGCTTCAACACCTCTAGAACCTTCTGGACAGTCCGCCCCTCCCGCCCCTCCCGCAGCCACCTCCGTTCCGCTGCCTTTTCGGCCCCCTCCACCACCGTCCTTCTGTGGGACCCCCAACGCGGATGCGGGTCAATGGTTGTGGCGCATCGACAACCATTTCGACCTTTTCGCCATGCCTGCCCAACAACGGCTGTTGGCTGTTGCTTCCTACCTCGACGGCGCTGCCCTCACCTGGTACCGCAGCCTGCTGTCCAGCCAGGCCCTCAGCTCTTGGGACAGTTTCAAAGCCAGTTTCACGCGCCAGTTTACTCCTGTGAACCAGCAGCGGCATGCAAGAAATCAGCTGGCAGCCTGCCATCAGATCACATCAGCCCGGCAATACATCACGGAGTTCAGCAATCTTTGCCTCCTCATCTCTGACCTGTCTCCTGCTGAGAAACTGGATCGTTTCCTTAGGGGTCTCAAGCCGGCTGTGAGGCGGGAGCTGGAGCTGAGGGAGCCTACCTCCTTTGAGGAGGCTGCCGCCATGGCTGACCGCGTTGATGCTATCACCTTTGGCAGCCGCCCACGCCTGCTCAAGCTCCCCGAACCTGAACCAGTGGCTGCCATGGAGCTTGATGCCCTGCAGGTCAGCAAGGGCCCCCGTTTATCAGCGGCTGAGCGCCAACAACTGCGTGACTTGGGAGCTTGCTTCTATTGCCGCAAGCCTGGCCACCTAATGAAGGACTGTCCCAACAAGCCACCACGCCCAAAAGACGTTGGGGGCGTGCGGGAGGCAGCCCGCCGCTGAGCCCACCATCCCTTCTGCCACCCTCTTCCTTAACTCCTCGCTTTGAGCTGGCTCCTCGTGTTCCCTACCACCTATCTCAACTCCCCGCTCTTCTTCCTCGGCCTCCTCCCCTTCGTCCTCCTCCACCTCCTCTTCCTCGGGCTCCTCCTCCTCGGCCTCTTCCCCCTCCTCCTCGGCCTCTTCTCCGTGCCCCCTACTGGCTACCCACACTCCCTCTTCCTCCTACACCACAACCCTCTCTTCCCTCTCCACGTTTCCGTGCCCCGCTCTTCTGCCTTACTGCGCCCTGCCAGGCCCGCGGTGCTAACTGCCCTCCACGCAGCCCCCTTCCTAAGCAGTCAGCTCAACCCCTGGGCAGCTCCAAGTCTCCTGGACAGCCTACTCTGGATGTAGAGTCCTCCCCATGCCCATCCGCACCTGTGTGCAGTGGTACTCCGCGTCACTCCTCGTCGCCTAGCCTGCCAGAGCTCCTAGTCATGTCGTCGCTCTCCGTGGACTCCAAGCCTTTCATCCTCCATGGAACCTTCTCTGGACACCGTGCTCGTTTCCTGCTGGACAGTGGTGCCACGGGCAACATTGTCAGCAGCCGCTTCTTTCAGCAAGCCGGCCTGCGCATGGCGAGCAAGGCTGCTCCTGGCCGTCTGCTCCTTCCTGGGCCCTCCCCTTCCTACCTCCCCACCTACGAGCTTCCCCACTGCACGGTACGCCTCTCTACCTACCATGATCGGGTGCCCTTCGTTATGGCTGATATCAGCAACGCCGACTACGATGTGGTGTTGGGCAAGCCATGGCTCACAGCGAAGAACCCTGATATTGACTGGCCTCTCGAGCGCATCACTCTCCGCCATGCCGGGGCCGTACACACCCTAGCTGCTCCACCTTCTCCTGCCCCCAACCCCTCAGCCTCCCAGCTGTTGTCACCTGCGCGCTTCCGCAAAGCCGCCCGCAAGGACGCCGTATTCGTGGCAGTTCTCACGGACTCAAGTCCTCCCCTTTCACCCTCTCCAGCTAGGCCCTCCTCCCACACTTCAACCTCAACCTCCCCGCCGCCTGATCAACCACAGTGGCCCCCTTCTCTTTCCCCAAGCGCTACTGCCCTACTATCTGAGCACATCGAGGTCTTTCCCAAGGAGCTTCCATCCGTACATGATCTACCACATCGCTCTGTTGATCATGTGATCCAGCTGGAGTCCGGCACCCCTCCCAACCGCCCTGTCTATCGCATGTCTCAAGAGGAGCTAGACGAGCTCAAGCGGCAGCTGGACGAACTCCTAGCCAAGGGCTACATCAGGCCATCCACGTCACCTTTTGGCTTTGCAGTCCTCTTTGTGCGCAAGAAAGACGGGAGCCTGCGCTTGTGCGTAGACTACCGGGCCCTAAACCAGCTGACCATCAAGAACCGCTATCCCCTTCCCCGCATTGACGACCTCCTGGACCAGCTGGCTGGTGCTAGAGTCTTTTCCAAGATTGACCTCAAGTCTGGGTACCATCAGATCCGAGTGGCCGAGGCTGACATCCACAAGACAGCATTCCGTACCCGCTACGGCCACTATGAATACACCGTCATGCCATTTGGCCTGTGCAACGCTCCCGCCACCTTTCAACGCCTCATGAATGACATCTTCCGCCCACACTTGGATCAGTTTGTACTAGTCTACCTGGACGACATTCTCATTTACTCCCGGTCTGAGGCTGAGCACCTGGAGCACCTCCGCACCGTTCTAGGCCTCCTTCGCCAACACCAGCTATATGCCAACCTCTCCAAGTGCGCCTTCTTCCTTCCCTCTATGGACTTCCTGGGTCACATCATCTCGGCTGACGGCATTCACCCGGACCCAGCTAAGATTCGTGCCATGGTTGAATGGCCGGTACCTCGCAATCTCAACGACCTCCGCTCCTTCCTCGGCAGTGCCAATTACTATCGTCGCCTCATCCACCACCATGCCCACCTCATCCTTCCCCTCACCAACCTCCTCAAGGCCGAGACACCATGGTCATGGGGCCCAGAACAACAAGAGGCTTTTGAGCGTGTCAAAGTTGCCCTAGCCAGCAACCCCGTGGTGCGCCCCCCAGACTTCTCCCGGCCTTTCACCGTGAAGACGGATGCGTCGTTGTATGCCATTGGAGCAGTGCTATCACAACGGGACGACAATGGCGCTGAGTACGTTGTGGCATATGAGTCACGCAAGCTTCAGCCCGCGGAGATCAACTACCCTACCCACGATCGCGAGCTACTCGCTGTGGTGCATGCCCTTACTCTTTGGCGTCACTACCTTCTGGGTCGGCCTTTCACCATTGAGACGGACAACTGCCCGATCACTCACATCATGACCCAACCGCATCTCAGCGCTCGACAACTTCGATGGACCCAACTGCTGGCCCCTTACTCCTTTACCCTGGTGCACAAGGCTGGCAAGACACACATTGTGCCAGATGCGCTCTCCCGACGGCCTGACTACCAGTTATCAGCCCTCTCCGTTGCCACCCCGGACTCTGCCTTCTTCGCTACCTATGACCACCATGCCCCACAAGACGCCGCCTATCAAGCAGCTTTCTCTCATACTCTTTCCCACAACCCCTCTGGCCCCTCCTCTTGGCACTTACGAGTCATAGATGGGCGCTTATATACAGCTTCTGAGCCCCCCCGCCTCTACGTCCCAGCCTCACCTCTCCGCTCCCAGTTGCTCCATGAGGCGCATGATGCAGTCACCTCGGCTCATCTAGGCCGTGCCAAAACCCTGGAACGCTTGCAGCGACACTTCTATTGGCCCCAAATGGAGCAGACAGTGCGCGAATATGTGAGGACCTGCGACCAGTGCCAACGGAACAAGGCCACCAACCAGGTTCCTCCTGGGCTGCTTCAACCTCTCCCCATTCCCAACCGCAACTGGCAACAGGTCAGCATGGATTTCATCGGCCCCCTTCCTCCTACTTCTCACGGCTACGACATGGTCGTTACAGTTGTGGACAAGTTAAGCAAGATGTTACACCTCATCCCTACCACTGCCACTGCCACCGCCCCTGACATCGCCAAGCTTTTCTTCGACCATGTTTTCAAGCACCATGGGCTACCTGAGGCAATTGTCTCTGACAGAGATCCAAAGTTTACTTCGGACTTCTGGACATCCCTCTTTCACCTCACCGGCACTCGCCTACTCATGTCCTCTGCCTACCATCCTCAAACAGACGGGCAATCAGAGCGCGCCAACCGGACAGTGGAGGATATGCTACGACCATACCTCAACCACCACAAGACAGATTGGGACCAGCATCTAGCCGCTGTGGAGTTTGCATACAATAGCTCTACCCATGTTGGCACAGGCTTCTCCCCTTTCTACCTCAATTACGGCCACCACCCCCGCACACCTGAGGCTTTGTTGCAGCCCCCCTCCACTCTTGTTCCCAGCCCCGCTGCTGACGCCTTTGTCACCACCATGCGCTCCAACATCAACATAGCCAAGGCAGCCCTGCAGCGTGCGGTTGACAAGCAAAAGCAACAGGCGGATAAGCACCGCCGTCATCTTGAGTTCAATGTGGGTGATAAGGTGCTCCTCTCTACTGCCACCCTTAACCTCAAGACGCCCAGCAACAGCGCCAAGCTACAACCCCGCTATGTTGGCCCCTTCAAGGTTCTAACCAAGGTATCACCTGTGGCTTACAAGCTGGACCTACCCACCACGATGAGGATCACACCCACCTTCCACATCTCCAAGCTGCGGCCGTACCTTACCACCAGCTCCTTCCCCGACCGCCATGTTGACCTGCAACCACTACCCCAATTGGAGAACGGTGAGGAGTACTTCACCATTGAAGCCATCCTGGGACGACGCTGGAACGACTCCCAGCATGCGTTTCAATACCTTGTGAAGTGGAAGGGCTACGACGACTCCTTCAACTCGTGGGAATGGGGCCCAGCATTGGCCGAACAAGAGGACGTGGCTGCCATGATCAGAGACTACACGGCTCGCTACCACGTACCTCCAGACAAGCCGGTAGACGACGATCCTGCATGCCAGATTTGCGCGAGCCGCGCTAGCCACCCTCCCATGTTACTTTGCGACAAGTGTGACCAAGGTTATCACATCACCTGCCTCACCCCACCTCTACGTAGTGTTCCTAAAGGAGCATGGCTATGTCATGAGTGCAGGCGGAACAGCGTGCGGAGGTCACGACGGTTAAATGTTTCGGGGCGCAACATTTCAGGGAGGGGGTAAATGCAACGGTTTGCATGCATGCTCGTCCATGCATGTAACGGGGAGAAGCCACAGGAATCCGGGAGAGCGGTGACACGCACTTGCGTCTTACACGGAATGTCTATAAACAACTGTTATGTGCTTAAAACAGGGTAGCTCACACCGTCTCACATATCTAGAAGGTTCCATGCAGAAAACAGATGCATGACATGTAAAAATACCACCGCTGCCGGGCTGCATGGACGAGCATGCATGCAAACCGTTGCATTTACCCCCTCCCTGAAATGTTGCGCCCCGAAACATTTAACCGTCGTGACCTCCGCACGTTGTTCCGCCTGCACTCATGACATAGCCATGCTCCTTTAGGAACACTACGTAGAGGTGGGGTGAGGCAGGTGATGTGATAACCTTGGTCACACTTGTCGCAAAGTAACATGGGAGGGTGGCTAGCGCGGCTCGCGCAAATCTGGCATGCAGGATCGTCGTCTACCGGCTTGTCTGGAGGTACGTGGTAGCGAGCCGTGTAGTCTCTGATCATGGCAGCCACGTCCTCTTGTTCGGCCAATGCTGGGCCCCATTCCCACGAGTTGAAGGAGTCGTCGTAGCCCTTCCACTTCACAAGGTATTGAAACGCATGCTGGGAGTCGTTCCAGCGTCGTCCCAGGATGGCTTCAATGGTGAAGTACTCCTCACCGTTCTCCAATTGGGGTAGTGGTTGCAGGTCAACATGGCGGTCGGGGAAGGAGCTGGTGGTAAGGTACGGCCGCAGCTTGGAGATGTGGAAGGTGGGTGTGATCCTCATCGTGGTGGGTAGGTCCAGCTTGTAAGCCACAGGTGATACCTTGGTTAGAACCTTGAAGGGGCCAACATAGCGGGGTTGTAGCTTGGCGCTGTTGCTGGGCGTCTTGAGGTTAAGGGTGGCAGTAGAGAGGAGCACCTTATCACCCACATTGAACTCAAGATGACGGCGGTGCTTATCCGCCTGTTGCTTTTGCTTGTCAACCGCACGCTGCAGGGCTGCCTTGGCTATGTTGATGTTGGAGCGCATGGTGGTGACAAAGGCGTCAGCAGCGGGGCTGGGAACAAGAGTGGAGGGGGGCTGCAACAAAGCCTCAGGTGTGCGGGGGTGGTGGCCGTAATTGAGGTAGAAAGGGGAGAAGCCTGTGCCAACATGGGTAGAGCTATTGTATGCAAACTCCACAGCGGCTAGATGCTGGTCCCAATCTGTCTTGTGGTGGTTGAGGTATGGTCGTAGCATATCCTCCACTGTCCGGTTGGCGCGCTCTGATTGCCCGTCTGTTTGAGGATGGTAGGCAGAGGACATGAGTAGGCGAGTGCCGGTGAGGTGAAAGAGGGATGTCCAGAAGTCCGAAGTAAACTTTGGATCTCTGTCAGAGACAATTGCCTCAGGTAGCCCATGGTGCTTGAAAACATGGTCGAAGAAAAGCTTGGCGATGTCAGGGGCGGTGGCAGTGGCAGTGGTAGGGATGAGGTGTAACATCTTGCTTAACTTGTCCACAACTGTAACGACCATGTCGTAGCCGTGAGAAGTAGGAGGAAGGGGGCCGATGAAATCCATGCTGACCTGTTGCCAGTTGCGGTTGGGAATGGGGAGAGGTTGAAGCAGCCCAGGAGGAACCTGGTTGGTGGCCTTGTTCCGTTGGCACTGGTCGCAGGTCCTCACATATTCGCGCACTGTCTGCTCCATTTGGGGCCAATAGAAGTGTCGCTGCAAGCGTTCCAGGGTTTTGGCACGGCCTAGATGAGCCGAGGTGACTGCATCATGCGCCTCATGGAGCAACTGGGAGCGGAGAGGTGAGGCTGGGACGTAGAGGCGGGGGGGCTCAGAAGCTGTATATAAGCGCCCATCTATGACTCGTAAGTGCCAAGAGGAGGGGCCAGAGGGGTTGTGGGAAAGAGTATGAGAGAAAGCTGCTTGATAGGCGGCGTCTTGTGGGGCATGGTGGTCATAGGTAGCGAAGAAGGCAGAGTCCGGGGTGGCAACGGAGAGGGCTGATAACTGGTAGTCAGGCCGTCGGGAGAGCGCATCTGGCACAATGTGTGTCTTGCCAGCCTTGTGCACCAGGGAAAAGGAGTAAGGGGCCAGCAGTTGGGTCCATCGAAGTTGTCGAGCGCTGAGATGCGGTTGGGTCATGATGTGAGTGATCGGGCAGTTGTCCGTCTCAATGGTGAAAGGCCGACCCAGAAGGTAGTGACGCCAAAGAGTAAGGGCATGCACCACAGCGAGTAGCTCGCGATCGTGGGTAGGGTAGTTGATCTCCGCGGGCTGAAGCTTGCGTGACTCATATGCCACAACGTACTCAGCGCCATTGTCGTCCCGTTGTGATAGCACTGCTCCAATGGCATACAACGACGCATCCGTCTTCACGGTGAAAGGCCGGGAGAAGTCTGGGGGGCGCACCACGGGGTTGCTGGCTAGGGCAACTTTGACACGCTCAAAAGCCTCTTGTTGTTCTGGGCCCCATGACCATGGTGTCTCGGCCTTGAGGAGGTTGGTGAGGGGAAGGATGAGGTGGGCATGGTGGTGGATGAGGCGACGATAGTAATTGGCACTGCCGAGGAAGGAGCGGAGGTCGTTGAGATTGCGAGGTACCGGCCATTCAACCATGGCACGAATCTTAGCTGGGTCCGGGTGAATGCCGTCAGCCGAGATGATGTGACCCAGGAAGTCCATAGAGGGAAGGAAGAAGGCGCACTTGGAGAGGTTGGCATATAGCTGGTGTTGGCGAAGGAGGCCTAGAACGGTGCGGAGGTGCTCCAGGTGCTCAGCCTCAGACCGGGAGTAAATGAGAATGTCGTCCAGGTAGACTAGTACAAACTGATCCAAGTGTGGGCGGAAGATGTCATTCATGAGGCGTTGAAAGGTGGCGGGAGCGTTGCACAGGCCAAATGGCATGACGGTGTATTCATAGTGGCCGTAGCGGGTACGGAATGCTGTCTTGTGGATGTCAGCCTCGGCCACTCGGATCTGATGGTACCCAGACTTGAGGTCAATCTTGGAAAAGACTCTAGCACCAGCCAGCTGGTCCAGGAGGTCGTCAATGCGGGGAAGGGGATAGCGGTTCTTGATGGTCAGCTGGTTTAGGGCCCGGTAGTCTACGCACAAGCGCAGGCTCCCGTCTTTCTTGCGCACAAAGAGGACTGCAAAGCCAAAAGGTGACGTGGATGGCCTGATGTAGCCCTTGGCTAGGAGTTCGTCCAGCTGCCGCTTGAGCTCGTCTAGCTCCTCTTGAGACATGCGATAGACAGGGCGGTTGGGAGGGGTGCCGGACTCCAGCTGGATCACATAATCAACAGAGCGATGTGGTAGATCATGTACGGATGGAAGCTCCTTGGGAAAGACCTCGATGTGCTCAGATAGTAGGGCAGTAGCGCTTGGGGAAAGAGAAGGGGGCCACTGTGGTTGATCAGGCGGCGGGGAGGTTGAGGTTGAAGTGTGGGAGGAGGGCATAGCTGGAGAGGGTGAAAGGGGAGGACTTGAGTCCGTGAGAACTGCCACGAATACGGCGTCCTTGCGGGCGGCTTTGCGGAAGCGCGCAGGTGACAACAGCTGGGAGGCTGAGGGGTTGGGGGCAGGAGAAGGTGGAGCAGCTAGGGTGTGTACGGCCCCGGCATGGCGGAGAGTGATGCGCTCGAGAGGCCAGTCAATATCAGGGTTCTTCGCTGTGAGCCATGGCTTGCCCAACACCACATCGTAGTCGGCGTTGCTGATATCAGCCATAACGAAGGGCACCCGATCATGGTAGGTAGAGAGGCGTACCGTGCAGTGGGGAAGCTCGTAGGTGGGGAGGTAGGAAGGGGAGGGCCCAGGAAGGAGCAGACGGCCAGGAGCAGCCTTGCTCGCCATGCGCAGGCCGGCTTGCTGAAAGAAGCGGCTGCTGACAATGTTGCCCGTGGCACCACTGTCCAGCAGGAAACGAGCACGGTGTCCAGAGAAGGTTCCATGGAGGATGAAAGGCTTGGAGTCCACGGAGAGCGACGACATGACTAGGAGCTCTGGCAGGCTAGGCGACGAGGAGTGACGCGGAGTACCACTGCACACAGGTGCGGATGGGCATGGGGAGGACTCTACATCCAGAGTAGGCTGTCCAGGAGACTTGGAGCTGCCCAGGGGTTGAGCTGACTGCTTAGGAAGGGGGCTGCGTGGAGGGCAGTTAGCACCGCGGGCCTGGCAGGGCGCAGTAAGGCAGAAGAGCGGGGCACGGAAACGTGGAGAGGGAAGAGAGGGTTGTGGTGTAGGAGGAAGAGGGAGTGTGGGCAGCCAGTAGGGGGCACGGAGAAGAGGCCGAGGAGGAGGGGGAAGAGGCCGAGGAGGAGGAGCCCGAGGAAGAGGAGGTGGAGGAGGACGAAGGGGAGGAGGCCGAGGAAGAAGAGCGGGGAGTTGAGATAGGTGGTAGGGAACACGAGGAGCCAGCTCAAAGCGAGGAGTTAAGGAAGAGGGTGGCAGAACACTCGTGCAAATTAAGGCCTGGCTGGCTTGTAAAACCTGAGAGTTATGGTCTGAAACTTGGCATGTAGATTGTTGAGACCTAGGGGAGGTCAAGACTCTCTTGGGCCAAAGTGTAATTCTCAGTCGTTGGGGAGTTGCTGGGCCAGGTGTGGGGCTGAGACCCTGATTTTGGCTAAGGGAGTTGGCACCGTGTGACCAAAGTGACTTTTCATGAAATGTGAGTATGAGAGGTTGTAAAGGGTGGTTACAGCTGCCCAACCTAGTAGGTGGCATGCAAAATGTCCAAGCCAGTGATGAGCTATGGCCCGTGTCCTAGGACCCTGTACAGGTTTCTAGCGACATCATGGTCGTAGGACCCGGTACAGGGTCCTGCCGACCCTGTACAGGGTCCTGCGTACCCTATGAGTGTTGATATTATAACCATTCTTTGCATCCCTATGTGATAGAACCCTGTTAGGATTCCTACATAGCCGGTGGTTGGTCCTGTTGACCCCGTTTGGATGCTTTTGACCATGTGTGCCAGGACCCTGTACAGGGTCCTACGATGAGTGTCTTTCTACACAGGGTCCTGGCACAACACCACAGGGTTCTGGCTCACAGGGTCCTGGCACCACACCACAGGGTTCTGGCTCACAGGGTCCTGGCACCACACCACAGGGTCCTGGCACCACACCACAGGGTTCTGGCACCTCACCACAGGGTCCTGGCCCACAGGGTCCTGGCACCACACCACAGGGTCCTGGCACCACACCACAAGGCCTTGGCCTACAGGGTCCTGGCACCACACCACAGGGTCCTGGCCTACAGGGTCCTGGCGCCACACCACAGGGTCCTGGCACCACAGGGTCCTGGCACCACACCACAGGGTCTTGGCCCCACACCACAGGGTCCTGTCCCACAGGGTTCTGGCCCCACACCACAGGGTCCTGGCACCACAGGGTTCTGGCACCACACCACAGGGTCCTGGCGCACACCCACAGGGTCCTGGCCCACAGGGTCCTGCTGCACACCCACAGGGTCCTGGCCCCACACCACAGGGTCCTGGCACCACAGGGTCCTGGCCCCACACCACAGGGTCCTGGCACCACAGGGTTCTGGCACCACACCACAGGGTCCTGGCGCACACCCACAGGGTCCTGGCCCACAGGGTCCTGCTGCACACCCACAGGGTCCTGGCCCCACACCACAGGGTCCTGGCACCACAGGGTCCTGGCCCCACACCACAGGGTCCTGGCACCACAGGGTCCTGGCCCCACACCACAGGGTCCTGGCACCACAGGGTCCTGGCCCCACACCACAGGGTCCTGGCGCACACTCACAGGGTCCTGGCCCACAGGGTCCTGCTGCACACCCACAGGGTCCTGGCCCCACACCACAGGGTCCTGGCACCACAGGGTCCTGGCCCCACACCACAGGGTCCTGGCACCACAGGGTCCTGGCACCACACCACAGGGTCCTGGCGCACACCCACAGGGTCCTGGCCCACAGGGTCCAAAATAATCCGGCTGCATGGAGGGTTGCATGAAGTTCTCGCAAAGGAACTGCGAAGGAAGCAAGGCATCGCGCAGGTATTAAGACTGCCCCGCCAAGCTGGCGTTAGCAGCCAGGAGCAGCCAGGAGCAGCCAACAGGGGATCGCAGCCAGGAGAAGCCATCCAGCCGTCGCTAGCCAGCGGCATCTCTCGTCACCAGGGACGATGATAGACTTTGCTGCTTGAAGTGCCTTGCAGGCGGATAGAATGTTAAGTGCCTTACAGGTGGGGCGCCACCCAGCAGCCTCACAGCAATTGCGACCAGCCACAGCAATATAGCGCCAAGGTGAAGCGAAAGGAGCGATAGAAAGCATGCGACTAGGTCGAGCGACAGGAGCAAGAGGCAGCGAGGAGGCAGGGAAAGGTGCGAAAGGAGCAAGGTGGCGCTCATCGACTTTGTGGCAGTCAGATAACATTGTGGCAGTCAGATTTCCACAACTAATGCCAAGTAGCACGGGAAAGGTGCGATGATCATCAAGAAATAGCTACTAGTTAATTGGTAAAGAATGTGTGGCATGGGTTGCTTGTAGGTGAAGTGGGTTGGAGGTGAATTGAAGGTGCTTGGAGCGCAGGACCAGTCGTAAGCTGGAAGCCATGAAGTGCAGCCAAGGGAAGCAGCTTGGCAGAGCAGCCAAGAGCAGCCAGGAGCGGTTAGAAGCGGCAGCGATGAGTAGCACCCACTCCCCTTGTCCCACACCCAACCCCCCTCACACACTCAACCTAGCAAGTGAGTGAGTGGTGAGTGGCCTGCCCTTGCAACTGTGTGGCTTTATGTACCTAGTCTGACCGCTGCCAGGCCCTTGTTTTTCTGCAGGTTACTGCAGATTACTACCACCAGCACCTCCCCTCCCCCTTCCCTTTCCCTGTACACTCACCCCCTGTCAATCTGTCAACACACTTCCACCCCGTGCCTGCGCCCAGCCCAGCCGCCAACTTATGAAAGTGTGCGCTGTAAACCAGCTAGTGAGATTGCTGCAGGTCTGAGGGGTGACGGAGTTTGCTGCAGGTCTGAAGAGGACTCCCTCCCTCCCTCCCTCCCTCCCTCTCCTCCCTCCTCCCTCCCCTCCCTCCCTCCCTCCCCCTCCCCTCCCTCCCTCCTCCCTCCCTCCCCTTCCCTCCCTCCCTCCCTCCCCCCTCCCTCCCACCCTCCCTCCTCCCTCCCTCCCATCCCCCTCCTCCACCTCCCTCCCTCCACTCCCTCCCTACTCCCTCCTCCTCCTCCTCCTCCCTCCCTCCCTCCCTCCCTCTCCCTCACCTCCTCCCTCCCTCCCTCCCTCCACTCCCACCCTCCCTCCCCTCCCTCCCTCCCTCCCTCCCTCCCTCCCTCCCTCCCTCCCTCCCTCCCTCCCCTCCCTCTCCTCCCTCCCTCCCTCCCTCCCTCCCTCCCTCCCTCCCTCATCACCTCCCTCCCTCCCTCCCTCCCTCCCTCCCTCCCTCCCTCCCTCCTCCTCCCTCCCCTCCTCCCTCCCTCCCCTCCCTCCCTCCCTCCCTCCCTCCCTCCCTCCCTCCCTCCCTCCCTCCTCCCTCACCTCCTCCCTCCCTCCCTCCTCCCTCCCTCCCTCCTCCCTCCCTCCCTCCCTCCCTCCCTCCCTCCCTCCTCCTGCCCAGTACAACGCAACGCAACGAAGGCAGCCATGAGTGGCACCCTCCCTAACCCCTGCCCCAAACCCCATTTCCCCCCATACACTCCTCTCTACAAATGGTGAGTGGCTTGCCGTGGCAATTGTGTGGCTCCATGTGCCTAGCCTGACCACTAGCATGCCCTTCTTTGCTGCAGGATTTCATGGTCACACCCATCCCCTTTCCCACAAACGCTACTCTCACCTTCACTCTCGCCCTCCTTCGCTACAATGCAACCTGGAGCCCTCCCCTCCCCTCCCCTCCCCTCCCCTCCCCTCCCCTCCCCTCCCCTCCCCTCCCCTCCCCTCCCCTCCCCTCCCCTCCCCTCCCTCCCCTCCCCTCCCCTCCCCTCCCCTCCCCTCCCCTCCCCTCCCCTCCCCTCCCTCCCCTCCCCTCCCCTCCCCTCCCCTCCCCTCCCCTCCCCTCCCCTCCCCTCCCCTCCCCTCCCCTCCCCTCCCCTCCCTCCCCTCCCCTCCCCTCCCCTCCCCTCCCCTCCCCTCCCCTCCCCTCCCCTCCCCTCCCCTCCCCTCCCCTCCCCTCCCCTCCCCTCCCCTCCCCTCCCCTCCCCTCCCCTCCCCTCCCCTCCCCTCCCCTCCCCTCCCCTCCCCTCCCCTCCCCTCCCTCCCCTCCCTCCCCTCCCCTCCCCTCCCCTCCCCTCCCCTCCCCTCCCCTCCCCTCCCCTCCCCTCCCCTCCCCTCCCCTCCCCTCCCCTCCCCTCCCTCCCCTCCCCTCCCCCTCCCCTCCCCTCCCCTCCCCTCCCCTCCCCTCCCCTCCCCTCCCCTCCCCTCCCCTCCCCCCTCCCCTCCCCTCCCCTCCCCTCCCCTCCCCTCCCCTCCCCTCCCCTCCCCTCCCCTCCCCCTCCCCTCCCCTCCCCTCCTCTCCCCTCCCCTCGGAGGCGCTGGAGCGGCAGCCAGGACTTCCGGTGAGTGCACATGCTTGGGAGGTGTCAGCCTAGTCATGCATGTCCAAATTCATCTGCTTGCTGCCTGATGTTTGATTGCAGTTGTCGACAGCTGGAGCATGGCAGGTGTAGCATGGCCTGGTTGATTGCAAGCATGACGGTAGAGCAGCAAGCAACAAGGAGCCAGCAAGGACCGTACCCTCCCCGTACCCCGTACCCCGTACCCCGTACCCTCCCCCGGCGGCGTGACATGGAGCATAACTGTAAGTGGCTAGTCCCTGCACATGAGTGGTCCCCAATGCCAACCCTAATTGCAAGGATGCCTCTTGCTGCCGCAGGTCTGATGGTCTAACCCTACCCAGTAGCCAGGCAGCAAGGCACCTACCCCGCACAGCAGCCCTTGGCATACCAGCTTGGAGCGGTCAACCTGGAGCGGGCAACCTGGAGCCCAGCCTAGCCCAGCCCAGCCTAGCCTAGCCTAGCCTAGCCTACCCCTGGCTAGCCTAGCCTAGCCTAGCCTAGCCCAGCCTGATTTGGTGCCATGGGGCATAGGCAGCAAGGCAAAGTGCTTAGCAGTCCCGTGATGAGGTGTTAGCCCATAGCAGCGAGGTGCAGCCAGTCCTTGTGATTGTGCACATGGCATAGGTGGTGAGCAAGGCATGAGTCGTTGTGTTGTTGTTGTAGTGATGTTGTGTGTTGTTGTTGTGTGGTGTTGTCACATTGCATCAATGCATGTGCTCAGCACCAGCAATACATGTCGTTTGTTGTGGTGTTGCGAGGTGTTCGGGCGTCGTTGTATACGTAGGACCCGGTAGACGTGCGGCAGGACCCTGTGAAACTATGTTGTAGGACCCTGTAGTTGTGCGGCAGGACCCTGTAAACTAGTGTCGCAGGACCCTGTAGCCGTGCGGCAGGACCCTGTAAACTAGTGTCGCAGGACCCTGTAGCCGTGCGGCAGGACCCTGTAAACAAATGTCGCAGGACCCTGTAGCCGTGCGGCAGGACCCTGTAAACAAATGTCGCAGGACCCTGTAGCCGTGCGGCAGGACCCTGTAAACAAATGTCGCAGGACCCTGTAGCCGTGCGGCAGGACCCTATAAACAAATGTCGCAGGACCCTGTAGCCGTGCGGCAGGACCCTGTAAACAAATGTCGCAGGACCCTGTAGCCGTGCGGCAGGACCCTGTAAACAAATGTCGCAGGACCCTGTAGCCGTGCGGCAGAACCCTGTAAACAAACGTCGCAGGACCCTGTAGCCGTGCGGCAGAACCCTGTAAACAAACGTCGCAGGACCCTGTAGCCGTGCGGCAGAACCCTGTGGCGCAGGACCCTGTACAGGGTCGGTAGGACCCGGTACAGGGTTAGGTAACTTTTCAAATAGTTATAACATCGCAGCAACTTTGAGTTTTACAATGATTACAACGGCGATGAGTCGGCCTTTCCTGGGGCTATCTGCAGTATGCCTCCCGGGAGAAAATGATGTAGTCGACTTCCGGCCTTAATCGGCGCGAGTGAAGGGATGGTGGGCTCAGCGGCGGGCTGCCTCCCGCACGCCCCCAACGTCTTTTGGGCGTGGTGGCTTGTTGGGACAGTCCTTCATTAGGTGGCCAGGCTTGCGGCAATAGAAGCAAGCTCCCAAGTCACGCAGTTGTTGGCGCTCAGCCGCTGATAAACGGGGGCCCTTGCTGACCTGCAGGGCATCAAGCTCCATGGCAGCCACTGGTTCAGGTTCGGGGAGCTTGAGCAGGCGTGGGCGGCTGCCAAAGGTGATAGCATCAACGCGGTCAGCCATGGCGGCAGCCTCCTCAAAGGAGGTAGGCTCCCTCAGCTCTAGCTCCCGCCTCACAGCCGGCTTGAGACCCCTAAGGAAACGATCCAGTTTCTCAGCAGGAGACAGGTCAGAGATGAGGAGGCAAAGATTGCTGAACTCCGTGATGTATTGCCGGGCTGATGTGATCTGATGGCAGGCTGCCAGCTGATCCCTTGCATGCCGCTGCTGGTTCACAGGAGTAAACTGGCGCGTGAAACTGGCTTTGAAACTGTCCCAAGAGCTGAGGGCCTGGCTGGACAGCAGGCTGCGGTACCAGGTGAGGGCAGCGCCGTCGAGGTAGGAAGCAACAGCCAACAGCCGTTGTTGGGCAGGCATGGCGAAAAGGTCGAAATGGTTGTCGATGCGCCACAACCATTGACCCGCATCCGCGTTGGGGGTCCCACAGAAGGACGGTGGTGGAGGGGGCCGAAAAGGCAGCGGAACGGAGGTGGCTGCGGGAGGGGCGGGAGGGGCGGACTGTCCAGAAGGTTCTAGAGGTGTTGAAGCGGGGGTAGCAACGGGCTGCGTTGTGACGAAGTGCTCGAATTGCTGCCGCAGGCTGCCGGTCAGAAGAGTGAGCTCGCCGACTTGGCGCATGAGCTCGGAGACTTGATACGCAATGGGCGATAGTTCCTCCATCAAGTCTCTAGTCTCCGTAGTAAAGGCGGTTTGTTCCCGATTGAGGGCACCAAAATGTAACGGGGAGAAGCCACAGGAATCCGGGAGAGCGGTGACACGCACTTGCGTCTTACACGGAATGTCTATAAACAACTGTTCTGTGCTTAAAACAGGGTAGCTCACACCGTCTCACATATCTAGAAGGTTCCATGCAGAAAACAGATGCATGACATGTAAAAATACCACCGCTGCCGGGCTGCATGGACGAGCATGCATGCAAACCGTTGCAGGTGCAGTCAAGCTGGTCTTCCACCACCACTACCCCCTGGCGTCTAGGGAGGGTCTGGTAGAGGGGGTGCTCAAGGCAGTGGGGTACAAGGTCAGCCCGGCCCCAACAGCGGGCTTGCCGGAGGCCCTGGACCTGCACACAGCAGTCGTGCTCAGCGAGCGGCTGGGTGCCCATTCCCGCACCAGCAGTTTCTGGGGGTCGCCAGGGGGTAACGGGGCCATAGTGGAGGCTGTCGTGGTGCCCCCTCTAGGGGACCCGAAGCTAGTCCTGCTGCCTGAGGTGTATGCCACCCCTACTGGCTGGGGCAAGCTGCAGATCCTGCAGCTGTGGGGGGACACACAGCCTCTGCTCGACCAAGGACCCCCCCCTGCCCAGGCTCCCGCCCAGCCACCAGGTGACCCCCCTGCTCAACCTCCCCCGCCTGCCCCTGCTCAACCTCCCCCACCACCCCCTTCCCAGCCCCGTGCCCAGCCACCAGGTGACCCCCCTGCTCGATCTCCCCCTCCACCCCCTGCCCAGCCCCATACCCAGCCACCAGGTGACACCCTTGCTCAACCTCCCCCTCCTCCCCCTTCCCATCCTCCTCCTCAGCCCCCTGCCCAACTCCCTTCCCAGCCTCCTGGTGACCCCCTTGCTCTACCTCCCCCGCCCCCCCCCTGCTCAACCTACCCTACCACACCCTGCTCAGCCCCCGACCCAGTCACCAGGTGACCCCCCAGCTCTACCTCCCCTTCCACCCCCAGCCCATCCTCCTCCCCACCCCCCGGTCCAGCCCCCTGCCCAGCCTGCTGGTGACTCCCTGGCTCTACCTCCACCGCCTCCCCCTGCTCAACTTCCCCCACCTCCCTCTGCCCAGCCCCCTGCCCAGCCACCATGTGCTTCCCCTGCGCAAGCTCCCCCACCACCCTCTGCTCAGCCCCTCGCCCAACCTCCAGGTGTTCCCCCTGCCCTACAAGTCGCAGAGGGGCAGGTAACAGGCAAGGGCACGACAGGTGACGGGTCTCTTCGGGAGGTGCTCGGAGTTCAGTGGCAACAGCATCAACACATCTCACCTCTTAAGGGTAGCACCCTTGGAGATGGGGGGGCCCGGGGGGCGCAGAGGGCCGAAGTGGCTGAGCAGCAGCAGCAGCACAACCCTACCTCCCGGGACCCTGACCCTGCCTCAGCTGCTGCCGCCCCCCCTCCAGCGCACCTCAGATGGTGGTGGCACAGCTGGGGATGAGGGGGCCCGGGTGGCGCAGGCCGCCAAGGGTGATCAGCAACAGCTAAAATACCACCGCTGCCGGGCTGCATGGACGAGCATGCATGCAAACCGTTGCAATGCAGCCCGGCAGCGGTGGTATATTTTACATGTCATGCATCTGTTTTCTGCATGGAACCTTCTAGATATGTGAGACGGTGTGAGCTACCCTGTTTTAAGCACAGAACAGTTGTTTATAGACATTCCGTGTAAGACGCAAGTGCGTGTCACCGCTCTCCCGGATTCCTGTGGCTTCTCCCCGTTACAGCACCTGGGGGGGGGGCCATGGTCCATGGGCTCCACGGGCACACGCACGCTCCGGCCAAAGAGAGGCACCTCCAACCACGGCTGGGAGATGAATTGGGAGTCCAAGGCCCTGCCCTCCATGCTGGCAGCATCATGCACGACCACCAAACTGTAGTGGGGGTGGCCTGCAGTGTGGAGGGTGGAGAGGGAGGCAACAGCGCTGCCATGCAACTGTTTGTGAGCCAGCAGAGCTGTGCTGCAAGCCTCTGCGAGAGCCCAGGCATCTTCATAAGGGGCAGGCAGCAGGGGGCTAAGCTGCTGGAGCCGCTGCAGCTCCTTGCTGGCGACGCGCCCGATTGGCATGAGCCACGCCATGGGCCCGCCGACCAGGGGCTCAAAAAGGGGAGGGCATGGGTCCTGTCACGGCGTAGCCGCTGCCTTTAATCTTACAGTGTGAGCGGCATGTCCACTTAGAAATGTCCAACGCAGTCTCTACTATCCACACTCTCGCACAGCAACTGAGCCCAGGTTTAGAACGGGACCCTCGGGAGTCGAACCCGAATGGTGAGCTGGTAGCAGCCCACCATTGACCTCCTCAGTCACTCTGCTAAAGTGTGGTTTACGGATACGCATAAGCGCACCGTCACATTCCTCCCCCTCTTAAGAGATCCGTTCCGCCAAGGTACCTGGGGTAGCCCAGAGCACCGAGACTTGCAGTCTATAGAGACCACTGACATACAGGCTGACCCATAAGGGTACCAGCCACCCACAGAAACACATGCATCACCATAAGGTGCCGCATGGGGACCATGGTCATAGGACCAGGCCAGGTGACATAGGTCACTGAGACACACTAACATCAAGGCAGGTTATGCACAGCCTTGTACCTAGACAAGATCTGGGGAGCACCAGCCAGCATAGCCTCTGGCTCCCAGGTGTTGTAGGTATCATCGTAGCCTGTCCACTTGACCAGGTACTCCATGCGCTTCTTGAACCGTACCTGCCTGTGGTTCAACAGACTATGCACTTCATAGTGAGGCGCATCTTCCAGCCACTCCATTACAGGAGGGGGGTGAAACCCCTCGCTGCCTGTGTACTTCTTAAGAAGTGACACATGGAACACAGGATGTAACCTGCTCATGGTGGGAGGTAACTCCAACCTGTAGGCAGCCTCACCTAGCTTGCCTGTGACCTTGAAAGGCCCTACATACCTAGGCAAGAACTTACGTGCTTTGCCAGGTGCATTGCGCAGGTTCTTGGTGCTCAGCAGGACGCTGTCACCCAAGCTGAACGTGACATCACGCCTACGCTTATTCGCATACCTTTGTTGGCGGTCCTGAGCCACCCGCATGCACTCCTGAGCGTGCTTTACCTCATGCTCCCACTTCTTGGCAAAGCTCTCAGCGGAGGGGGATAGGCACGGCCTGGGCAGCTTATGCAGCACAGGTGTAATGGGTGACTGTCCATAGTTCACCAGGAATGGTGTGGACTGAATAGACTCTTGCCATGAATTATTAATAGCAAACTCGGCAAAGGCTAAATGCCTAGGCCAATCTTCTTGAGTAGGTAGGATATAATGTCTAAGCATCTCTTCCACGATTTGATTTGTACGTTGAGTCTGACCATCTGACTGAGGATGATACGCAGTGTTGAAAGCAGGGTCTACACCAATCAGCTTTCTGACCTCAATCCAGAACTGGTTGTTAAAGGTAGCACCACGATCAGAGATGGTCACTTTAGAAAGGCCATGGTATTTAAATACATGGTCAATATATAATTCGGCAAATTCTTTAGCATCCATGGCTTCAATGCATGGGATTAGGTGAACCATCTTCGATAGACGATCCACGACCACACAGATAGAATCATAGCCATGCACACCGACTGGAAGCTTAACCACCAAATCCATGGTGACAGATTCCCAGCGGTACCCCGGTATAGACAAGGGATTTAGCAGCCCACCAGGTACCTGGCGTGACGCTTTGTTTCGTTGGCATGCATCACAGTTAGTCACATAGTGTCTAACGTCAGCACGCATGGTTTTCCACCAGAACACCCTACGCACACGTTCAAGGGTTTTGGTGATGCCCACATGGCCAGCATACTTAGCATCATGCATTTCGTGCAGGATATGCTCTCGTAGCTGGATGTCATTAGGGACTATAATAGTACCTTTATCAATACTAGTACAGTAGGCCCGTCCCACATCGGACGGACAGAAAGACATGGCTGAAATGCGTGGCTGGGACGGCCGTAAAGCTACAACCTGTTGAAGGCCCAATGCAACATGTTCATAGCATCAACAGCAAAGCAGTAGCAAAGCAAAGTTAATGTTGTGCCAACATGTCGTTATGCCAATATGTTGTCATGCCATCATGCCATCATGCCATGTTGGTTGTCGGTTGACTGCTGCCCCTGCTGCTGCTGCCCCTACTACTGCTACCCCTGCTGCTTCTGCCCCTGCTACTGCTACCCTGCTGCTGCTGCTGACGATGCCGCTGCTGCTGCCCCTGCTGCTCTTGCTGGTGATGATGCCGCTGCTGTTGCCCCTGCTGCTGCCGCCCCTGCACCTACTGCCCCTGCCGCCCCTGCCCCTGCTGCCCCTGCTGCTGCTGCCCCTGATGCCGCTGCCGCTGCTGCCGCTGCAGCCCCTGCTGCTCCTGCTGCTGCTACCCCTACTGCCCCTGCTGCTGCTGGTGATGATGCCGCTGCTGCTGCCCCTACTGCTGCCGCCGCCGCCGCTGCTGCTGCTGCCGCTGCCACTGCTGCCGCTGCCGCTGCTGCCCCTGCTGCCCCTGCTGCTGCCGCCGCCGCCGCTGGCGCCGCTGCCGCTGCTGCCCCTGTTGCCCCTGCCTCCCCTGCCCCTGCTGCCCCTGCTGCTGCTACCCCTGATGCCGCTGCCGCTGCTGCCGCTGCAGCCCCTACTGCTCCTGCTGCTGCTACCCCTACTGCCCCTGCCGCCCCTGCCCCTGCTGCCCCAGCTGCTGCTGCCCCTGCTGCTGCTGCCCCTGCTGCCCCTGCTGCCCCTGCTGCCCCTGCTACCCCTGCTGCTGCTGCCCCAGCTGCTGCTGCCCCTGCTGCTTCTGCCCCTGCTGCTGCTGGTGATGATGCCGCTGCTGCCCCTGCTGCTGCTGCCCCTGCTGCCACTGCTGCCGCTGCCGCTGCTGCCCCTGCTGCTGCCGCCGCTGGCGCCGCTGGCGCCGCTGCCGCTGCTGCCCTTGTTGCCGCTACCGCTGCTGCCCCTGCTGCTGCTGCTGCCCCTGCACCTACTGCCCCTGCTGCTGCTGCCCCTGCTGCTACTGCTGCCCCTGCTACCCCTGCTGCTGCTGCCCCTGCTGCTGCTGCCCCTGCTGCTGCTGCCCCTGCTGCTGCTGCCCCTGCAGCTGCTGCCCCTGCTGTTGCTGCCCCTGCTGCTCGCCTGGCTGCTTTTCGGGGCTAGACACCTGCCATCAGGTGCATTGGGGACGTGAGGATCCCCTGCGCTGAAGCAGAGGCTGTTTGCTGTTTTGAGGCAGTGCGCAAAGGGCACGCATTGGCAGTGCGCAAAGTGCACGCATAGGCAGTGCGCAAAGTGCACGCATAGGCAGTGCGCAAAGTGCACGCATAGGCAGTGCGCAAAGTGCACGCATAGGCAGTGCGCATAGGCAGTGCGCAAAGTGTACGCCACCCACGCCACGGCCAAACGCCGCATCCGTGAGGCGCAGCCCAGTCCCTGGACTGCGGCTGTCAGTTCAAATTGATGAACCAACCTGCGCTATGTTCATTTCATTCAAATTGATGGGCCAACCTGCGTGATGTTATATTTCATTCCGCGCACTGGCGCCACCACGTGCCGAGCCATGATCGCAGCTCAAACGTAATTATTCGTCTCAAAAAGTCGCCAATCGAAAGTGAATCTCACTGCCCAGTGCAGAGCTGGGGCTGTCTTCTTGTATGGTAGGTGGCTCTGATTAGAGGAGGCTGTGCGCGCGTTTGCAGGCCATTCCGAGCACATTTTTCATCTTGACCCCCTATTTTTTTTATATGTAGATGTCGCCACAGTCCCTCCTGGGTCATTTCCCACTCCTCATTAGGCTCAGCAAAGGCAGGGTCAGTGCCATAGGCACTCACTAGCCAATCTGTGACCTGAGAAGGGTGACCAGGACACTCAGGGACCTGTGCCTCACAGTCATTAGAGACCGGGTCAGCCCACCTTAACCGCTTAGGCTCTGATGGCTTTAGAGCATCATCAGAGTCAGCATCATGGTCAGGGTCTGATCCAGCGGCAGGCTGCTGTTCGCTGCCTCCGCTGCCGCTGCTCAACGGTGTACCCGCACCGACGTCCTCCCCCTCCTGTAATCTCCGCTTCTGCTGCCTGGTCGTCACCAGGATTTTGTCAGTATCAGTCTTAGCCGTCGCTGAAGTTACTGGAATACGTGACAGTGGATCGGCAGGATTAGTGTTGCCAGGTAGGTATTTAATGGTGTAATTAAATCGGGATAAGAACTCCAACCAGCGGCTCTGCCTACGGGACAGTGTAGACTGCGTAGGTAGGGCCTCTAGAGGGCGGTGATCAGTAAACAGGGTAAATGGCACACCTTCGAGGTAGCACCGCCACTGTGTACACGCAGCAATAATGGCCAAAGTTTCCTGTTCCCCAGTGGTATAATTCATCTCAGCTTTTGACAGCTTACGTGAATAGTATGCCAGGGGGTAACCAGCCTGTGTCAATACTGCGCCAACACCCAAGAGTGAGGCGTCACAGTAGACTTCAAAGGGCTTGGTTATATCAGGCAAGCGGAGCATAGGCACCTGGATAATGGCCTGCTTTAGAGCATTGAAAGCATCTAACTGGGGTTTAGGCCATTGTGCCTAGTTGAATGTTTTGCCTTCAGGGCCAGTTAAATTTGTAAGTGGGACAGCAATGGAACTAAAATTACGCACAAATTTACGTACATAATTAGCCATGCCAAGGAATGACTGCAGAGCTGTCAAGTTCGTAGGAACAGGCCAGTCTTTGATTGCAGTCACCTTGCTGGGGTCTACAGCTACACCATCTTTAGAGATGATGTGCCCCAGGAAAGGTAAAGACTCTTTCATAAATTCACATTTTGATAGTTTAGCAAAACTAGGGCAGTGGGCCCGTCCCACATCGGACGGGCAGCAAGCAACATATGTATGTGCGGCCTCCTAACAACCAGCCTGATATACAGCCAGTCAAGCAAGCCCGCATGCAGCCAAACACAACTATGCACGTTTCTGGGTTGGCAACGTCAGGTCATGTGTAAAGAAAGAAGTAAAGACTACGCCCTCGCCATCAAGCGTGCAAGCGGGGTGGAGAGAAGCCTCCCGGCATGCCCTTGCTATCCTGCCACCAGGAAAGGTCATGTGTCAGGTCAATTGGAATCTGCCCAGGTCATGCTCATGTTGACAGTGTGGCCCGTGATAACCTGATGTGCGAGATTGCTATGCCTTACTGAACACTGGCCGCAGCCACCTCCAAGGACATTTGACATTGCTCAAGTGGAATGCATTTTTATCCGTGTAGCTGTTTGTTACATAGTGTTGTTGACTCCTACAGCTCTAATGTAGAGCCAGGCATGTCCCCGTTGTCGTGCTTGCCGATCCTCAGCTGGTTGTTCATCGCTTGTAGTATTCAGCTGAAGCATCAAATGTGTACCATCGCACAATCCCTCTTCACCCATTGCCAATTATAAACCACCAGCATGCAACATGTGATGGCTGGTTTGTGCACCAGCTGGCCTTCAAGTGTGCCATCAACACCCTAATGGAACTCCCTACACTTCCAACCTGCTGCCGCACCCAGTTGCATGCTCATGCTTAAGATCATAAGGTTGCTGCCGCTGCTCCTGCTGCCCCTGCCCCTGCTGCCGCTGCTGCCGCTGCTGCCCCTGCCGCCATTGCTGCCCCTGCTGCTGCAGTCCCTGCTGCTGCTGCCCCTGCTGCTGCAGTCCCTGTTGCTTCTGCCCTTGCTGCTGCTGCCCCTGCTGCTGCTGTCCCTGTTGCTGCTGGCCTTGCTGCTGCTGCCCCTGCTACTGGTGTCCCTGTTGCTGCTGCCCCTGCTGCTGCTGCCCCTGCTGCCCCTGCTGCTGCTGCCCCTGCTGCTCCTGCTGCTCCTGCTGCTGCTGCCCCTGCTGCTGCTGTCCCTGTTGCTGCTGCCCTTGCTGCTGCTGCCCCTGCTGCTGCTGCTGTCCCTGTTGCTGCTGCCCTTGCTGCTGCTGCCCCTGCTACTGGTGTCCCTGTTGCTGCTGCCCCTGCTGCTGCTGCCCCTGTTGCTGCTGTCCCTGTTGCTGCTGCCCTTGCTGCTGCTGCCCCTGCTATTGGTGTCCCTGTTGCTGCTGCCCCTGGTGCTGCTGCCCCTGCTACTGCTGCCCCTGTTGCTGCTGCCCTTGCTGCTGCTGCCCCTGCTGCTGCTGCTGTCCCTGTTGCTGCTGGCCTTGCTGCTGCTGCCCCTGCTACTGGTGTCCCTGTTGCTGCTGCCCCTGCTGCTGCTGCCCCTGTTGCTGCTGTCCCTGTTGCTGCTGCCCTTGCTGCTGCTGCCCCTGCTATTGGTGTCCCTGTTGCTGCTGCCCCTGGTGCTGCTGCCCCTGCTACTGCTGCCCCTGTTGCTGCTGCCCTTGCTGCTGCTGCCCCTGCTGCTGCTGCTGTCCCTGTTGCTGCTGGCCTTGCTGCTGCTGCCCCTGCTACTGGTGTCCCTGTTGCTGCTGCCCCTGCTGCTGCTGCCCCTGTTGCTGCTGTCCCTGTTGCTGCTGCCCTTGTTGCTGCTGCCCCTGCTGCTGCTGTCCCTGTTGCTGCTGGCCTTGCTGCTGCTGCCCCTGCTGCTGCTGTCCCTGTTGCTGCTGCCCTTGCTGCTGCTGCCCCTGCTGCTGCTGCTGTCCCTGTTGCTGCTGGCCTTGCTGCTGCTGCCCCTGCTACTGGTGTCCCTGTTGCTGCTGCCCCTGCTGCTGCTGCCCCTGTTGCTGCTGTCCCTGTTGCTGCTGCCCTTGCTGCTGCTGCCCCTGCTACTGGTGTCCCTGTTGCTGCTGCCCCTGGTGCTGCTGCCCCTGCTACTGCTGCCCCTGTTGCTGCTGCCCCTGCTGCTTCTGCCCCTGCTACTGCTGCCCCTGCTGCTGCTGGTGATGATGCCGCTGCTGCTGCCCCTGCTGCTGCCACCGCCGCCGCTGATGCCGCTGCTGCTGCCCCTGCCCCTGCCCCTGCTGCCCCTGCCACTCCTGTTGCTGCTGCCCCTGCTGCTGTTGCCCCTGCTGCTGCTGCCACTGCTGCCGCTGCCACTGCTGCCGCTGCCGCTGCTGCCGCTCCTGCTGCCCCTGCTGCTGCTGCCCCTGCTTCTGCTGCCCCTGCTGCTGGTGCCACTGCTGTTGCTGCTGCCCCTGTTGCTGCTGCCCCTGCTGCCCCTGCTGCTGCTGCCCCTGCTGCCACTGCTGTTGCCCCTACTGCTGCCGTCGCCGCCGCTGCTGCCCCTGCTGCTGCTGACACACCCGCCGCTCCTGCAACTGACACACCTGCTGCTGCTGCTGCCCCTGCTACTGCTGCCCCTGTTGCTGCCCCTGATGCTGCTGCCCCTGATGCTGCTGCCCCTGATGCTGCTGCCCCTGCCCCTGCTGCCCCTGCTGCTGCTGATGCTGCCCCTTCTGCTAGCCTGGCTGCTTTTCGGGGCTAGACACCTGCCATCAGGGGCATTGGGAACGTAAGGCTCCCTCGCGCTAAAGCAGAGCACGTATTACCGCACGTATTACCGCAAAGGCAGTGCGCAAAGTTGACGTGCACGCCACCCACGCCACGGCCAAGCGCCGCATCCGTGAGCTGCAGCCCAGTCCTGGCCCTGGACTGCGGCTGTCAGTTCAAATTGATGAACCATTCTGCGTGTTGTTCACTTCATTCAAATTGATGGGCCAACATGCGTGATGTTATATTTCATTCCGCGCACTGGCGCCACCACGTGCCGAGCCATGATCGCAGCTCAAACGTAATTATTCGTCTCAAAAAGTCGCCAATCGAAAGTGGATCTCACTGCCCAGTGCAGAGCTGGGGCTGTCTTCTTGTATGGTTGGTGGCTCTGATTAGAGGAGGCTGTGCGCGCATTTGCAGGCCATTCCGAGCTCATTTTTCATCTTGCCCCCTTATATTTTTTATATGTAGATACTTATGCTTTCTTAACAAACTGAATATTTCACGCAGGTGTGACAGGTGCTCCTGGATAGACTTGGACATGATTAAAATGTCATCAAGATATACCAGAGCACACCGGTCAATCACCGTGGCAAACGCCTGGTTCATTGCCCGTTGAAACGTAGCGGGAGCATTGGTTAAACCAAAGCATAACACTTTATATTGGTAGTGTCCCATGGGCGTCCTAAACGCAGTTTTAGGAATGTCCTCATCAGGTATCCTGATTTGATGATAGCCAGCCTGGAGATCCAGGGAGGAAAATACAGTCATACCTGACAGTTTGTCAAATAGATCATCAATCCTGGGTAGGGGGTACTGATCACGTATAGTGAGCTTATTAAGCTGGCGGTAGTCTACGCACATGCGTAGCTCCCCTGACTTCTTCTTTACAAAAAGAACTGGTGCTGCATATGGGGAGGAGCTAGGCTCTATCAGCCCTTTGGATAACATGTCAGTAACCTGTTTCTTCACTTCTTCCTGCTCTGGCTGGCTCATCCTATAACTGGGCCTGGCAGGAGGTTTAGCACCATCCTGCAGGGGTATAGAATGCCCTACATCACGTGCAGGAGGCAACCCAGTGATAGGCTCAAACACATCAGAGAACTGCATAAGGAGGCTCTTTAACTGTGCCGCCTGCTCAGGGGGAACACCAGGTGGGTCTTGCAGGTTCTCATAAGAGACCAATGCAACCACACCTGTGCCTCCTTCTTTGAGCCACTTAGCAGCCGTTTTAGCAGACAGGGGGGTAGATACCACCCCTGTGCCAGGCATCAGGAAACCAGGAGGAAAAGCAAAAGCTTCTTTTACAGGTTTTACAGTTTGTAGAGACTCAACTGTACAGTTAACTGACCCCTTCTTGCTTACCGCTGAAGGTAGTAATGTTGGCCTGCCCTTAGGGGTACGCAGGGTGAGGGACTTGTCGACATAGTCAAGCAAAGCCCCCTGCACAGTCAGCCAGTCAGCACCAAGCAGGATGTCATATTCATGAACCAGTTCTGGCATCACAGTCAAGGTGCAGAAGCAGCTAAACTGTTGGATGGACAAATGCACCTTCACATACTGTGTACAGTACACTGACTGGTTGTTAGCAACCTCATAGCGAAGTGCCACAGGGTACTCATAGAGTCTCAACTTGTGTGTAGACACAAATGAGTCACTGATGAATGAATCATCAGCGCCACCATCAGCAAGGCAGAAGCATGCATGCTGATGGTCTAGGGTGCCAGCAAATCTGAACCTCACCTTGCCATCATGTCCAACCATGCCCAGCACATGTGCCTGTTGAGGCTGAGCCACAGAAGGGGCAGCAGTCTTACATGGCACGGCATTCAAAGCAGGACTACACAGTCTTGCTGACAGGGCAGGCAGGGACTCTACAGGGCAGGCAGGCAAAGGAACTATGGTTGAGTTGGCCTTGGGCACACTCACATCATCATCAGCTCCTACAACAACAGCATCAGGCAGTAGTTGTTCAGATTGATCCACAGCACAGTCCTGGCTGGCTGGCTGGGCAACACCCTAGCGGTTGATGCCAATACGGGCAGTGCGGACACCACGGCGCATGCCCTGGTCCCTAGACTTGGCAGCCTTAGGTGGGGGCTGTGGCTCAGGCTCCTGCTCTGACTCAGAAGCACCAGACTCAGAAGGGGGCTTGGACTTGGCTTGGCCAGGCTTCTTGGCACCCTCAGGTGGGTGAGGATACCCAGACCTGCGCCGGGCCTCAATAGCCGTGAAGTGGCGGAAGGGGCAGGGGTGGTTGGTCAGGTGGCCTGGGTGGTTGCACTTGAAGCAGTATTGCCCAGGCAACAGGGGTTTCTTGGACCACAGCTCATCATGTCTGGGCCTCTTGCCAACACCACCAGAATCAGGGGGCTTACTGCCACGCCTGCCGGGGTGGGCCGCACCTCCCAGGGCACTGGACGCCTGCACAGCATGAACACCAGAGGTACCAGCACCCTTAGTGGGTGTGGTGGTGGACAGCATGACCACATTGCGTTGAGCCTGCTTAGCAGCCTCCATAGCCTGAGACAGAGTGGGGTTCTTAAATGCAGCCAGGTCCTTAAGAACAGCAGGCTGTAAGGCAGAGCTGAGACCCCTGGTGAACACCATGGCCAGCAGAGGCTGACACATGCTGTCATTTCCTGCAAACAGCAGATTGTTTCTGAATTCAGTGATGTACTGGCCCAGGAGCATTCCTGCAGACATCTTGATGGCACCATCAAGCAGCTTAGTACGGGCGACATTACAGTCGTCACGCAGGTCGTCTCCTGTGTACTCGCAGAAAGCGGCACGCAGGTAAGGCCAGTCAGGAACATCAGCATACAAGGCAGCAAAGGACTCCTTGATGGATGGATACCAAGTGTTGCGAGCTGCGCCAGTCAAGAAAGCAGGCAGCGTGGATGCAACATCAAGGCGGTAGCGTTCACAGTGACGCTCAAGGTCGTCGCAGAATGCTAAGGCTCTGCGATGACTATTGCTGCACGCATCCGTCCACTTATCTGGGCCAGGTATAGACCTGGAGCCCAAGGACAAGGGAAACGGCAGGGAAAGAGGAGAAGGACCCATAGGGGCGCCTCGATCTGGCCCTACAGCACCTGCACCAGGCTGTCCAGTCGACGCAGGGGCACCTGCCCTGCCTGCTGGATCTACCCTGCGAGGTGGAAGGGATCGAGACGGTACCTTAGCAGTGATGGAAGACAGCGCTTGGCGGAGAGCTTCATTCTCGGCCTGAATCTGCAGCTGGTTCGCCTCCAGCTCAAGGATGTAATCCTCGTCTCCTCCGATGTAGCGAGGTCGTTGTTCGTCCATCTCGCCCTCTTCCACCTCGACACCAGGGGTATCCTCTGGGTTATTGTCAGAAGGAGAGTCACCAGGGGCTTTAGAGCCACCTGAGAAAGTTTCAATAACGGCGTTGAACTTCGCCCGAAGCACTGGATTAGTCCGAGCTGCTTCCAGGAGCTTATCTAGCGTATCACCGCCGGGCTCTGAAGGAGTACTGTTGGGAGGTTCGGCTACAGCGGATGGCCCGCCATTGCCTGGATTGTCTGTCATGTTGCTGTACCGACGTCGGTCGGAAACCATTTGTCACGGCGTAGCCGCTGCCTTTAATCTTACAGTGTGAGCGGCATGTCCACTTAGAAATGTCCAACGCAGTCTCTACTATCCACACTCTCGCACAGCAACTGAGCCCAGGTTTAGAACGGGACCCTCGGGAGTCGAACCCGAATGGTGAGCTGGTAGCAGCCCACCATTGACCTCCTCAGTCACTCTGCTAAAGTGTGGTTTACGGATACGCATAAGCGCACCGTCACAGGTCCC